>CM060916.1:706613825-707101325 GCA_030737875.1 Allium sativum | reverse complement strand
AATATATCGGTTTGAATACTCTCATATACTAGGAAGTATTATGTATGTCATGAATTGCACTAGGCCTAATATTGCATACATTATAAGAAAGCTGAGTAGAAGTACCAGTAGTCCTAGCAAACATCACTAGAAAGCAATAATCAGGGTCCTAGGTTATCTAAAGTACACACAAAACTATGTGTTGCAATATGAGAAGTATCCTTCAGTGGTAGAAGGATATAGTGATGCCAATTGGATAACTGCTCAAATGATACAAAATTCACAAGTGGATATGTGTTTACATTAGAAAATGGAGCAATCACATGGAAATCATCCAAACAGACTTGCATAGCAAAGTCAACAACGGAATTAGAGTTCATTCCTCTAGATAAAGTCGCGGAAGAAGCAGATCGGCTTAGGAGTTTTTTTTGGAAGACATTCCAAATTAGGAAAAACCAGTACCTCCAATATGTATACATTGTAATAGTCAATCTGCTATAGGAAGAGCGAATAGTACATTGTATAATGGTAAATCTAGACATATTCTTCGTAGACATAAAACTATAAGACAACTTCTCTCCAATGGAGTTATCACTATAGAATATGTAAAGTCAAAGGATAACATTGCGGATCTACTAACTGAAGGCTTTCCTAGAGAGAAAGTTCAAACCTTATCGATGTGAATGGGTTTAAGACCTATCAAATAAAAGTTTTATAAAACGGCAACCCCACCTAGTTGACTAGAGATCCTAAGATCTAGGTTTAAAGGGACAACTAAGTTTAAGATAAAACTTGGTAGCACTAAAAGAAACAATACAACCATTCCTATGCTAAGTCAATGCACGACCCGTCGGAGAATAGGATAAGCTTGGCTTTTAATAATGTTCATACAGTTGTGTTATAAAGAACCAAGTGGGGTATTATAGGATACTCCTTATAGAGTCACCTATGTGAGGGCGAAGGCGCTGCTTCAAGAAGAATTGTAAGGTCGAATTCTTCAAGCACTCATGAAACCAAGGCGGTGTTCATAGCAAAAACAAACACAAACAGAGAACCAAAGAGTTAAAGAACATTTATCATATGTTATCTTTATAGACTTACACAAATAGCTTATAGTTCAAAGACAGTTTAGTCCGCTGATTCGCCAGTTAGCTATAACTATAAAACACTAGGAAAAGTTCAAGGCCTTTGTGCTACTTTCACCGATATGATAAATGTTTTGTGATTTTAAGAACAGATTAAGATAGCCACTGATTCATGTAGGGGATTGTTGGAAATGAATAAGTAGATTGGGGGATTCAATAAGTCCCATATCAGGGAAAATTAGAACCTATGCCGCTATATATACCATGTCTTGATATAATATATCAAAACAAAAGAGGAGATGGGAGAAATGGGGCATTGGATGAACAGTGGCACGATAACCCTTTACTATTAATATTAAAAGGGTCAAAGATTGGGCCTTGGGGCTCTTGGGTCGCATTATTGAATGGGCCTACTCTTGCTTCTTGGGCCCAGTGTGCTACGCGGAAACAACTATTTTTGAACCACGCGTTTTGAATGCCAATGGTCGTGTCTATTGGTAAAGGGTTGCAACCTTTCCAATAGTAACAGCCATCCTCATTCAAATGGTCATGCTTCTTCCCAAATAGACACCTCTCCTTTCCTATATAAACAAGGACAGAAAACGAGATTAAAAAAAAAACTTCTGTTTTCTCTCCTCTGCATCCTCTTCCTTCACACATCTGTTCTACAAATAAACTTTCTTGCGTTCGTCGTCGCTCTGCGATTGTTGCGCAGCATCAAATACAAGATCCGTTTTATCCTTGGAAAACTATTGCTTATAAACCTGTTAGCGCCGTAGACGGAGCAATTTCGTTTCAAGAAAACAACATTTCCTGGACTCGGATATCAATAATTGGAAAACCACTCTTTTTCTCTTGTTATTCCATTGCCTGATATTGTTGACTCGTTCAAAATAAATTTGAATTCGAAGTTTGAATTGTTGATTGTTCCCCTTTTATAATGTGAATTTTTTTTACTATCATATATTATTCATGTTACCTTGTGTGTTCCTTAATTAACTACACTTGATTATCATATGTCACACTTGTTCACCATGTTTGCATTTGTACCTGCATTGAAAACTGTTTCCTTTGTTTTTAACAACACTTGAATCGTTCATGTTGCAGTTTTGAATTGTACTTCTTTTCCTTGTGCACTTTCATGTTGCACCGTCCCCTACTTGTATTGAACATACACTTGAATTCAAAACTAAGTTAATCGGTTGGGTATTCAAAACTATTTATCTAAACTTGCTTATCCACCTAACATGAATTGTGCACACCACGTTATTTCTGCCTTTTGCTTCCTGAAATGCACTTTGCCGTTTTGTTTGATATTTTATTCTAATCTTTATGGCGATCCAAAAATTCAATCTTGCTGCATGTTTTGACCCGCTACTTCACTATGCACTTGTCACTATTTTCTGGTGGGATTGTACATTCCGATTTTGAACTGCATTTATATTGCATATTTTTGCGCTTGACTTATTTGTACATGTGCTAAAACTTATTTAGATTTTGCATATTTGCGATTGTTGAGGCTGAACTTTTTTGACTTTCTTTTTGTTGTCTTGATCGAAGAACTTGTACCTGAACCGGCCTGTACCTATGCATTATTGTTGCGGTTTATGTACATGGTTTTGTATTTTATTTTGTGGCACATACTCTCGGCCTTGCATTTAATTTTGTGCTTGAAATGCTCCTTACTATACATAACTTTGTACACTTTGGATTGGCCTTTTACTCTTGAGACATTTGACCATCCCGAAGAAGTTTGTATATGTTTGAGTTTGTCGAGGCCGTTAAGATTATGGTCTCTTGTACTTGGTTTTCTTGTGCTATAACTGAAAACTTATGAACAACATTTCTGTTGAAATTAGCTTGAGTTGAATTTGACCTCGTGCGCACTTGCACTTAGTTAATCCACTTGGCTTAACCTTTGTACTTGTCTGTGATGGTGATAGCATGCTTATCCTTTATAGTATATATAGTGTAACACAATAAATATTATAAGTTATTTAAGCAATTTTATATAAATATGCACACACACATACACACACACATTCGTCTCTGTCTAGAAGCATGAATAGAAACACATCCGAAAACTAAGGAAAATAAAAATAAAAATTTCAATTTAAATATTTTTCTTTTTCAGTTTATTATTTTATTTGACGGTCACGATGGACAATTGGATAAATTCTAGAGTGCACAATAGAAATTTTAACCGAGTGTGAGTGAATGAGTGAGTGTTATATTGTAGGAGAGTGTACGAGTGCATAACGATGATTCATGTTTATAAATTTGAGAGTTTGTATAGTGGTTGTAAAATGGTGAGTACAGAAATGTATATTATTCAAGAGAGTAATAAAAATATTTGTTTGAATAAAAATATCTATTTTCTGAGTTTGAATATTTTATTCTTGCAAATATTTATTTATTATTTATGGAAAATAGAATCGTATGTTTGCAAACATATTTATTGAATGGGAAGAAGCTATGACCACTGAGCAAGCAGAAACACCCTGCATCAGAGAAAAAAAGACTATCCAAACAACATAATCGACTCAGCATTCCCTCCATAACATACTGATAACAATCTAGTTGTCAAAAATATTTAGGAGGCAAGTCAAAACCAACCATTAAGAAGACATGCAAACACACCACAAATATATTCTTGCAGATTAACAGCCAAACACAACAATCCAGAAGCTCAAACTACATGAAACGATTTACACCAAGCAATGTATAAGACTTACTCGTGAGGAACAGAGGTAGCGTACTATAACATCGTTCGTTGTGTCGACATCAGTCAACAAGAACACACCGAGGCATAATCACAAAGCACTCTAGACGAGGCTACCACATAATGATGAACAACTAAAGAAAACCAGAAATCACAAAACAAGAAAGTCGAAACCCACGAAGACATAGACAAGACAAACTTCTACAGATACAAACAGGCATCAAACATATCCGCAGACGACCTTATAGCTCAAACTACATGGTCGTTGCACACCAAGCAATGTAAATGCATAGACTCACTAGGAAACTAGGGATAGCACACTACAACCAACTTTCAAGAGGGAAACACTACTAACCTGTTTATAACCACAGCAGACAGCCACAGAGATGCGAAGTGGGCCACCACGCACTGTTAGTGGCTGATAACAGAAGAAAGGAGAGAACTTTGCTTCAAAAATGTTGAGGTAGGATGAAAAGCGCTGATGTAGGGCGGCTAGGGTTCAGATCGGAGAAGATGTGAAGAGAAGCTTCAAAATAAAACATGTTGGATGTGGTTTTTTCTTGAGCTCTCATAGCTAGGGCTCAAGCTTCAGGCTTATATGAAATCCAATATGCTATTATATTGATTCTCTAACTAGATTCTCTAGTTACTTATGGAAGTTACTACTGCACGTTCATGTAATTCGAGGTGCTAAACTGGGTAACCAGTGATTGGTATGCGGGTTCATTGATTCATGGTGGCGCACATTATCACGGTGTTATCCTTTCCTTCCGCCTTTGTTTTACTGTGAGTTTTGTCCCTGTGATGGAATGTTCTACGATGTGATTGGTGAGTCCTTCTGGTGCTTGCCAAATTCTAGGGTATTGTACGTTGGTGTATTGTCTCCATCATGATAATCCATTCACAGCTACTACCGTGCAATGTCCTTGAGTTCACTATTCATTAAGTTTCTTCAATGGCTTGCCATGCTATAGTATGTCCTTGGTACTTGCTTAGCTCTCTAGTTCGGCTGATTTGTTTTCAAACTCAAAAAGTATTTGTCTACTGTTGTGGATATATGTGATGTTGATCCTTCAACACTTGCTTTCTTTAGTTAAGCATGTAAATTATTGTTAATTCAGTATGTAATTGCTCCCTGCATGGAGTTTAATAGTAGTCTAGTTCACTAGCTAGATCCTGCATATCTGTAATATAGGTTAGATACTGTGGATGTCCCACATTAAATGCCGTAGGCGGTGGACGATCCACCTTAAAAGTCGAAATAGCTGATTGCTAACTACAATTACCTGTATTATACTGTATTTTTATTATTAGTTGTAATAAAAAGGTGTCTACGACCACCAAAAAAACCGGTTGGTTATGCCAAATAAAACTATATTTATTGAATATATATAATCATCAAACAAAATTCATACCAATACACTCAACAATCTCCCCTCTTTAATGACGATAAACATATATTAAGATTTTGAAGTTTAAATAAAAGCATCAGACGTGATGTGTTCATGCTCCCCCTATTTAGATGCCCCCCTTGAAGCTGAACCCCCTACATATATGCGTGTGTTTAAGATTGAAAACTTGACATTCAAAAAACAATTTCTGATTTGAATTTTGAATTTAAAAACATCTTAAATATTTAGTCATCCATCAAAATCTTAACCTTTCTATCGTCAAAATAATAATAGAAATCGAAATATTAATTATTTGACTAAGAAAATATAAATTTATATCAAGAAGAAAAATATGTAACGCAAATCTTAATTAATCAAATAAAAAACATAATATTTCATTTACTAGAAATAAATCTCTTTACGGAAGGATGGTGGGTTTATGATAAATTTTATATAATGAAGAGGGTCTGTCAATTTCAAATAAAGGAATAAGAGTTTCAAAGCATTCATTTAAATATTATATACAAATTTAAGCGCTTTTAAATATTTCAAGCACTTTCTAACTATGCATAACCATTAGGACTTTTAAATGAGGTTAGCAATGACTTAAAAATTGTCAAGTACTCTCTAATCATGCATAACTGTGAGAACTTTTAAATGAGATTAGAAAAATACTTCGGTACTCATCCATCTTATACAAGATTATTCCGGTGCAGTTTAAGCGTTTTGTGGTTCTATAGTGACAAAGGTGCAAAAAGGTGTAGCGCGAATAAAACGGGGAAATAGCGGAGAAGCAAAAAGGTTCATTGGATGTAAATCCAAATATGTGAAAATTAATTAATCATCTTTCTCCCATTATATGTGTATAAGCAACTAATAGTATTGTCCACCGCAGTGGCTCGGTGGTAGGGGTCCTGCTTGACTTACGGGAGGTCAACAGTTCAAGTCCCCTCCCTAGGACCTCACTGTGCCCGCAAGGGGTAGCCAACGCAAAAACAAAACTGGCCTTCATGGACGGGACAGATTTGGATTTACTCTTTGGAGTAGGGTTTTTATTATAAAGAAGCAAGGATAGGGAAATCCAACGTAGAGCTTTCTCCTTCCCCATGGCGACTAGGATTCTCGCATATCTTCCCTTTTCTATCTTCCGATAATTTCTTTTCTCCTTCGCTTCCTTTTTCCCGTCCGACCTCAGATCCCCTCCAACCCATCCTACCCTAGCTTTCTCCCTGTGGTCTAGCGGCTTTCCTACAAGATCTAGTTTTTAGGCTTTGCTTTTTAATCGCCAACCATCTGACTTTTGTAATCTGCTGCCTCCCTCCCCTTCCCTAAACATCCTTTTTGGCAGCCTCCTCGTTGCTTCCTCTCTTTCCTTCTAGCCCTAGATCTAACAATCCTAGACTCCACATCTGTACCTACTCTGGCTTTAGTCCTTAAACCTTACCTATTTAGCCTCAGCTCCTCCTTAGGCTGTTATCTCCCATCTGCAGACTTCTATCGACACTAGAGTCGATCTTGTAGGAGACCGTGCTCCCCTCAATGTACTCCCCCGGTTGTCCTCCTCCACCCCATCAGACTTGCTTTGTCGCTTGTGAAGAGTTAGTAGGTGTAGTGTTGTTCTGGTAAGTTTTTTTAAGGCTTCTGCTTGGAGATTTGCTAGTTGTGTTTGAGTCGGTTGGTTGTCGTTGATCTTCGGTACCTGAAGTAGTTGAGACTATAATGCGTGTCGTCTTGGTGTATCGGGGTAGTCGTGTGCTAGTATTTTGGTTTTGGCTTTCTATAGGTTGCTACAATCTTTGTAGTTTGTTTTCGGATATGGTATTGATGATTACGACCATTGTTGTTTTGATGATGTGTCTTATCTAGATGTATGCTATGATTTGAGCCATATCTTCACTATCTGCATCAGCCTGCCAATCCACTACATCTTGGTTCATTGAGCTCATCAGGTCTGTAACTGTCTTAAATCTTCTAGCTTGGTATCTCTATCCGTTCTATGCATCGTTCTTCCCAAGTGAATTTTTGATTATGATAGTTTCAATTGAGGTCTAAATTGAGTTGTTAACAAGATTTTGGTGTTATTTGCGTGGAGTTAATTCAATCCCCTGCATCTGTTTCAATCTCTGCTTTTGATTAACTGTAGCTGCACCTGGAAGCTAGTTAAGGCATTAATCAAAATAGGTTCAAACTAAAGCTGTGGTTTTCACTATATAGGACTGTTAGCGGGCTTTTAAGTTAAATTATGTTGTGATTAATTTGTGCAACACCTTGTATTGTACTGATTCCGCTTTTAACTATATTCCATAACTAATCTCACCCTACGCGGTGATAGATTATAGTTTAGGACTTAGTTAAGGCAATCATGTTGTTAGTAGATAGGCGTTTGGCTTTTGCCCTGTTATACTTTGTACTCATTACTTGCTATGATGAAAAAGTGATATAGTCCACTCTAAAAACCGTCTGGCTTTGCAAAAAAACTAATAGTAATCAATCTTATATAACAAAATCATGGAATTTCATAGTTATGCATGCTAAATTTGATGAGTGTAATTGATTATTACCATATGTTAGGCTTTATGCCTAAAATTTAGCCATTTATGCTAAATTTACTGAATTTCACTACAACAAATTGGCCATATTACAATGGTGGAAAACAGTTGTAAAGTACTTTTTACAACGGTGGCGTAACTGTAACACCCCACCTCTATACCCATATTATCCAAGAATATTACGAAGTAATATCGTCATATAACACGGAGAATGAGGCTCTTGGGGCACACACGTGTAAATTCTCTTGGACTAAAACTGGTACGTTTAAAATTTCTGAAATATAACTTACTTATACGTACACGGTATCGGTACAAAACAATAACACATGTGCTTCCAGGATAGAATAATACAGAATATACAGAAATACATAGATCACATAGTCAGTCGCAGCGATAAAATAAATAAATATAATATTTAACATTTCATGTACATTTACTTGTTATACACCAAAATATACACATAATTCTATTTAAAACATGGTAATAAATAATTTGCTAAATTACTATACTCCTCTAAACCCAGTAAATTACCAATTGGTCTTTGTGTCCCTACACCTGTATTGTCTCGGTATGACCCATGTATTATATAACTAATAAACGGATCAGTCTATGTTTAAATCCATCATAGTTAATATATAATGTTTGGGAGCTCTAAACAAGAATAATAACATAAAGAGGCACAACATTATTCAATCCACAATTAACATTCGTAAGAAAGGAGGCATCAATTATTCATGCTTCACGGCTAAGTATTATGGAAGCAATACCATATACGAACATATACAAATGACAACATAATCTTATTCAAATGAATCTCATTCAAGATTTATACGCATTATAAATTCGCCAAAATCTCACAATCACATGATAGCGTAATGAAGCGCAAAATTATAAGTGTGAAGATAACATTATAGCTCTAAGGTTATCTATATAAATCAACGCCAACAATAAAGGTGAAAACATTTGAAATTCAACATCTATAGAAAACAACTAATGAAACCCAAAAATATCATCATAAATTGGATCCAAAGCATTGAATGACAACAAAAGCCATAAATTCAACAATGGCATCATAAAATGGATCTAAAACAACAAGCTTATCAAAGCGATAATTTGAATCCGAAACAACATAGTTTTGCACGTGCTAATAAGCTCCCCCCGAGCTTAGCCAAGTACTATATATGTATTTAAACACCTAACACTACGACCCTCCCGGTCGAGTATAACTTACCCCCGACCAAGTGAATACGTATATGAGACTCTTCTCGAGTCTAGCTTCCCCCCGAAACGAGAGCACTGGCTCAACAACAAACAACCATATGTGTTACAGACTCACAGTCAGTAACCCAAGTAGCGGTAATTGTGTTTCCCATACCACACATTTCCACCACTGGTTTACTACCCGCTAGTCAGCTCCACAATGGAAATCTCAAAAATATCAAATCACAAAAATCTCACGAATCACAACATCAACTAGATAGCTTCAATCAAACGAAATAGGAAATTAACCAAGCTCATAAACCACCATTTACAAATCTATTTATTTAGTGCTCGCACACCACACTTACCCTTCAATACTCTATATAACAAGTCTTGTTAATAAGCAGAAAGGTGATACCGAAAGACCCATACCAGACGGTTTCACCAAACCGTTTATTCAAATTTCTCGTTACATAAAATGTAAATATCATAAAACCATATAAAAAGTATCATCACCGTATCACATTTAAAGCACTAAGCAGTTTAGTATCAATAGTGAATCATTTACAATATATAAAATATTCACACAAAAATTGGAAAATCAAAACATAAGCAATAAATGAAATTCCGAGAATATAAAGCAATAAATGAAATCCAAATTAATTTACAAATAAAATTGGAATAGAAATTCTGAAAGAATAATTTAAATATTAAAAGGATAAAGACTTTTATTTTAAATTTGTATAACCTTACAAAAGCATATCATTCAATAAAACAATACAAGACTATGATAAACATTGTTTTAAAATGATCCCATACAATAATGACAAGGGTAACTTCTTGAATGATTTATTCAAGGCAATTATAAGCTACTTTTTTTTATGTACTTATATACTAACTAGAATTATACTAAATGTTATTTTCTATTACGATAAATGACTTTAATTAAGCTATGTAATCGACTTATTGTTCCCACGCACATGTTTACCAAAGCTAAATCAACCAGTAATGTCATTCGGAGTACTTCATTTAAATTAATCTATTTATAATTTATACTCTAAAACATCATATTTTTATAATTACCTATGTAAATATATTTTTCTGGACTTTCTTAATTTATTTAAAATTAAACACTTGATCAATCGTCAAAATATCAATTTATATATAAATATAATATGAAAATTAAATTGATAGCGTCCCCTCCATATATGAACATCCGACCAACATAACTTCATCAACAAACTCAACTCATAATCAATAGCACGACCGCCAATTCAGCATGCAACCAATTCAAACATCCAAGCAATCAAATCCAATTCGGATAGCAATATGAAAATTTATATAACTATTACGGAATAAAACATAGATGTGAGTGAGGAAAAACTCACCAAACAACGCATGAAGAAACCAAATCAGCGACTCTTATCGGTGTTGCTGCGCACCATTACCATCATGATAGCTCAAACTCCACCCACATCATCCACCTCTCGAACAATAGTGGTACTCTCCAGCAGACCAAGCTTCCTCGCGTTTCTTTTTTCCTTTTGCGAACAAAAGCCGCAATAGACTCTCGATCCTGTAGCGCCTCGTCCTCCACCCGCTGGCGACGTCGCCCTTTCCTTCATCGTGCGCGAGCACGCCTTCAAATTCCGACCAAATTTTTTTCTTTAGTTTATGGTTTCGTTTTTAGGTTTGGGAATCCCCCCCCCCCCCCCCCCAAATTAAAAGGGGATCGGCTGTTTGGGGGGGTGGTGAGGAAAAGGGGAGAATCCAGAAGCTACGTGAGATCAACTTATGGGCTTTGGGCCATATAAGTTACATTGAACCCACTTTACTTATACTATGAATAAAGATAATCATGCCATTTATATCTGATTTAACACTTGCTTGTTTTATTTATTAATTCAACGTTTAATAAAATAAAATATCTAGTACCATAAAGTTCCATTTATATAAAATTACTTGACGATTCTGAAACTAGTTTATATCCATTATAATTTGCTTCATGTGACATTAAATAATTTGCTTGTTGATCAAGATAACTTTACTTAACTCAACGCTCGGTATTTTATTTATTTACTAATCCAACATTTACTATAAATAACTATATTTTCACCTATTTCAACTATATTTATAAAAATAAAATCTTATTCTGTTTAATCCGCTCAATTAACCAATTATCGTAACTTAATCTCAACACTTTTTTTTTAACTAAACACAAGTAAAATTGTGACTGGGAATACAGGGTTGTTACAGTAACCGTCGTCTATTAAGAAGTTGTAATAGACTAACATCTTTTATAAGTTTTTTGCACAGTTGCGACACCATTGTAACATGTATATTTTACAACTGGTTTCCACCGTTGTAATAAACTTTATTACAACAGTTATGCTCCGTTGTTGTTACTGATATATTTTATTACTACTACAATTTTAAAGTTGTAATATATGCACAAATTATATACATGTTACTAATAAAATAACTCATTCTAGAACATATTATCTATAAAACTGAAAATATCAAACAAACTTAAAACACAAACCAAAACAATGTATTAATTTTTTCAAAGTCCCATCATTTGTTTACATTACACGTTGAATTTATAAATCATACAGATAGCTTAAATACATAGATGGATAATAGCATACATAATTTCATAAAGCATCACACATGCAACAAACACAGAATTTCAAATATATACTTTCTCAAGAGCTGCATGCAAGTCCATGATGTCCATCCCATTAAGATCTTCCTTCATCTTTTGTTCAAAATCATGGTTGCAATGCTTAGAAAACTTGCCTGTGTCAGAAAATAGATAAAAAATAGAGTAGTCAAATTGGTGCACATATCAGATTCGATCACAATGCATATACATGGCAACTTAGAATTTTGGTTCATTAAAGAATGATGCATATAGGTGAGTTATCTGGACTATGCATCCACCTAGACCTGCTCCTTAAAAAATGGAAGGGAAGGAAGCTTCAAAATGGAACGATAGAACGAAATAACCTCAATTTGGAAAATCAGAATCAAGCATAAGATGCGAGCAAGTTCTGCATAGTAAAAACATTATCGACTTAGAGGATGAAAATTATGAACCAACTGAAATAATAATATGCAGTAGAGAGTAAAACTAAGGCAACTCTATAATAAAAAAATATGTGAAACAATGCATAATAACGAAATGTGCAAGAAATGACAGTTAACACTTACAATGCATGCTTAAGTTTGTAAAAAATGATTTTTAAATAAATGATGAACCAACTGAAATAAATTAGCAATCAGAGAATAAACATAAGGCAAGATTGAATCTAGACGAAATGCTATATTAACACCTCAAGGTAAAAGGAAAACAGAAGTATAATTGTGACGGCCCGCCCCGGACCAGCCGACGTTTCTCCGAAATGCGTTGTGCCAATGCCCGACTAGCATGGGATGACCGTCAAAAGAAAAGGATTTGAAATTATTAATCATCAAAGAACATGTAGTATATCTCACAGCGCATGGGATAAAATATAACAATAACATAACTTTGACATAGAACAGGCGAGACCGTGCATAAGCTGAAAAACTAAACCATCATGGCAGTGGAATAAAAAATACAGCTTATGATCCATAACCATCATTATTACAATTTTAAAATACTGTCTCTAAAGCAAAATAGAAAAGGTGCACTACTAATGCCCAAAGCAGTGAGCATCAACAACACGGGGAGAAATTACACACACACACGCGCGCGCACACACACACACACACACACACACACACACACACATATATATATATATATATATATATATATATCATACGTGGAAGCCTCCTGCTCGTCTCCGGTATAGCTACTCGTGCATACCACCTAACCTGTCTCTAGTCTGCCCGTTTAAGATCACCCAAAGTAATAAGAAGAGACATAAAACTTTGGGTCAGACAAAAGTCTGGTATGAGTGATAAGCAGCAAAACATAACAATAACAGGTATAGATAAATCATACCTGAACCTAGACCTGCAACCAAGGAGTTAGCACAACAAGATGTACAGTACTCTAAGGTAACACCAACATAAAATGTAAAGGTAATATGGGAGTGTGCATGACATAGTGATAGCAAACATCAAACATAACAATCATCCTCACAGCTCTCGCTCAGTGCGTAAAGCATACAATATCCACCACTTTGGTCACCCAATCCTTTGTTGCGACCACTTTGTCCTTGGGCGTCACAATGACCCCATTGCATTAATCCACAGCCACCAATCATTTGCTATGTCCACTTTTCTCCTTTGGAGTCATAACGACTCCACTGCGCTGGCTCATAGCCATGCTACGATCACTTGCCCTTGGAAGTCATAATGATCCCATTGCGTTGATCCATAGCCGTTAATCCGTCTCTTCATGGTGAACCAAAGCTATAGACATCGATAACCCCTTTGCACACGTCCCGCAACAAAGTTCGATCATGAAGTTAACTCATTGGTTCCCATCTGGATCCTGAGACCTAACTTCTCATCTGACTTCCTTTGCATCTCGGGTTTTAGTCTAATTGGAATCGATCTTCAGAAGAACCCATTGTCATCATTACTCGTTCATACTCCATAGAGACCACTCACTCTTTCATCCCTAGCTCGATCGCTCATTCTTCCTTCTCCAGCTCGGTCGCTCGCTCCTTCTTCCATGGGCTCGCTAGCATTCACATGGATCAGATCTCATTATAGTAGCTCCCCTAGGAATCGCTCGTTTCCTCACATTCTCACTCCGAGGAACCGCTTGCCCCCCACATTCGTTATCATAGGAATCGCTCGCTTATTCATAGTCGCACTCCGAGGAAACGCACGCTCCCCGCAGTCGCTCTTCGAGGAATCGCTCGATTACTCACAGTCGCACTCTGAGGAACCGCTCGCTTCCCCACGGTCACTCTCCGCGGAATCGCTCGCTTACTCACACTCAATCTCCTAGGAATCGCTCGCTTCCCCACGGTCGATCTCCAAGGAATCGCTCGACTCCCCACGGTCGCTCTCCTAAGAATCGTTCGATTCGCCACAGTCGCACTCCAAGGAACCGCTCCGTGCGACCAAAAACCTTCACCACTTTCCAACAACCAATTTTCGCCACTCGACGGCGTTTTCAACCATTCTAACTTTCCTATGCAACCACAAAACATTACAAACAGTAATAGCAACATGTATAATCAACCATAAACACCAAAACAACAACTTGACATGATAATATGGATCAAACATACCCAAAACCCATGTTTTCCCCTTAATCTCCTTAATCATGATTTGCCATACGATTAGCAAAACATTAGCAAAACATGTCCATATTAACCCAAATTTCTAATAGAGGCATAAAATAATATTTAAGAATTTCTACATATTTTTCCTGATTTTTATAATGCATAATTTTAATCACCCCTAATTAGCCGTAATTAGTGAAAAACAATGTAAATCACTCACCTTAGCCACGATTAAATCTCAGATCTGAAACTCTAATTGATATGGGTCTAATCTATATGTGTTCTAGCAGCTCTACCTCGATCTCTATGCTAATCCGCTTTAATTTGATGTTGATTAGGTTAATATGTGATTAGAAAGTGATTAAGGATGAATTTAGAAGGTGGAGGCCATTGCTAGGGTTGAAGAAGTGTAAGTGGCGGCTGTAAAAAATTACAAAGAAGGGTTTCTCTAACACCTTCCAGCCCTTATATAACCCTAATCCAGAAATCCCTAATGGAACTAGCTGCTAATTACCCTATTAAGCCCGATTAAGCTGTGTTTCACCTTCCAAACCTTATTTCAGCCATATCTCCTAAGCGGTAAATCAGTTTGACTAATATGACAACTCTACAGAAAGCTAAGCCATCATCCAAATCCAATGGAAGTGGTTTCAAGTCAAAATTTCTTACCAATCAAAAGTAACAAGCGAAACAAGATTCGCCAGGGGCAAAATGTCATTTAAAAATCGGTAACAATTGTAAACATGGGAAATGACCCCAACAGTCGTTCCCAAATTTACACGACCATATGATTTCATATGAAAAAGAAATAAATATTCTACGATCCTTCGATGCGTAGAATGCGGGTCGTTACATTCCCCCCTTAAGAAATTTCATCGCTGAAATTCCTTATACAAAGGATCCCGCATGCCTATCAATCATTTTCAACAATAAAACATACATAACAACACAACAAGCCTATCCTAGCATGCGGTTTACTAATAAGGGAATATCTATATTGCGATTAAAACCTTACCAGGCAAAGAATTCTGGATACGCCTTATTATGTTCTCCTCTGTTTCCCAAGTACAGTCTTTCTCATTATCACCCCACTGGACTTTGACTAGTTTCACCCTTCGACTAGTTTCGCCACCTTCCTTCGAAGCTGCTTCGTATCGTGCTCGACAATACGAATAGGTCTGTGGTTCCAACCACCTCAGGTTCTACCTCGATATCTCCAACTGATCCAGTGAAATAGCCATATTAGGGTCGTGCACAAATTTCCTTATTTGAGAAACATGAAATACGTTGTGAACTCCCGCCATCTTGTTTGGTAATTCTACTTTATATGCTAAATTCCCAACTTGCTCGAGAACTAGAAATGGACCAACAAACCTTGGTGCCAACTTGCCTTTCCTCCCAAATCGAATTACATTCTTTAGCGGAGAGATCTTGACGAATACTAAGTCTCCAACGGAGAATTTCAATTCTCTTCATCTCTTATCAGCATAACTCTTCTGCCTATCTTGGGCAACCTTCATTTGCTGTTGAATAACCTTGATCTTATCTGAAGTTTCTCTTATAACATCTGGCCCAAGCACAAACTTCTCACCAGTTTCTAACCAACATGATGGTGAGTTGCACGGTCTTCCGTACAAAGCTTCAAATGGAGCCATACCGATACTGGACTGATAACTATTATTATATGCGAACTCAACTAGATGCAAATGATCATCCCATGAACCTCCAAAATCCAATATTCAAGCTCTTAAGAGATCCTTTAATACATGATTCACCCTCTCTGTTTGACCGTCGGTTTGAGGATGGTAAGCGGTACTGAGATGTAGCTCTGACCCTAAAGCTTCTTGTAAGCTTTTCCAAAACGCACTAGTAAATAATGGATCTCGGTTGCTCACAATACCTTTAGGTACTCCATGAAATCTCACTGCCCACTTCATATACAGCTCCGTTAACTTAGACGTCGTTCTATTTGACTTGACCGGTATAAACCTTGCACTTTGGTCAATCGATCCACAATCACCCAAATACTGTCATGGCCTGATCTAGTCCTTGGTAAACCGTCAATGAAATCCATCGAGACTTGTTCCCATTTCCATTCGGGAATTTCCAATGTTTGTAAACCACTAGGCTTCTTTTGCTCAACTTTAACTAACTGGCAGTTCATGCACTTGAATATAAACTTTCCAACGTCTCTCTTCATCCCTTCCCAGTAGTAGGTTTACTTCATATCTCGATACATTTTGTTACCACCGGGATTTATAGTCGGTTTCGAGTGATGGCATTCTCTAAGCACTTCATCTCTCAATCTATTCACGTTGGGTACAACCAGCCTCTCATTCTTTCGAAGCTATCCTTCTCGATCAAGTCCATACTTGTTCGTTACCTCACCGTCGATACCCATCTCTATCTTGGAGATGATTCCTAATAGATTAGGGTGGTCCCTCTGGCTGGAACCAATCCACTCAATTAAAGTAAGTCTAATCGTCAAGCTTGCTAACATAGCTGGATCCAATCCACACTTAGGTCTGAGAATCATATCCCGTGATATATTCCAATTGCTTCCATTTCAGAAACATAGCCCATAAACTGGCATGTCTCCTACTCAAGGCATCAGCTAACACATTACCTTTCCCAGGTGTGTATGCGATATCGATATCATACGAAACCAAGAACTCTAACCATTTCTGCTGACGAAGATTTAAATCCTTTTGAGAGAAAAGGTACTTCAACGACTTATGATCAGTAAACAACTCGAATCTTTCTCCCAAGAGATAATATCTCCACATCTACAATGCGAATATGAACGCTGACAATTCCAAATCATGGGTAGGATATCTTTTCTCATGTGGTTTCAGTTGCCGACTAGCATAAGTTACAACCCTACCTCCTTGCATAAGTACAGCACCTAATCCGGTACCATAGGCATCTGCGTATACTGTCATCTTTTCATTCCCTTTAGGAATGGCTAACACTGGTTCATACGTCAACTTTTCCTTTAGATTCTTAAATGCATTCTCGCACTTTCCGTACCAAGCAAAAGCTTGCTTCTTCTTAGTTAACTAAGTTAACGGTGCGGCTATCTTGGAGAAGTCTTGGATAAACTTACGATAATATCCAACTAACCCCAAGAAACTTTTTACATCTGTTGCATTCTTGGGCGTAGACCAATCTTGTACTGTAGCCACCTTCGCAGGATCTACGACAATGCCATTCTCTGAAACAACATGGCCCAAGAATCTCACTTCCCTCCTCCAGAAGTGACACTTAGAAAACTACGCTTTCAATTGGTGTTTCTCAACACCTCCATCAGTATCCTCAAATGCTCCTTGTGTTCTTCCTCTGTCCTCGAGTAGAACAAGATATCATCCATGAACGCAAGAACGAACTTATTCAATTGATCTCTGAATACCCTATTCATAAGATCCACAAAATATGCTGGTGCATTGGTCAACCCGAATTGTAACACCCCACACCCGCTACGGTCACTCACTAAGGGAATGCCATAACATCGGTGGAGTATTTTAAGTGAATATAGAACAGAAAAATTACAACAAGACAGATATAAGTAATACTTGAGAATTTAAAACATCATTTCATTGCAGCGGAAAGTAAAACTGTTGTATATAACGGTGTTGTATACACAATTATATGATTTTTGTTTGATGATAACAACCAAATATTTTTTTGTGCTTGTTACTGTACTGCTCTATATATTTATCACAGACAGAAATATTATATTTATATTTAAATAGAATACGACTGTACAGACAGTCATATATTCATACAGTAGTGTATTTAAATATAAATATTATATTTAAAACACTCAAACAGTACAACTGTTTGTAACTCCACTATTTATACATTCATAGAATATTTGTACTTGTATATAAACAGAATAAAATAGACAAGTTTGTTTGACAACAACAAAATAATATTTTATTTCAATCAAACTTGTTTATTACAGACATCGGTACATTTCATATATATGTATACACAGCTCCTCACTGCAACACTCATACATTCATTCAGTTTACATTTCAGTATATAGACTTTTATACATTCTTTTTTACACACGTTGCTTCATCTTCTGTCTTGTATCTTCAGTCTTCTGTCAATCTTCACTGCTCACAGTCAGTCCAGTCATCACCTCATTACCTGTCACATAAAACAGAAACACACAGTACACTGCAACAAGAATAATTTTCTAAATTCTAGCAAATATATTTTTTTTATTTTGAAAAATTATTTGCCTCAGAATTTCGGTGTGTTTCTCATCATTTTTCTGACTCGACCTGATTTTCATATCCAACCGACTGTGTCTAGACAGCTTGTGATATTCACAGTGAAACACTGTAAATACCACAAGGCAGACAACACATATATTTCAATACAGGGACAGGGACAACTTGACTGATGGCTGCATGTACACACGTGTATACACGTGTGCACTGCCTCGCCAATCAGTTTGCGATTGAGGAGTAGCCGCAGTGGACCTGCTCAACTCAGTGCACAATCAACAGAGGAACAATACAAGCCAAACAG
Source organism: Allium sativum (assembly GCA_030737875.1). Lineage (NCBI taxonomy): Eukaryota > Viridiplantae > Streptophyta > Magnoliopsida > Asparagales > Amaryllidaceae > Allium > Allium sativum. The sequence continues at coordinate 707,082,626 of CM060916.1, read as the reverse complement.
CAATGTTCATGAAGCAAGTGGGCACAAAGTAAAAAGAAGAAACAACGAAAGCAACAATTCATGTATGCACAGTGAACATACAGGCCCAAACATGAAGCATGGCATAAGGATGTACAAGCAGCATGTCTATGCAGTGTGATTACAACAGTTGGTTAGTGTACAATGGTGGGTATACATGAAGATCGACATATGGTGGAGCAGCAAGTATAAACAGGCAGTGGACATATACATGGTTAAGTTCAGGTTCAGCATGATGTGCAAATGGTCAAGCCTCACTGTTTAATGTAAGGATTGTACTCAACACAAAGCCAAAGTGAATCATTGTCAGCAAGATACTCAAGTGTTCAAGCAGGTGCAAAGGTGCACAAGTGGGTCACATATCAAGCTTTGCAGGTTATACATGGAAATGATGTTTCAGCATGAATGGGTCTTAAAGTTCAAGAATGCACATGTGTGCATATACACACAAGTTCAAGTTGCATGTTACATAAAGCATGTAGAAGTCAAGCAAATGCAGAGGATCAAGTATATGTTCACATCAAGGTCATGCCAGTATGAACACACACAAGTCCAACAAATATTCAAGAGCAACATACAAGGAGGTCGAGCATTAACATGGCAGGTCACACTTTTCAAGTCCGCCAAGTCAGAAATGTCAAAGTGAAGGAAACAGCAAGTTTCATGTCAAAGTGGTCAAGTACAAGTCGACACAGTGTAAACATGGTTCCAAGCAACAAGACACAGCATAACATGGTTGGCAACAGTTACATGCCAACATATACAGTGGCATAAATGATTTAAATATTTGAAATGCATGATCAATGCAGAAAATCAGCAAAATTGAAGAATCCTGATTTGGCAAATGTTTTTCAATTGAATATATACAGCATAAATCAGTGAACAAAACATGTTTCAAGTTTTCTCATCCACAAACATTTTGGGTAAAGAATCATTCTTGTTTTTCAGCAAGGTTTTAAATTGGTTTCCTGTTTAAAGCAAAGTTTTTTCTAAGGGGACAAGAACAAATTCTTTCTAGTTTTATATGAAGGCATATTTCAGATTTCAGAAATGAAAATGGCACAGATCATATAGGGAAAGCAATCAATGTCAAAAGAGGAAAGCAGACAAAGCATTTCAAAGCCGAGAATTTCTAAAGGGGAAATCACAACAAATCAGTAAAAAATCAAGCTAATATGGAAACAAATTTTATCAGCTAATTTCATTTAAGCCATACAAATCAAGGCCGAATTTATCAGCAAAAGCAAAAGGGGAAAGCGACGCAATCAATCAGCCAAATCACTCGAGGAAATCAGAGCAATTAAAGGATGTTATAATCCTATATACCCACACCAATTCATCACTGGCCTTATCGAAAAATCAACATAAAAATCGAGAGCAAAAATCAGAGGAAAATTTTTCAAGGAACTCACAAGTTTTTCGATCGCTAGAGAGGGACAATCAATCGACGAAGAAGCAACTCAAAGCATTGGAGAAACCACGCATCAATTCTTTCAGCAATCGATTCAGATTTGGGATTCTCCAAAAACCCTAGAAAACCATTCTTGGCCGCCATTTTTTTCTTCTCAGAACAAAGAAGGATCGGGTTAACAAATGAAAAGAGAGTGGGCCGGCCTATTTCCTCTTGACTAAGCCTAGTCTAGTTCAAATGTTTAAAGGGGAATTTAAATTTATTTTAATCTAGGGTTTAGCTTTATTTTATTTTGTATTGTTTTAAATTGTTCTGTAAACCGACCAGCAGTTCTAGAGTCTGTAATCTCTAGGGGGAATCAGTCACGGTGTTGACTGTCAGTTTCAGAGTCTGTAAAATCTGGATTACGGATTACAGGGTTGTAATTCGGGGAAATCTGATTGAGGGGATATCGATCAGTCTAGGGTTTTGAGCGTAGAGTTAGAATTGGAGCGAGAGTCGCGAGTGTACATGGTATTGTATGCGGGATCTGTTCTATCATCTAGTAGAAACCTTAGGAATGCAGCAGTAGGCAAGGTTTTTGCCGAAGCTGGGTATATCTGTGTGTGATTTATTTTCTGCATTTCTGTTTCTGCTATATTCTGTGATCTGTTTATTATTTTAATATCCTGTCAGTTTTTCAGTTTAGTTTAAAAAAACTGTGAAAAACCCTATTCACCCCCCCTCTAGGGTTATTCTAGATCCAACAGTGGTATCAGAGCCAGGTATTTTTGTTTAACTCTAGAGTAATGGGTAATCCTTGTCGCCAGTCTTCTAAGAGTCAGTCCAGTTCATCTCCAACTATTTTCAATGGAACAGATTTTTCAAACTGGAAATCTAAAATGGAATTTTATTTAAAATCTGTTAATATTAAATGTTGGGATGCTGTTATCAATGGGAGTGATATGTCTGATAATAGAAACATTGTTTTCGATTCTCGTGCTATGAATATCATATTTGATTATCTCAGTACAGAACATTTTATTCACGTATCTCATTGTTTGACTGCGCAGGATGTCTGGAGAACTCTAAACACGCTGTATGGAAAATCTGACGACTGCTCAAAACCCCAGAATGTCAACTCTGATTCAGATCTGTGTTTAAAAGGAGAAACAGATGAATCAATCAAAGGAGATTCAACAGACGACGAGACAGGAAATTTTTCATACGAAGATTTAGTTTATATGTGTGCTGATCTAACTAAAGCTGTTGATAAACTCCAATCTAGAAACAAATCTCTGAAATCTAAAAATCTTGAGTTGACCAGCAAAATTGATGATTTGGAATCACAACTTGAACATTTTAAAAATTCTTCAAATTCAGATTGTAAAAACTGTTTGAAATTGAAAACCAATCTTGTTCATCTCAATAAAAATATTCAAAAGTTTGAAAAAGAAATTTTGATCTTAAAAGAAAACAAGATTGAGTTATCAAGTTTGAATAACTTTTTACAAGAGGAATTTGAAATTTTTAAGACTGATATATATTCCAAATTTGAAATTGCTGAAAATGAAAATTTGGTGAAAAGTGGTTTGATTTTGAAAGAACTTGGAAATGAGATTGAAAAATCCAAGAAGTTTGAGTTGGAAAAGCAAAAACAATTTGAACTTGAAATTTCCGAATCCCAAGCCAAAATTAAATCGTTAGAAAATGAGAATTTGGTTTTGAAACAGACCAATGCTGAACAGATGATCGCTATAAATAATTGCTCAAATTTATTAAAAGAAAATAGCGATCTGAAATCCAAAATTCAACGATTAGAATCAACATTGGATAAATTTTCTAATGGGGAAAAATCGTTGAATATGCTGTTACAAAACCAAGTTTATCGTGGAAATAAATCTGGACTTGGATTCGGGAAAAATGATGTTTTTAGAAATCAAAATTCTTGTGATTTTAAAAATCCCTCAATTCACTTTAGAAATGTTTGTTTTGAAAATTTTAAATCTGAAAACTTCAAAGGATTTGTAAATCACAATCGAGATGAGGATTTGTTTTATAACAAACCATTTAAACCTTCTTGGATCTCAAATGAAAATAAAACGGATTTTGTTAAATCCAAATCGATTTGGGTTCCTAAGGGTACGAAAGTTAATTCTAACGGATTGTTATACAAACAGATTTGGGTACCTAAAGTTGTGAACAAAACTGTGAGTGGTTTTACAAATTTTGTTAGACCACTCGATCCTTTAAACTGTTAGGTACCGAAGGTGGCTGAGGAACTGCGGTGCTGAGAAGAAATTTGAAATCAAGCTGGCTTGTACTTTTGTATCATTTACAGTTCCTTCTGCCAAGATCTGTTGAGTTAGAGCTTCTGCTTTACATTGGATTCTGGTATGATCTCTAAACTCACCTTTGTATATTCTTTTTGTTTGTTTTTATTTTCTGTTGTTATTCCTTTCTCTATCTCCTTCTGTTTTTTTTTTGTTTTTTGATTTGACACTGCCATATTTTTCTTTGTCTGTACTTCTTAAACTTCCAGTTGCAGAATTCATAATCTTTCTGGAAATATGCTTTATTTGTATATAATCATCGTGTGTTAATCATTCTCATATCCTGAATTTAATCTTGTAAATATCTGCAATTGTTTCGAGGTTTATTTTTCTGATTTCTGAATTCATAACAGTGTTGATGAATTCTTGTCATATCTTGAACACTGTTTGAATTCTAAATTTTTGAAGATCTGAAAGTTTAATGGAAATTCACACATCGTTGCTGTTTTGAGATTCTTCTAATTCATTTTAGAAAATCTTGAAATATTACACTCATTACAGCACTCTATTATTTATCAGTAGTGATATTTTCATTATTTTTCAGATTGGCTTAGAAATTTTAAATTGTCTAGAATCTCAGTGATACATCTTGAAAATCATTGTAATTCATGATCATCATGGTTAGAATTTGTTTGTTTGAAATCATATGAAATTATTAATATTTTGAATAATCACACACCTCCTAAATTTGAAATTATCAACCTTGTGTGACTGATTCATTATATTTCAAAACTTGACATTGATTCAAGTGATTTCAAATAAATTATTTTGGATCATGAATATCTATCAAACCTGATGTAAATGATCTGATTTTTTTTTATGGGTTTGTTAGAAATACTTGTGAAAATTTCTTTGAAAATATGGTCTTAAAATTCTCTATTATTTCATGGTTATTTGATTTTAATATATGTTTGTTTAAAATCATTTGAAATTATTGATTTATTGAATTGCACACATTTCTTGAATCTGAAATATAATATTGTGTGGTTGATTCATTAAATCCTGATATATTCACATTTATTCAAATGATTTAAAATAAACTAAATTTTATAATCATGGATCATGGAATATATTGCTTTTGTGACCTTCAGAAACATCATCTTGACAAGTATGGTTTGAAACTATGTTCTGTGTTGATCTAATACTGTTTTGAAGAATGTTTGTTCTGGAATCACATGCTTGCTGCTCTGATACATGTGCATAATCTATTATCTCATCTGTTTGGGCTTGGTACTTAATAAATTTTTTTTTGTCTATAACATTCTTGTTCAGTATCATGTTAAAATTCCTCGTAAATAGAGACACCAAGTGGTATCAGAAGCGCCTTATATTTGTCTCACCCATCCATACTTAGATTCAAATCTTCACCATGTATAAATCCACACACTCTTTTTGTCTTGTACTTTTTTTTTCCCTCTTGTCGTGTATAGATCAGCATATTCCTCTTGTAATTGATTTACAATTTTAAAATTATTTATTCATTCACAAATTGAAATCAATATCCGAATTGTTCTGTATTTATAATTCATCAAAATATATCAGAATTTGAAATTGTGATGAATTATGACTACAATATATTTCACAATAAGAGGAGATTTTATTTAGATTTTCATGACGGTTGAATATTTATTATAATATCTTTGAACTGGGAATTATTTCACGACCATCCTCATTATCTATCATCATTCTGCCATCCATGATATTTTTTTTATAAATATGGAGAGTTTAATATTTTTTTTAAAAAAAATCACATTGAATAAACAGTGAAAATATTTGTAGTGGAATTGTGGTTATGTTATTTTTTTTCAGAATTAGTGTCAATTGAAAATTTTCAATAATCCCGGTACAGTTGGTCACATTTCATAATATAATTAATTTAGAAATTTATTTCACAGTCCATTTCTGTACCTATCACATTTCTATCATTCATATTGGTTGTATATACTGGGGAGTTTTTTATATTTAAAGCTGAAAATGATAAAATATATAATTGATATATAAGTATGTCTCTAACCTCATTTAAAAATCCAAGCTCTGGTCATGCATGGTTAAGAGACAACTTATAATTTAAGCTGCGACTGACTTCATTTAAAAATCCAAGTTCTGGTTATGCGTGGTCAGTGTGCTCTTAAGTAAAAAAAAATTAAAAAAATGCTATAAATTGAAATTAATATGAAATTCTCCTTGGTGTATAATAATCAGCCTATCAATCCACTTTCTAATCTGTGAAATATGTTGAAATTTTATGACGTATTATGATTTGTTGATTGATAGCTACTGGGATTTGAGATTATCTGATTTTGTCACTTAAGTTGAATTTATAATTATAGTCCAAATCCACCACAATATTTTGTGCTTTATCTTTTATAAAATTCTTTTGGAAAATAATTGAAAAATATTTTTTTTAAAAACTCTCTCCATTTTATATAAAATTCTTCGTATATTCGTCATTCTCTACAATGTGAAATATGCCACTTGTTCTTAGAATATTATGATTTTTGTTTGACTGATTGAAATTTATGATGATCGTTCTTCCTCTTAAGCTGAAATTATATTTTTAGACAATTTTTTTTCATATGTATTTTAAAATCTGTATCCTTTTGATGATAACAAAAGGGGGAGAATGGGTTTAGATTTTGATTTATGAGTGAATGTTTTATAAATATTTGTTTTATAAATATTTTTAATTTTGAAAATTCATTTCATTCTCATTTTTCACTCATGCACAGTTATAGGGGGAGTTTCTGTTGTAGGGGGAGCTTTCAAATAGGGGGAGTTCAGTGCTTCACTGTAAAACACATTTATTATATTCAAAATCTTAATATTTGTTTGTCATCATCAAAAGGGGGAGATTGTTGTATATAACGGTGTTGTATACACAATTATATGATTTTTGTTTGATGATAACAACCAAATATTTTTTTGTGCTTGTTACTGTACTGCTCTATATATTTATCACAGACAGAAATATTATATTTATATTTAAATAGAATACGACAGTACAGACAGTCATATATTCATACAGTAGTGTATTTAAATATAAATATTATATTTAAAACACTCAAACAGTACAACTGTTTGTAACTCCACTATTTATACATTCATAGAATATTTGTACTTGTATATAAACAGAATAAAATAGACAAGTTTGTTTGACAACAACAAAATAATATTTTATTTCAATCAAACTTGTTTATTACAGACATCGGTACATTTCATATATATGTATACACAGCTCCTCACTGCAACACTCATACATTCATTCAGTTTACATTTCAGTATATAGACTTTTATACATTCTTTTTTACACACGTTGCTTCATCTTCTGTCTTGTATCTTCAGTCTTCTGTCAATCTTCACTGCTCACAGTCAGTCCAGTCATCACCTCCTTACCTGTCACATAAAACAGAAACACACAGTACACTGCAACAAGAATAATTTTCTAAATTCTAGCAAATATATATTTTTTATTTTGAAAAATTATTTGCCTCAGAATTTCGGTGTGTTTCTCATCATTTTTCTGACTCGACCTGATTTTCATATCCAACCGACTGTGTCTAGACAGCTTGTGATATTCACAGTGAAACACTGTAAATACCACAAGGCAGACAACACATATATTTCAATACAGGGACAGGGACAACTTGACTGATGGCTGCATGTACACACGTGTATACACGTGTGCACTGCCTCGCCAATCAGTTTGCGACTGAGGAGTAGCCGCAGTGGACCTGCTCAACTCAGTGCACAATCAACAGAGGAACAATACAAGCCAAACAGCAATGTTCATGAAGCAAGTGGGCACAAAGTAAAAAGAAGAAACAACGAAAGCAACAATTCATGTATGCACAGTGAACATACAGGCCCAAACATGAAGCATGGCATAAGGATGTACAAGCAGCATGTCTATGCAGTGTGATTACAACAGTTGGTTGGTGTACAATGGTGGGTATACATGAAGATCGACATATGGTGGAGCAGCAAGTATAAACAGGCAGTGGACATATACATGGTTAAGTTCAGGTTCAGCATGATGTGCAAATGGTCAAGCCTCACTGTTTAATGTAAGGACTGTGCTCAACACAAAGCCAAAGTGAATCATTGTCAGCAAGATACTCAAGTGTTCAAGCAGGTGCAAAGGTGCACAAGTGGGTCACATATCAAGCTTTGCAGGTTATACATGGAAATGATGTTTCAGCATGAATGGGTCTTAAAGTTCAAGAATGCACATGTGTGCATATACACACAAGTTCAAGTTGCATGTTACATAAAGCATGTAGAAGTCAAGCAAATGCAGAGGATCAAGTATATGTTCACATCAAGGTCATGCCAGTATGAACACACACAAGTCCAACAAATATTCAAGAGCAACATACAAGGAGGTCGAGCATTAACATGGCAGGTCACACTTTTCAAGTCCGCCAAGTCAGAAATGTCAAAGTGAAGGAAACAGCAAGTTTCATGTCAAAGTGGTCAAGTACAAGTCGACACAGTGTAAACATGGTTCCAAGCAACAAGACACAGCATAACATGGTTGGCAACAGTTACATGCCAACATATACAGTGGCATAAATGATTTAAATATTTGAAATGCATGATCAATGCAGAAAATCAGCAAAATTGAAGAATCCTGATTTGGCAAATGTTTTTCAATTGAATATATACAGCATAAATCAGTGAACAAAACATGTTTCAAGTTTTCTCATCCACAAACATTTTGGGTAAAGAATCATTCTTGTTTTTCAGCAAGGTTTTAAATTGGTTTCCTGTTTAAAGCAAAGTTTTTTCTAAGGGGACAAGAACAAATTCTTTCTAGTTTTATATGAAGGCATATTTCAGATTTCAGAAATGAAAATGGCACAGATCATATAGGGAAAGCAATCAATGTCAAAAGAGGAAAGCAGACAAAGCATTTCAAAGCCGAGAATTTCTAAAGGGGAAATCACAACAAATCAGTAAAAAATCAAGCTAATATGGAAACAAATTTTATCAGCTAATTTCATTTAAGCCATACAAATCAAGGCCGAATTTATCAGCAAAAGCAAAAGGGGAAAGCGACGCAATCAATCAGCCAAATCACTCGAGGAAATCAGAGCAATTAAAGGATGTTATAATCCTATATACCCACACCAATTCATCACTGGCCTTATCGAAAAATCAACATAAAAATCGAGAGCAAAAATTAGAGGAAAATTTTTCAAGGAACTCACAAGTTTTTCGATCGCTAGAGAGGGACAATCAATCGACGAAGAAGCAACTCAAAGCATTGGAGAAACCACGCATCAATTCTTTCAGCAATCGATTCAGATTTGGGATTCTCCAAAAACCCTACAAAACCATTCTTGGCCGCCATTTTTTTCTTCTCAGAACAAAGAAGGATCGGGTTAACAAATGAAAAGAGAGTGGGCCGGCCTATTTCCTCTTGACTAAGCCTAGTCTAGTTCAAATGTTTAAAGGGGAATTTAAATTTATTTTAATCTAGGGTTTAGCTTTATTTTATTTTGTATTGTTTTAAATTGTTCTGTAAACCGACCAACAGTTCTAGAGTCTGTAATCTCTAGGGGGAATCAGTCACGGTGTTGACTGTCAGTTTCAGAGTCTGTAAAATCTGGATTACGGATTACAGGGTTGTAATTCGGGGAAATCTGATTGAGGGGATATCGATCAGTCTAGGGTTTTGAGCGTAGAGTTAGAATTGGAGCGAGAGTCGCGAGTGTACATGGTATTGTATGTGGGATCTGTTCTATCATCTAGTAGAAGCCTTAGGAATGCAGCAGTAGGCAAGGTTTTTGCCGAAGCTGGGTATATCTGTGTGTGATTTATTTTCTGCATTTCTGTTTCTGCTATATTCTGTGATCTGTTTATTATTTTAATATCCTGTCAGTTTTTCAGTTCAGTTTAAAAAAACTGTGAAAAACCCTATTCACCCCCCTCTGGGGTTATTCTAGATCCAACAAAAACATGTTTGGTTACACCAAAACCATAAACAAGAGTCAAGTACATAATATCCATCCTGATAAAACAAAAGTACATAATCCCACTACATAACTTAATAGCCATAATAGAAAAGATAAACTGAGCTTTACATCCACGGTCCAAGCTCCAAAAGATAGATAAAGCAGTCTGATCAAAGCCCACTAGTGCTAGGCCCACTCTGATAACCTGAGGGTTGGGAAAAAGATAAAAACAACGGGGTCAGACTAATGTCTAAGTCCCTTGAAGTTGTTTTCCATTCTTATCTATCTTAGAAAGATCATCTATACGCGGAGGGGAAACTCAAAACGAGAGAGGAAGAGATTCAAAATGGAGAATTTGAAAGATATAGATATGGCTATTGGGGATTATGCTTTTCTTTCAAAAACTTTTCTCTTAAAAGACATGTTTTTGAAAATACTCCTTTCAAAAATATTCTTATAAAATAGTTTTTCTAAAAAAAAATATCTGTTCTGGTAACCTTAAGCTCTGATACCACGTGTAACACCCCACACCCGCTACGGTCACTCACTAAGGGAATGCCATAACATCGGTGGAGTATTTTAAGTGAATATAGAACAGAAAAATTACAACAAGACAGATATAAGTAATACTTGAGAATTTAAAACATCATTTCATTGCAGCGGAAAGTAAAACATGTTTGGTTACACCAAAACCATAAACAAGAGTCAAGTACATAATATCCATCCTGATAAAACAAAAGTACATAATCCCACTACATAACTTAATAGCCATAATAGAAAAGATAAACTGAGCTTTACATCCACAGTCCAAGCTCCAAAAGATAGATAAAGCAGTTTGATCAAAGCCCACTAGTGCTAGGCCCACTCTGATAACCTGAGGGTTGGGAAAAAGATAAAAACAACGGGGTCAGACATAAGTCTGAGCGAGTCCTATAACTTTAACAATACAATCGTTAAAGTAACCAGAGTAAGACATAAGCTTGATATACGGTAACGACTGGGGATAAATGGCTACACTAAGCAGCCAACTAGACTTAGGATGAACTAAGATAACCGTAAAGACGCATTTACCCACCCAAGGATAGTTACTACACTGCACCACCCCAGATCTACCCACCCAAGGGTAATTCCTACACTGCACCACCCCAGATCTACCCACCCAAGGGTAATTCCTACACTGCACCACACCAGTTCTACCCACCCAAGGGTAATTCCTACTTAAAGGTTGATCCCACTAAGTGTACTTAGTAATTTTTAATAGTAGTTTCGTGTACCCCTAGCTGACTACATAGGTGCCGTCTGCCCCTATCTCCACTAGGTGTATCCACTACTCCCCAAGCGATCGGCTCCCTAACGTAGATACCCGTGCTGGCCCCACAGCGGGGTGTATCATTCCCCAAAGTGGCAACCTGATAATATCAACGGTGCACGGCTTATACCTACATGATGCAACAACGTCTTACTTACCAGCCCAGGTCCACACACGCATATGAAACCCGTTAGACTTGCGTTGCCACCGCTAACCCGTTTTGGCCTCTTACAGTCAATCCCAATATGCGTGTCCCGTCCTCGACTTGGGTCGAGCCCACAAAGATACGTTTGGGATATTGGTTGAAATGGGCCCCCACAAGCTACCCACCTAAGCTTGTCATTTCTAGTGAATCCCACTTAACCCTTTAACCATGTCCACTTACATGTTATAAATTTTGGTTAAGTCTTTTAATCATACTTTAATTGCCACTCAAGGCACCCACTAGATTTCCACATGCCACCCAAGGCACTTACTTGATTCCTACATGCCACCCAAGGCACTTACTTAACCCTTTAATCATGTTTAATTACATGTTCCACTTTGGTTAAGTATTCTAATCGTATTTTCTATTGCCACCCAAGGCGACCCACTAGTTTCCTCATGCCACCCAAGGCACCCCCACTAGTTACTACATGCCACCCAAGGCACCCACTTAACCCCTCATGCCCCACTACATGCTAATTTGGTTAAGTGTTTCTTAATTAATTAAGATCGTAACCTTTGTAAAGACCTCTCACATTAGACTGTCTTTTATGGCCGCTGGATATGCCGGTTGGTTCCGGGCAGCCTTACACCATAACAGAGTCTAACCTCGTGTCTTTACACTTGTCACGTATTTAGTTTATGACTAAGACCTCTCACATTGGGCCAATCATTTGTAGCCGCTGGATTTGCCGGTCGGTTCCGGGCAGTCTTATGCTACAAAAGGGTCCAACCTCGTGTCTTAGTCGATTAATTACACCTAATTAATCACCCCCATAATTTGTATTAATTATCCCTAATTAATTACAAATATTTAAGAATATGGGTAGATCTAACTCAATAGGTAAATTCCCAATTCCATTATATGGGTAGACCTAACTTAATAGGTAAATTCCCAATTATGTCCATCCACTTTATGGTATGTTTAATCATACCCACTTCACACAATTTTATGTGTTCATTAATTTTTACCCCATCGTCCCCACGTAATACATTAACATGACATACTTTAAAAGAGAAGATTCATCATACACACAATGGGTTCAACTTAGCATATCATTAGCATTATCATGGGTTTAAAAGGTGTCAACTTGCATATATGACCATAAACCCAACTTGCATAAATAACCAACCCAAACTTGCATGAATCACATATGTCATAAAGATGGTAACTTGCATAAATGTTCATGTCATAGACCTATCATAAAGGTGTCAACTTGCATACATGTCATAGGTCTAAAAGGGATGAACTTGCACATGTACTTATGTCATACAAAGGGGTAAACTTGCACATGTTACTTGCATATAATCAACCACCAAACTTGCATAACATGTCATATATGGACTTGCATATAAACTTCCATATGAACTTGCATAACATGTCATACATAGAGGCAAACTTGCATATGTTATGCATATCATAAAAAGAGATAAACTTGCATATGAACTTGCATATAATCAACCACCAAACTTGCATAACATGTTACATATGGACTTGCATATGTATGTATGACATACAAAGGTAAACCTGCATATGTTATGCATATCACTAATCCAAACAACTTGCATAGATTATGCATATTATAGATCCAAACTCATAGGTTAAACTTGCATGTCATGTCACTTATTTCACACATGATTCTAGCATAAAACCAAGCATTTAACTTGCATAAAACCAAACACTTAGCATGCATAAAACCAAACACTTAGCATGCATAAAGCCAAACACTTAGTATGCATAAAACCCACCACTTAACATGCATAAACCCAAACACTTAACTTGCATAAACATAGTGTCATCATGAATAAGTGTTAAACATAGTGATTAGCAAACTAGCATCATAACATATGACCTAAAACCCATTGATCCGCAAGCAAAACCATATGATCTCATCATATCTCATCTACTTAGTTTAGCAATTGGTTATTAAAGTGATAGAAACTCACAAACTCCAAGATTAGCTCCTTAAATAGTTGCTAGAGTTGAAGTAGAGGTGGATTAGTAGTTGATTAGCTTGCAATCCTCTTCTCTAATTAGTGGAGGCTCCTTCTAAGTTGCATTTTGGCGGCATGATGGCATAGATTCTATTTTTAGTATGAATTAGGGTAGGCTTAGGGTGTATTTATAGATTAGGCAAGTGTTTTAGGCCATTAGATTAACCCTAAATTAGATTAGGACCATCAGATCTCGGAAGCTTCCAGAAAACAGCCCCAAAACACAGCCAAACCCTAAAATGGTGCACCAGGCCAAACTGGCCGAGCACCCCCTGTCGACACCCAAGTCGACAGTGCTGTCGACTTGGTCCTGGCCAAGTCGACTGCCCAGTCGACAGGGCTGTCGACTTGGGTAGCTAGGCGGGAATTTTCCCACCTGCGCCCAATGGCCCCAATTTCGAAATTTGAACCTGAATTTTAAATCTGCTTTGAACTTTGAATTTTCTGTAAACTTCATTGGGCCATAACTGGGCCATACGAACTCCGATTCTCGAAAACTCGGGCTCTATTTCGCGTATTTTTCCGAGACGAACGCAATGACGCAGCCTGTTTCCCCCAATTCTCACATCTGAGATTATTTATTCTGCAATTAGTGAATTTTAGCATTAACTGAAATTCGGGGTGTTACATTCTTCCCTCCTTAAAGGATTTCGTCCCCGAAATCTCTAAGCTAAGGAGAATGCATATCCTACCATCCAAACAACCATCAACTCAATCCATCAAACACGGGCATCCATTGTCCTTAAAACAATTTCTACTGATGTATGAGCATATGCAAAAAGTGTGTGTATATGTTCCCTATCTAATGTATGAACATATGCAAACCGTGATAGTGCCATGCATCCAATATGTATGCGAAAGAACCCTATCGACACATACTATATCTACATGAGTGCACAATCATTCACCAAAATGCATCATCCATATGATAACACAACCATTATACATCCATAAATATAGCTACCTACACACAATTATATGCAGTATGCAATATGAAGTGATTGAGCTGATCTAGTGTCTAGAGTGTGTGTATATGCATCCACGAGCAACCACTAGCAAACACTTGCATCCACATGCATCCATCAATCATAACATGTCTCAAACACATGTTTCAACCATAGGTTTACCCTATCTAAAGGTCAAAGGCACTAACAAGAGGACATACTAAAGATAAGATAAGTACTAGACAAACGATAAAAGAGAAGTTAAAAGACATACCCTCAAAAAGGAATGGGTATAATGAACGCATTTTCGCTTCCGTCTCCCAAGTAGCGTTGCTCTCATCTTCTCCCCATTGCGCTTTGACTAGTTGAACCTCCCTGTTTCTCAACCTCTTAATCTCTGACCCAAGGATGCGTGTAGGAGCTCGTCGAATAGTCGCATCACGCTCTATCTCTACTTCTCTAAGCAAGCTCGGCTCTACCACCTCTGCGGTCTCATGTAGGCACTTCCTCAAATGTGACACATAGAATACAGCATGTACACCACTAAGTCTGTCGGGCAACTCCACTCTATAGGCCATCTGTCCAATCATTTCCTTAATAGGAAACGGTCCAACAAACCTTGGTGCTAACTTCCCAACAGATCCAAAGCGAACCACATTCCGTAACGGATATACTTTGACAAAGACCATGTCCCCAATATCAAACTCAAGCTCTGTTCTCCTCTTGTCCGCATAAGATTTCTGTCTGTCTTGCGCCGCTTTCATCCTTCTTCGAATCAAATCAATCTTTTCCGAAGTCTTCCTAACCATATCGGGCCCAAGTAAGATCTTATCCGTAGATTCCCACCATCATGTAGGTGATCGACAAGGCCTTCCATAAAAAGCTTCGAAAGGAGCCATGCCAATACTAGACTGAAAGCTGTTGTTATATGCGAACTCCACCAATGGAAGATTCTCTTCCCATGTACCTCCAAAATCCAAGATACATAGCATCAAAAGGTCTTCTAAAATACGATTCACCCTCTCGGTCTGGCCGTCCGTCTGAGGATGATATGCGGTACCCAAACACAACTGAGTCCTTACTGCCTCTTGCAAACTCTTCCAAAACTCTCTAGTGAAGATAGGATCTCGATCGCTCACTATACTGGAAGGTACACCATGCAATCTAATAATCTCTCGAATGTAAACTGAAGCTAGCCATGGAGCAGTTCTCTTACTCTTCACGGGTATAAAATGGGCGCTCTTAGTAAGTCTGTCTACCACAACCCAAATTCCCGTATTACCCTTCCTCGATCTCGGTAATCCATCGAGACACTATCCCACTTCCATAGCGGAACCTCCAATGGGTGAAGCAACCCACCGGGTTTCTTTTGCTCCGCTTTTACTTGTTGGCACACCAAGCATCTAGCGACATACTCGGCCGCGTCTTTCTTCATACCGGCCCAAAAGAAAACTCGCTTCATGTCTTGGTACATCTTGTCCCTACCGGGATGAATGGTCATCTTCGAACGATGTGCATCATCAAGTATAGCCTTCCTCAAACCCTCGTCTTGCGGTACACAAAGTCTACCGCCTCTACGCAACCACCCCTTACCATCTAGGTTGTACCTACTCAAATGGCTGGACGACTCCCCCTCCTCATGAGCTTCTCTACTAACTCAACCAACTGTGGGTCGTCTCGCTGTGCTCCGCCAATCCGCCCAAAAAGAGTAGGCCTAACCTCCAAGGAGGCTAGCAAACCGGGTACAAAGTCAACGGAAGGTCTAAAGTCAAACATAGAAATAAACTCTAAGCTCCGTCGTTCAACGAACAATGAACTCAAGGACAACCTTTTTCTACTTAAGGCATCCGCTACCACGTTACCCTTGCCATGGGTATACGCTATCTCAAACTCATAGGATGCTAAGAATCCCATCCACTTTTGTTGTCCTAAGACTATGCGCTCGAAGTGTCTCCAACACTTCCCTAAGATGTAGGGCATGTTCTTCTCCCTTTTTAGAGAAAACCATGATATTACCCCATCCAAAATCATCACAACTGTCCATCTCTCACGCAGACCACCCTAGTCGAACTCGACATCCCCCAAATGCAAGCCCCAAAGGCCTAAACCAATATCAGACAAACACCCAAGGGATACCTCCTTCGAATTCAGACGACCTACGTGAGATGATACTAGTAAAAACGGCTAAATAATTAAGCCCTTGTCCAACTCTGGATGTCCTCGCCAGTCTCGCTCCAAAACCACCGTTTATCCCATAACTGGCTTTGCTCAACCTATTGATCACATACGAAAACTTATTTCGCTCCTAGAAAAGACCAAGATGTCATTTACAAAGGCCATCACGAACTTATTTATGTACTCCCTGAACACCCTTCTCATCAAATCAATAAAGTATGCGGGGGCGTTCGTCAAACCAAATGGCATCACCAGCCACTCATAAAAACCATCTGGAGTCCTAAAGGCAGTCTTCTCTATACTATCCTCAGCCACTCTCAACTGACGAAACCCCGTGGCTAAGTCCAACTGCGAAAATACTGAGGCGCCAACTAACTGATCAAAGAGATCATCAATCCTCGGCAATGGGTGTCTATTCTTCTTTGTGAGTTTATTTAATTCTCTTTAGCCTACACAAAGTCTGAGGGACACATCCGCCTTCGTGGCAAAAACTACTGGAGCACCCCACTCCGATATACTTCGTCTTATGAACCCCTTCTCAAGCAAATCGCCTACTTGCTTATGGAGTTCCCTCCTCTCACGAGGAGCCATGTGGCATGCTGGCCAAGATACTGGTTTGGCATTGTCTACCAGATATATTTGGAAGTCAATTTCCCGCTCCGGAGGTAAGCCCTTCGCCTCCTCAAACACATCCGAGTATTCCCGGACCACTCTAACAGATCGCAAACTCTCGACCGACGTGTCAAGCTATTCTAGATAACTTAGCTTAACAGATTCCATGGGATTACAAGAGATCTCGAGAGTGTTACCCAAGCGGGTCATAGGCCTAACAACTCTCCCTTCAAAATCAAGAACGGCACCACTACTGGATAACCAGTCCATGCCCAAAACTAACCCATAGCCCGTGAAGCCCAAAAAGCATCACATCTAAACTCAACGCTAAGTATAGAAGCTCTCAAACCCAAACACATCATGGAGCCCCAATTGGGTTTGAAACAACCAAGGGATCATCTACTAAACTGGTGTCTAAGTGCAGTGACTCAACTAACAATGATGAGATAAACGAACTCGATGCGTCAGAATCAAATAAAGTTCGAACCGGATAATAAAGAAATCCAAATTCCAACCTAGACGGTCCTATCCCCATCTGGTACACTAGCCGTGAGGGAATACAACTACCCTCCAGGAGATTCCGTACCTTGCCCTTGCCTCTTTGGACAATCCTAATAAGGTGTCCTATTCCTCCCAAAAGGATAACCACTAGCCCTCTTCTTCCCATTCTCCACTCGTAACCTCCCATCAAAATGAGGTTTTGCTCTTCATTAACCAAACAACTATTTGAGCCTTCCTCCCATCGTCTATCCAATAGGTACCTACAAGTCCTCCTCCTTCTTGAACCAACTTCTAGTCTGACTAATGTCTAAGTCCCTTGAAGTTGTTTTCCATTCTTATCTATCTTAGAAAGATCATCTATACGCGGAGGGGAAACTCAAAACGAGAGAGGAAGAGATTCAAAATGGAGAATTTGAAAGATATAGATATGGCTATTGGGGATTATGCTTTTCTTTCAAAAACTTTTCTCTTAAAAGACATGTTTTTGAAAATACTCCTTTCAAAAATATTCTTATAAAATAGTTTTTCTAAAAAAAAATATCTGTTCTGGTAACCTTAAGCTCTGATGCCACGTGTAACACCCCACACCCGCTACGGTCACTCACTAAGGGAATGCCATAACATCGGTGGAGTATTTTAAGTGAATATAGAACAGAAAAATTACAACAAGAAAGATATAAGTAATACTTGAGAATTTAAAACATCATTTCATTGCAGCGGAAAGTAAAACATGTTTGGTTACACCAAAACCATAAACAAGAGTCAAGTACATAATATCCATCCTGATAAAACAAAAGTACATAATCCCACTACATAACTTAATAGCCATAATAGAAAAGATAAACTGAGCTTTACATCCACAGTCCAAGCTCCAAAAGATAGATAAAGCAGTTTGATCAAAGCCCACTAGTGCTAGGCCCACTCTGATAACCTGAGGGTTGGGAAAAAGATAAAAACAACGGGGTCAGACATAAGTCTGAGCGAGTCCTATAACTTTAACAATACAATCGTTAAAGTAACCAGAGTAAGACATAAGCTTGATATACGGTAACGACTGGGGATAAATGGCTACACTAAGCAGCCAACTAGACTTAGGATGAACTAAGATAACCGTAAAGACGCATTTACCCACCCAAGGATAGTTACTACACTGCACCACCCCAGATCTACCCACCCAAGGGTAATTCCTACACTGCACCACCCCAGATCTACCCACCCAAGGGTAATTCCTACACTGCACCACACCAGTTCTACCCACCCAAGGGTAATTCCTACTTAAAGGTTGATCTCACTAAGTGTACTTAGTAATTTTTAATAGTAGTTTCGTGTACCCCTAGCTGACTACATAGGTGCCGTCTGCCCCTATCTCCACTAGGTGTACCCACTACTCCCCAAGCGATCGGCTCCCTAACGTAGATACCCGTGCTGGCCCCACAGTGGGGTGTATCATTCCCCAAAGTGGCAACCTGATAATATCAACAGTGCACGGCTTATACCTACATGATGCAACAACGTCTTACTTACCAGCCCGGGTCCACACACGCATATGAAACCCGTTGGACTTGCGTTGCCACCGCTAACCCGTTTTGGCCTCTTACAGTCAAGCCCAATATGCGTGTCCCGTCTTCGACTTGGGTCGAGCCCACAAAGATAGGTTTGGGATATTGGTTGAAATGGGCCCCCACAAGCTACCCACCTAAGCTTGTCATTTCTAGTGAATCCCACTTAACCCTTTAACCATGTCCACTTACATGTTATAAATTTTGGTTAAGTCTTTTAATCATACTTTAATTGCCACTCAAGGCACCCACTAGATTTCCACATGCCACCCAAGGCACTTACTTGATTCCCATATGCCACCCAAGGCACTTACTTAACCCTTTAATCATGTTTAATTACATGTTCCACTTTGGTTAAGTATTCTAATCGTATTTTCTATTGCCACCCAAGGCACCCCCACTAGTTTCCTCATGCCACCCAAGGCACCCCCACTAGTTACTACATGCCACCCAAGGCACCCACTTAACCCCTCATGCCCCACTACATGCTAATTTGGTTAAGTGTTTCTTAATTAATTAAGATCGTAACCTTTGTAAAGACCTCTCACATTAGACTGTCTTTTATGGCCGCTGGATATGCCGGTTGGTTCCGGGCAGCCTTACACCATAACAGAGTCTAACCTCGTGTCTTTACACTTGTCACGTATTTAGTTTATTACTAAGACCTCTCACATTGGGCCAATCATTTGTAGCCGCTGGATTTGCCGGTCGGTTCCGGGCAGTCTTATGCTACAAAAGGGTCCAACCTCGTGTCTTAGTCGATTAATTACACCTAATTAATCACCCCCATAATTTGTATTAATTATCCCTAATTAATTACAAATATTTAAGAATATGGGTAGACCTAACTCAATAGGTAAATTCCCAATTCCATAATATGGGTAGACCTAACTTAATAGGTAAATTCCCAATTATGTCCATCCACTTTATGGTACGTTTAATCATACCCACTTCACACAATTTTATGTGTTCATTAATTTTTACTCCATCGTCCCCACGTAATACATTAACATGACATACTTTAAAAGAGAAGATTCATCATACACACAATGGGTTCAACTTAGCATATCATTAGCATTATCATGGGTTTAAAAGGTGTCAACTTGCATATATGACCATAAACCCAACTTGCATAAATAACCAACCCAAACTTGCATGAATCACATATGTCATAAAGATGGTAACTTGCATAAATGTTCATGTCATAGACCTATCATAAAGGTGTCAACTTGCATACATGTCATAGGTCTAAAAGGGATGAACTTGCACATGTACTTATGTCATACAAAGGGGTAAACTTGCACATGTTACTTGCATATAATCAACCACCAAACTTGCATAACATGTCATATATGGACTTGCATATAAACTTCCATATGAACTTGCATAACATGTCATACATAGAGGCAAACTTGCATATGTTATGCATATCATAAAAAGAGATAAACTTGCATATGAACTTGCATATAATCAACCACCAAACTTGCATAACATGTTACATATGGACTTGCATATGTATGTATGACATACAAAGGTAAACCTGCATATGTTATGCATATCACTAATCCAAACAACTTGCATAGATTATGCATATTATAGATCCAAACTCATAGGTTAAACTTGCATGTCATGTCACTTATTTCACACATGATTCTAGCATAAAACCAAGCATTTAACTTGCATAAAACCAAACACTTAGCATGCATAAAACCAAACACTTAGCATGCATAAAGCCAAACACTTAGTATGCATAAAACCCACCACTTAACATGCATAAACCCAAACACTTAACTTGCATAAACATAGTGTCATCATGAATAAGTGTTAAACATAGTGATTAGCAAACTAGCATCATAACATATGACCTAAAACCCATTGATCCGCAAGCAAAACCATATGATCTCATCATATCTCATCTACTTAGTTTAGCAATTGGTTATTAAAGTGATAGAAACTCACAAACTCCAAGATTAGCTCCTTAAATAGTTGCTAGAGTTGAAGTAAAGGTGGATTAGTAGTTGATTAGCTTGCAATCCTCTTCTCTAATTAGTGGAGGCTCCTTCTAAGTTGCATTTTGGCGGCATGATGGCATAGATTCTATTTTTAGTATGAATTAGGGTAGGCTTAGGGTGTATTTATAGATTAGGCAAGTGTTTTAGGCCATTAGATTAACCCTAAATTAGATTAGGACCATCAGATCTCGGAACCTTCCAGAAAACAGCCCCAAAACACAGCCAAACCCTAAAATGGTGCACCAGGCCAAACTGGCCGAGCACCCCCTATCGACACCCAAGTCGACAGTGTTGTCGACTTGGTCCTGGCCAAGTCGACTGCCCAGTCGACAGGGCTGTCGACTTGGGTAGCTAGGCGGGAATTTTCCCACCTGCGCCCAATGGCCCCAATTTCGAAATTTGAACCTGAATTTTAAATCTGTTTTGAACTTTGAATTTTCTGTAAACTTCATTGGGCCATAACTGGGCCATACGGACTCCGATTCTCGAAAACTCGGACTCTATTTCGCGTATTTTTCCGAGACGAACGCAATGACGCAGCCCGTTTCCCCCAATTCTCACATCTGAGATTATTTATTCTGCAATTAGTGAATTTTAGCATTAACTGAAATTCGGGGTGTTACACGAATGGCATGACCAACCACTCATAAATTCCAGACGGCGTCCGAAATGCCTTTTTAGCTATACTCTCAGTTGCCACTCTGAGCTAATGAAAACCTGTTGCGAGATCCAACTGGGAGAACACTCTTGCTCCACTCAACTGATTGAACAAATAATCTATCCGCGGAAGATGATACTTATTCTTCCTCATCACCTTGTTCAACTCGTGATAGTCCACACACAATCGAAGGGAACCATCGGCCTTGGTAGGAAACACAACTAATGCTTCCCACTCAGAAACACTTCTTCTGATAAATCCCTTCTTCAAAAGATCGCTCACTTGCACCCCGAGCTCTTGCTGCTCCCTTGGTGCTATACGACGAAGAGACATCACTATAGGCCTGGCATCTTTCACTAAATCAATCCGAAACTCGATCTCTCGGTGTGGTGGAAGTCCGGTCACTTCCCCGAAGATGTCCGGATACTTGCTAGCAATAGGCACATTTGACAACTCATCATGCGGGATGTCAAGAGAATTTAGAAAACTAGTCATCACCTCATCACTAGGTAGGAAACCAAACAGTACCCTCTGCCCATCGTCCGTTCTAATGGTCACCGAAGACCCTCACAGTCTACCACCACCCCATGTCTTTAGAGCCAATCGACTCCCAAAATAATGCCGAACCCAGTAAAGCCCAAAACAAAGTAATCACAAGAAAACATACATCCATGAATCGATAAGACCAAATTATTACAAATCATACTAAGGCTAGTCGAACCACTGATAGGATTCGTCACAATTAAAGGTCTATCGACAATCTCGGGTTCCAATCCTAACCTATCTACTAGGTCACTAGATATGAAGGAATGGGAAGCCCCAGTATCAAACAATACTCGAACAGGAACATCATATATGGAAAACATACCTTGGATAACGACACCCTTTCCTTTCTCTACCGCAGTTGGGGAATTCGACGAAGAAGGAATAGCGTTGATAGCATATGCTTTCACAATCTACTTCTCTTTAGGAGGTTGTGGACATTTATCCTTGTGATGTCCTACTTGGCTGCAATTAAAGCACTTCCTGTCCGTTGGCTTTGCTTGACATTCTTTGGCATAGTGGCCCTTCTTGCCACAACTATAACACTCAACTTCTTTCTTATTCTTTTTCTGACCATTCTTAGCTTGGTTCTGTTTCCTCTTATTCTGCGAATTATTCTTGCCTCCACCGCTCCTCTGCGGCTTTGGCTCCCCTGCAGATGTAATAGCCACCTCGGCCTTTGACTTAGGGTAAAGGCTTCCTAACCTCGGTGCCTTTCCCACTATAGATTCGAATATCTCATCTATATGGTTTATCATCATTTCCCCCAAATACTCATCTGAGCCAGTTATGAACTTTTCATTCTTCTTTTCGACGATATCGATAAGGGACAATCCATACTTCGATAAAGTATCGAATTCAGCAATATATTCCGAGACTACCCTACCATTCTGCTTAAGCTCCAAGAATTTCCTAAACAATTCTGATTTCTGAGCAGCTGGGATAAACTTGTCACTGAAGCGAGTCTTAAACTGATTCCAAGTAACTTGATCCTCGGGAGTAGTTGCATTAATAGCATTCCACCAATTCGTAGCCAATCCTTGAAGTTGACGCGATGCTAGCTTTCTCTTCATCGCATCATCGATTCCTAAATCCTTAAAGATGCGCTCACAACTATCAAGTCATTCATGAACTACCGTAGCTGATTTCGTTCCATGGAACAGCTTCCCACCAAGACTAGTATAATCCTTGTTAAGCTTAGTGAAATCGGCTCTAGGCGCTTGCACCGCTAAACCACCACCGTTAGCAGCATTAGGAACAGCTCCCTGAACATCCCTTAGCATCTCTCGCATGAAGGTAGTAAACATCATCCTCATATCAAGGACATTCCTATTATTGGCCCCTGAACCCGTACTCCTCATATTTTGGCTTATCGTCCAATCTGTAAAGAGAAAACGATTAACCATCTCCTTAGTGGTGACAGTGCAGTGCGACTTCATCCTTAAATATACTAGTAGTGTATATATATAGTTTTTGAAAACCAAGATATCACATATACGCGCTCTCATACACGTATACTATCTCTCCCTGATGTCTTCCCCTAGGTTAACTACGCAACCAAGAGCTCTAATACCAAGTGTGACGGCCCGCCCCGGGCCAGCCGACATTTCTCCGAAATGCGTTGTGCTAATGCCCAACTAGCACGGGACGGTCGTCAAAGGAAAAGGATTTGAAACTATGAATCACCAAAGAACCTGTAGTATATCTCGCGGCGCATGGAATAAAATATAATGATATAACTTGACATAAAACAGGCAAGACAGTGCATAAGATGAAAGCTAAACCATCATAGCAGCGGAATCCAAAATACAGCTTATGATCCAAACCATCACTATTACAACTTCAAAATATTGTCTCTAAAGCAAAAAGGAAAGGAACACTACTAATGTCCAAAGCAGTGACCACCAACAACATAGGGAAAATATATGTAAATAATACGTGGAAGCCTCCTGCTCATCTCCAGACAGATACTCGTGCATACCACCTAACATGTCTCTAGTCTGCTCGTTTAGGAGCACCCAGAGTAATAAGAAGAGACATAAAACTCTGGGTCAGACAAAAGTCTGGTATGAGAGATAGCAGCAAAACAGAACAATAATAGGTGTAAATAATCATACCTGAACCTGGACCTGCAAGCAAAGAGTTAGCACAACAAGATGTAAAGTACTCTAAGGTAACACTAACATAAAGTGTAAAATGGGGGTGTGCATGTCATGGTGATAGCAAACATCAAACATAGCAATCAACCTCACATCTCTCACTCAGTGCGTAAATGGTCATCAAACAGTATCCTCCGCCCATCGTCTGCCCTAATGGTCACCGAAGATCCCTCACAGTCCACCACCACCCCATACCTTTGGAGTCAATCGACTCCCAAAACAATGCCAAACCCAGTGAAGCCCAAAACAAAGCAATTACAAGCATACATACATCCATGACTCGATAAGACTACATTACGGCAGATCATACTAAGGCTATTCGAACCACCAATCGGGTTCGTCACTACGAAAGGTCGATCGACTATCTCGGGTTCCAATCCCAACCTATCTATCAGGTCGCTAGATATGAAGGAATGGGAAGCTCCGGTATCAAACAACACTCGAAGTGGAACATCATAAACAGAAAGCATACCTTGAATCACGATATTCTCTCTCTTCTGTGCCGCAGTTGGGGCATTCGACGAAGAAGGAACAACACTGATAGCTTATGCTTTTATGATCTGCTTCTCTTTAGGAGTTTGCGGACATTTATCCTTAAGATGTCCTACTTGGCAACATTTGAAGGACTTCTTGTCCGCTGGCTTGGCTCTACAATCTTTGGCATAGTGGTCCTTCTTGCCACAGCTAAAGCACTCGATATATTTCTTGTTTTTCTTTCTCTGACCATCCTTGGTCAGGTTCTGCTTCCCCTTATTCTGAGAATTATTCTTTCCTCCACCGCTTGCTTGTGGCTTTGGCTCTCCTGTAGATGCAGTTACAACTCAGTCTTTGACTTAGGGTAAAGACTCACCGATCTCAATGCCTTTCCCACAATAGATTCGAATGTCTCATCGATGTGGTTTATAAGTATTTCCCCGAAGTACCCATCTAAGCCAGTTATGAACTTCTCGTTCTTCTTTTCGGCAGTATCGATAAGGGATAATCCATATTTCAATAAAGTATCAAACTCAGTAGTATACTCCGAGACTGCCCTACCATTCTGCTTAAGCTCCAAGAATTTCCTAAAAAATTCCGATTTCTGAGTAGCTGGAATAAACTTTTTACCAAAGCGAGTCTTAAACTAATTCCAAGTAACTTGATCCTCTGGAGTAGCTGCTTTAATAGCATTCCATCAATTCATTGCCCGTCCTTGGAGCTGTCGTGATGCTAGCTTCCTCTTCATTGCATCATCGATCCCCAAATCCTCGAACAAGTGCTCGCAACTATCCAGCCATTCTTGGACTTCCATTGCTGATTCCATTTCGTGGAACGGCTTCCCACCAAGACTAGTATAATCCTTATTAAGCATGGTGAAATCAGCTCTAGGCGCCTGCACCGATGTACCACCACCGTTAGCAGCATTAGGAGATGCTCCCTGAACATCCCTAAGCTTCTCCCTCATGAAGGTGGTAAACATCGTCCTCATATCAGGGGCATTCCTATCATTGGCCCTTGATCCCATACTTCTCGTATATCAGCTCATCGTTCAACCTGTAAGAATTGAAAATGATTAACCATCTCTTTAGTGGTGCCAGTGCAATGCGACTTCATCTTTAGCTATACTAATGGTGTATATATATATAGCTTTAGAAAACCAAAATATCACAGATACACACTCTCATATACATGTACTATCTCTCCCTGATATCTTCCCCTAGGTTAAACTACGCAACCTAGAGCTCTGATACCAAATGTGACGGCCCGCCCCGGATCAGCCGACGTTTCTCTGAAATGCGTTGTGCCAATGCCCGAGTAGCATGGAACGGTCGTCAAAAGAAAAGGATTTGAAACTATTAATCATCAAAGAACCTGTAGTATATCTCACAGTGCATGGGATAAAATATAAAAATAACATAACTTTGACATAAAACATGTGAGATAGTGCATAAGCTGAAAACTAAATCATCATAGCAGCGAAATCAAAAATATAGCTTATGATCCATAACCATCATTGTTACAATTTTAAAATACTGTCTCTAAAGCAAAATAGAAAAGGTGCACTACTAATGCCCAAAGCAGTGACCATCAACAACACAGGGAGAATATATATATATATATATATATATATATATATATCATACGCGGAAGTCTCGTGCTCGTCTCCGGTGCAGCTACTCGTGCAGACCACCTAACCTGTCTCTAGTCTACCCTTTTAAGAGCACCCAGAGTAATAAGAAGAGACATAAAACTCTAGGCCAGACAAAAGTCTGGTATGAGCGATAAGCAGCAAAACAGAACAATAACAGGTATAAATAAATCATACCTGAACCTGGACCTGCAACTAAAGAGTTAGCACAACAAGATGTACAGTACTCTAAGGTAACACAAACATAAAGTGTAAAGGTAATATAGGAGTGTGCATGACATAGTGATAACAAACATCAAACATAGCAATCATCCTCACATCTCTCGCTCAGTGCGTAAAGCATACGATATCCACCAATTTGGTCACCCAATCCTTTGCTGCGATCACTTTGCCCTCGGGTGTCACAATGACCCCATTGCACTGATCCACATCCACCAATCCTTTGATATGTCCACTTTGCTCTCTTGGAGTCATGACGACTCCACTGCGCTGGCTCATAGCCATGCTACAATCACTTTCCCTTGGAAGTCATAATGATCCCATTGCGTTGATCCATAGCCACTAATTCGTCTCTTCGTGGTGAACCAAAGCTATAGACATTGATAACCCCTTTGCACACGTCCCGCAGCAAAGTCCGATCATGAAGTTAGCTCGTTAGTTCCCATCTGGATCCTAAGTCCTAACTTCTCATCTGAACTTCCTTTGCATCTCGGGTTTTGGTCGAATTGGAATCGATCTTCAGAAGAACTCATGGTCGTCATTGCTCGTTCATACTCCATAGAGACCACTCACTCTTCCATCCCTAGCTCGGTCACTCATTCTTCCTTCTCTAGCT
Source organism: Allium sativum (assembly GCA_030737875.1). Lineage (NCBI taxonomy): Eukaryota > Viridiplantae > Streptophyta > Magnoliopsida > Asparagales > Amaryllidaceae > Allium > Allium sativum. The sequence continues at coordinate 707,055,297 of CM060916.1, read as the reverse complement.
CGGTCGCTCGCTCCTTCTTCCACGGGCTCGCTTGCATCTACATGGATTAGATCTCATTATAGTCACTCCCCACAATCACTCTCCTAGGAATCGCTCGCTTACTCACAGTCGCACTCCGAGGAACCGCTCGTTCCTCACAGTCGCTCTCTGAGGAATCGCTCGCTTACTCACAGTCGCACTCCGAGGAACCACTCGCTTCCCCACGGTCACTCTTCGCGGAATCGCTCGCTTACTCACAATCGATCTCCTAGGAATCGCTCGCTTCCCCACGGTCGATCTCTTAGGAATCGCTCGATTCCCCATGGTCGCTCTCCTAGGAATCGCTCGATTCCCCACAGTCGCACTCCAAGGAACCGCTCCGTGCGACCCAAAACCTGCACCACTTTCCAACAACCAATTTTCGCCTCTCGACGACGTTTTCGACCATTCTAACTTTCCTATGCAACCACAAAACATTCCAAACAGTAATAGCAACATGTATAATCAACCATAAACACCAAAACAACAACTTGATATGATAATATGGATCAAACACACCCAAAACCCATGTTTTCCCCTTAATCTCCTTAATCATGATTTAGCCAAACGATTAGCAAAACATGTCCAAATTAAACAAAATTTCTAACAGAGGCATAAAATAATATTTAAGAATTTATACATATTTTTCCAGATTTTTATAATGCATAATTTCGTTAATTATCACTAATCACCCCTAATTAGCCGTAATTAGTGAAAAACAATGCAAATCACTCACCTTAGCTACAATTAAATCTCAGATCTGAAACTCTAACTGATATAGGTCTAATCTCTATGTGTTCCAGCAGCTCTACCTCGATCTCTATGCTAATCCGCTTTAATTTGATATTGATTAGGCTAATATGTGATTAGAAAGTGGTTAAGGATGAATTTAGAAGGTGGAGGCCATTGCTAGGGTTGAAGAAGTGTAAATGGCAGCTGTAAAAATGACAAAGAAGGGTTTCTCTAACCCCTTCCAGCCCTTATATAACCCTAATCCCGAAATCTCTAATGGGCCTAGCTGTTAATAACCCTATTAAGCCCGATTAAGCTGTTTTTCACCTTCTAAACCTTATTTCAACCATATCTCCCAAACAGCAAGTTTGTTTGATTAATATGACCACTCTACGGAAAGGTAAACCATCATCTGAATCGAATGGAAGTGGTTTTAGGACAAAACTCCTTACCAATCAAAAGTTATAGGCGAAACAAGATTCGCTAGGGGGAAAATGGTCATTTAAAAATTGGCAAAAATCGTGAGCATGGGAAATGACCCCAATAGTCGTTTCCCAAAGTTACATGACCATACCACTTCATATGAAAAAGAAATAAATATTCCACGATCCTCCGATACGTAGAATGTGGGTCGTTGCAATAATTAAAACATATATGTTAATGTAAGTTGACACCGTACCTGTGTTCACCTGATTGTTCAGGCCTTCTTGCAACTGCCTTGCGACAACACTAACAATGCATCACTCCCTCGGCTTTGTTTACTCGAACAGGCACTCATCAATTAAGCATATTCATATCATGTCTCAATCGTGCTTCAATGCCTTGTCGTCTCCCGATAGCCTACCTCACTGATCCTATGGGATTATTCAAGACTGACAGCAGTATTTCTAGCTATCATATACCTGCACAGAATAAATTAATTGCCTTTGTTACATCCTAAATTAAATGAATAAACTATATGTAAATAGGTATGCGCAAGAATCAACATGTGACACCCCATGTCCGTTAATGTCACTCTATATAGAATGCATTAAGTTTCGTGAAGCGTTATAGGTAAATAAGAACATAATATCACAAGACAAACATGTAAAATAGCAGCGGAATTAAATTTTTTATTTAAATCAAAACATCATGGTCCCAAATACTGAGTTTACATCATAAGTTGAAAATAACCAATTACATTAATAATATGTCTTGCCAAAAATATCAGAGTACAAAAGCATAAAACCATATTTCCCGTGCGAAGCCTTAAGAGAGTTGACAAGAAGTCAAAGCGGTACATCAATATCCAAAATCCAAGCTAATTTGAAAGAATCCAAATCAACTTTAAGCACTCCCACCCTGAGAACCTTGGGGGGGGGGGGAACGGAAGAGAGAGAGAGAAAGGGAAACAAAAAGGGTCAGACATAAAGTCTGGCGAGTCCAGTTACTTTTAAATATAAATAAATAAAAGTATCATGGCAGGTATATAAAAACTAGAAGAACCAGATAACAATAACAATAACAATAACAATAACAAGTGTGAACTGAGCAAGATAAGTTTGAATAGAATATATTGCGCTCCTTATATGCGTTTCTCTGCGCCGCACCAATACTAGTATCGCAGAAACAGAATGATCCCTGCAAATACCGTTCCATTACATTTTCTTGATTGTTAGGTTGCTTGGGTTAACAACACTCAACGCTTGTACACACGTCGTACCCACTTACATCCCAGTGGATTAACCTAATAGGGTATATGTGTAGCCACCCCTCAATACTGAGGCACTCCCCATGGTACCCCACTCGCATGGTCTCCCTCGTAATGCCACAGAAAAGCATGTAGTCCCTCATCCTATGCCGGAGTGACGTACGGATTTCTATATTAAAATGTTACGTTACGCATATATCTGTCATTACTATGCTACATAAGCGCACGGACTTCCACCATCGATCGAATCAGATTTCATTCCAGAGTAAAGCCCTCAAGTCTACGATACATCACCCAGAGCGGTCATGCATTTATCTAGACTGTCCCACGTATGTACTGTACTTGTAGCTTGATGCCTCAATCGCACGTCCTCTAATGTGCACTGAGTTCCGTGGCAGGGCAATACAAGAAACACAGAACTCGATCGGGAGCTTTTCCATACCTGTACAGGTCCGCCTTTAAGAGCCTCAAAATACAGATATTCCTAGGGTCTGTTTTCCACGGTGGCTATGGCTCCACCTCGGCCCCTCCCTCAACTAGTAAAGACTAGAAGAGCTAAACGATTGCCCCTAATAACAAACAATCTAAACATCCATTTGGCGTCTTCCCTCAACCAGCGTACCCCGATAGTGGAAGATGAATGGTCTATTAGTTTTAGCTCTAGTCTTTTTGCATCCCATTTGCTGCCGATGACGGGTATCCGACGATCTACTATCCTTGTTGGTCGTTACCCTTCGCCTCCACGTTGAGGCAACTGCCGAATCACCCTAGTGTCACCGCGTCATAGCATTCTGACTGCAAAGCTACATTTGCAGTCAAGGCCCACCCACCTAGTAGTTACGCGCAGACCCAATCTCTGCGATCATAGCCTAAACATCGGCCACCACAAAGAGGACTAACAGGAGCACCTTACGTATCTCAGGAAGCTGCGTGCTTCCCCTTCCAGTTCTTCGGAGCCGACAGAATAATCAGATAAAAGTGCGCTCCGACACCACGATGATCTACCCCGTCGGGTTATTCACCCTCAAACATGCGGACTGGTCCAAGCACCTCACTTTAATATGTTGTTAGACCCTATGTCTAAACATTCTTTTACACGCTTGTCTTACCTTGTCAGATTTTCATTTAACTTGGTTATTCTCATTCATATTGAATTCTTAATCAAGTTACCAAGTTCCTCTTGCTTATTTATTTTGGTTATATAACTTAAACCCATTTAAGTTCATTAATAAGCCCACAATATGTTATTCTCTAGGTTGTGACCCAAGTTCTGTAATCCACAATCTCTTTAGTATTCTTGCTTGGTTACATCATTACAATAACATGTTCTACATAATATGTTATTAAGTATATCTCAATTCACATGTTTCCTAGTTAACATGTCACTTAACCATTTATGATTAAATATAATTTATTTCATTTTACAAGTTTTCCTCATTCTTTCCCATTTAATCATAGTTCCACCTTATCATTGTTTACTTATTAACTTAGTTCTCTTAACTAAGGTTTACTAATAAGTTTCCCTTTCATAAAAATAACTTATGTTGTCCTCATCCGTAGATTTCAGATTCTTGCTCTTGTAAATAACTTAATTTACAATTAAGTACAACATTTTCCCTTACATAAGTTATTATATTCCCTTTTCCGTTTATTATAGCCTAAGTTATAATTTTCACTTGTCCCTAGGACAAGCCTAAACATCTTATCTTTTATGTTCATACCTATTAATGCCCTAGACTTCTCATATTAAGTCAACCATTTGTGGATGCTGGATATGCTGGGCGACTCTGGGTAAACTTAAACCATAAGTTTAGACTTAACCTCGTGTCATGGTGTTGTTATGCATTAGATCCCTCACATTAGATTAACCACTTGTGATCGCTGGATATGCCAGGCGGCTCCGGGCAGACTTATACCACAAGTGCAATCTAACCTTGTGTTTAAGCGTTACTATGGTTCCATTATTTTAGCATATTCATATTAATAAATTTCCCTAGTCCAAATATAGATTTTCATGCCCCTTTTTAATTCATATTTCATTGTGCACAATATGCCCTTTTTCCGAAGTCATAAATCAAGATATATATATATATATATATATATATTATGCCCAAATCCGTATTCGCATATTTGCTAATTTATGCCCCTAGTTCATATTCACATATTTCAGTACAAGTTGTGCCCAAATTCATATTCATATATATTCCAACTTATGCCCCAAATCATATTTTACATATGTTCCAATTTATGTCAAATCATATTTTACATATGTTCCAATTTACGCCCAAATCATATTTTCCAACATATGCCTAAATCCATATTCACATTATCCAACACGATATATGCCCCCAAATCTGTATTCGTATATTTTCAAATTTTATGCTCAAATTTGTATTCATATTTTCCAATACAAATTATTCCCCAAATTATGTCTTTCCCAATCGTTCCCAATTTCGCACGTTCGCATATTTCAGAATTAGGTCTAGGCTCGAAGGTAGCCTGGCTATATAAAAAATAAAAGGGAAAAGAGGGAGAGAAGAGAATCAAGAATAGGCATAATAGCGAATAAATAAGAAACTGACAGAAATAGGCATAAAAACTGAATAGACATATTATGATAAGATTTGACATGGTGATGATATGAATGTATAAAGGTAGATCTGATAATTATGTCATAACAGAACTTGTTTAGGCATAGATCCAATATCCAATTTCTATATACATTTTATGATTACCAATTAAATATTTAGATCTTAAAATAACATGAACTCAAAGTGAATAAGTCTAAGGAAATAGATCCAAATTACTGCGACAAGTTGGATTTGTTGTTGTAGCCATCGTTGAATTTTTATAATCTTTACTGAATTGCATTTGGAGAAGAAAAGACCATTCAATTTACGTTGCAACCGAGCTCCGCCATCGCCACCGTTTTTTTAGACGAATAAACCTAGGTTTAAGGTCCTTTATATAGGCTAGGATTCATGAATCTAGCTCCAAAATCGATCCACATTCAGAAAGAGGTATTTTCCCGGATCTGTGTAGGGGGTTCGACCCCCTTACTATGGTGTCGACCCCGGGATCGACCCAGCAGGGTCTCGGGGCGACCAAGCAGAGTCTCGGGTCGTCCCCAAACGGTCCGCCCTTCCGCCCAAAACGCGCGCCTGATTCGACTTTTGCTGATTTTTGAATTTCTTTGAATTATATATACATATATATATATTCATCATATGCATACAAACTTCAAACCTTAATAACTTCTTCATACGAAGTCCATTTTACAAAAACTTGGTGTCTATCTTATTGTTAACAACTTCAAACCTTAGTGTCGTAGTCCGTTTTACTTAATTCTGAATATTTAATTAAGTTTTCCTTAATTTATTGTTAACAACTTATTTCAAATTAATTATTCTTTAATTTATCATCTTTAGTGTCGTTAAAATTATGAGGTGTTACATTCCCCCTTACTCAAAGGATTTCGTCCCCAAAATCTCTAAGTTAAGAAGAACGTATATCCTAACATCCAACAATCGTACATTCTTCTAGCAATCACAGGCATCCATTGTCACTTAGGAATTTCTAATGTTTTTATGAACATATGCAATAGTGTGTGTATATGTCCATAAACTAATGCAAAAGATCAGGCAGTCTACTGATTCAATTGACCTCCTTAATGCAACGTATGTTTGTGCCATATAACCAAAACGTATGCAAGTCATCCTAATACATGTAAGTTCTATATGTGTGCACAATCATCCATCCAAATGCAAACATCAATGTAACGATACACCCATTTTCATCCATAAGAATTTAAAATGTACACACATCCATATGCAATATGTAAGTGATTAAGCCGATCTGGTGCCTATTGTGTGTGTATATGCATCCACGAGCAATCACTAGCAAGCACTTGCATCCATCAAACATAACATGTCTCAAACACATGTTTACATTCATTAGTTTTCCATATAAAGACTCAATCGATAGGAGATATTCAAACGACAGATACAAGTATTAATTCGAAGCTTGGAAAAAAAGAAGTTAAGAACATATTCTCGAAAAGGAAAGGAAATGAAGCGCGAATCTTGTCTTCAGCCTCCCAAGTAGCATCCTCGTGGTCCTCTCCCCATTGCACTTTTACTAGCTTCACTTCTTTATTGCACAATTTCTTAACCTCCGATCCAAGTATGCAAGTCAGAATTCATCTATATAGTTCTCGAAGGGTGCCATGTCAATCATGCCGCTGATCTCTTTCTCTTTATCAGAATAAAATGGGCGCTCTTAGTAAACCTGTCCACTGTAGCCCAAATGCTGGTATTGTCCTTCCTTAATCATCTATGAAATCCATGTAGATGCTTTCCCACTTCCACTGTGGGATTTCTAACGAATGAAGTAATCCGTCGGGCTTCCTCTACTCAGCTTTGACCCGTCGACAAACTAAACATCGAGAGATGAACTACGCTACATTCTCATCCTAGTCCAAAATAAAACCCTCTTCATAACTCTATACATTTTATCATCGTTCGGATGAACAGTATCTTAGAATGATGGGCTTCCTCAAGGACTGTCTTCAATTGGTTTCCCATCTCGATATGATTCACCTATCAAACCTCTTCTCAAGTAGCTCCCCTACTTGCTTACAAAGTTCCCACTTTTCTTTTAGGAGTCATATGTCGCACAGGCAATGCAACTAGCTTTGTGTTGTCCACCAAGTATATGCGAAAACCAATCTTGAGAGTCTTCCCATGGCAAGTCAGAAGTTTAACGACCCTCCTCTCACAATCTAGAATAGCTCCATATATGGTTAACAAATCCATCCCCAGAATCAAACCGTATCTTATGAAATCAAGAGCATATGCATCGCAATCAAACTCGACACCTAACACAGAGATTCTCAAAACCTCCAATGGGGTTTGAGATAATAACGGGATCCAAAAGCATACTAGTATCTAGGTGCAGAGACTCAACTAAAGGATCAGATATAAAAGAATGCGAAGCACCAAAAAAAGAATCCTAACAGGATGATCAGAAATAGAAATCAAACCTTCAATGGAAACTTTCCTACCCCTAACCTATCCACCGGCTATGAGAACATTAGCTTGCCATCTAGAAGTTTCTGCCTTCTAGCCTTGTCCTTGTCTCTTTGGGCACTCGTTAATAAGGTGTCCCGCCTTACCAAAGTGGTAACAAACGCCTTTCTTCTTTTCTTCTTTCATCTATATTCCCTTCTTAAGCCACCATTTTCTTTCATCTTTGGGTTGTGCTCCCTAGCCCCAATTCCCTTATTCTCCTTTTTACCATCCTTGTGCAACATGCTAACAAGTCTCTTGAAAGCTGCATCCATCGCACGGAAATCCTCATGAGGCTGAGAGAAAATAAGCCGCAGGTGAAACTACTGCGGCTACAAATGGAGGTTGGGCACTTCTTTGCCCTTCGACATGTACCCTAGTTTTAACATGCCTACGAAACCATGCCAAAATGGGATACCCTTTCGGGAAGAAACGGTTCCCCGAACAAAAAGGAAAAGAAATCAAGTAGAGAATCGAGAAGATATTTATGGCTTTGGGGAATCTGCTTTTCAAAAACAAACTTTTTATTTTAAAATACTTTGTTTTTGAGACCTTTTTGAAAACCATTTTCAAAATATTTTGTCCGATCTTATAACCATATGCTCTGATACCAAATGTGGCACCCAACGTCCGTTAATATCACTCTATATAGAATGCATTAAGTTTCGTGAAGTGTTACAGATAAATAAGAACATAATATCACAAGACAGACATGTAAAATAGCAGCGAAATTAAAAACTTTATTTAAATCAAAACATCATGGTCTCAAATACTGAGTTTACATCATAAGTTGAAATAACCAATTACATTAATAATCTATTTTGCCAAAAATATTAGGTACAAAAGTATAAAACCATATTTCCCGTGCGAAGCCATAAGAGAGTTGACAAGAAGTCAAAGTGGTACATCAATATCTAAAATCCAAGCTAAGCTGAAAGAATCCAAATCAACTCTAAGCACTCCCACCCTGAGAACCTAGGGCGGAACGAAAAAGAGAGAGAGAGAAGAGAAAACAAAAAGGGTCAGACATAAAATCTTGCGAGTCCAGTACTTTTAAATATAAATAAATAAAGGTATCATGGCAGGTCTATAAAAACTGGAAGAACCAGATAACAATAACAATAACAAGTGTGAACTGAGCAAGATTAGTTTGAATATAATATATTACGCTCCTTATATACGTTTCTCTGCACCGCACCAATACTAGTATCTCAGAAATAGAATGATCCCTACAAACACCGTTCCATTACATTTTCTTGATTGTTAGGTTGCTTGGGTTAACGCATCCAATGCTTATACACACGTCGTATCCACTTACTTCCCAGTGGATTAACCGAATAGGGTATATGTGTAGCCACCCCTCAAAACTTAGGTACTTCCCATGTTACCCACTCACACATTCTCCCTCGTATTACCACAGAAAAGTATGCAGTCCCTCATCCTACGCCGGAATGACGTGCAGATCTCTATATAACAATGTTATGTTCCACATATATTTGTCATTACTATGCTACGTAAGCACACGGACTGCCACCATCGATCGAATCAGATTTCATTCCGGAGTAATGCTCTCAAGTCTATGATACATCACCCAGAGCAGCCATGCATGTATCTAGAATGTCCCACGTATGTACTGGAATTGTTGCTCGATGCCTCAATCGCACGTCCTCTAATGTGCACCGATTTCCGTGGCAGGGTGATACAAGAAACACGGAACTCGATCGGGAGCTTTTCCATACCTGTACAGGCCCGCCTTTAAGAGCCTCAAAATATAAATATTCCTAGGGTATGTTTTCCATGGCGGCTATGGCCCCACCTCGGCCCCTCCCTCAACTAGTAAAGACTGCAAGAGCTAAACGACTGCCGGTAATAACAAACAATCTAAACATCCATTTGGTGTCTACCCTCAACCACCGTACCCCGATAGTGAAAGGTGAATGGTCTATTAGTATTAGCTATAGTCTTTCCGCATCCCACTGGCTGCCGATGATGCGTATCCGACGATCTACTATTCTTGTTGGTCGTGACCCTTCGCCTCCCCATTGAGGCAACCACCGAATCACCCTAGTGCCACCGTGTCACAGCATTCTGACTGCAAAGCTACATTTGCAGCCAAGGCTCACCCACCTAGTAGTTACGCGCAAACCCAACCTCTGCGAGCACAGCCTAAACATCTGCTACCACACAGAGGACTACTGGGAGCACCATATGTATCTCAGGAAGCCGCGTGCTTCCCCTTCCAGTCCTTCGGAACCAACAAAATAATCAGATAAAAGTGTGCTCCGCTCGTGCCTTATAACACCACGATGATCTACCCCGTTGGGTTATTCACCCTCAAACGTGCGGACTGGTCCAAGCGCCTCACTTTAATATGTTGTTAGACCCTATATCTAAACATTCTTTTACGCACTTGTCTTTCCTCATCAAGTTTTCATTTAACTTGGTTATTCTCATTCATATTGAATTCTTAATCAATTTACCAAGTTCCTCTTGCTTATTAATTTTGGTTATATAACTTAACCCATTTAAGTTCATTAATAAGCCCACAACATGTCATTCTCTAGATTATGGCCCAAGGTCTGTAATCCACAAACTCTTTAGTATTCCTGCTTGGTTACATCATTATAATAACATGTTCTACTTAATATGTTATTAAGTATATCTCAATTCACATGTTTCCAAATTAATATGTTACTTAACCATTTATGATTAAATATAACTTATTTCATTTTACAAGTTTTCCTCATTCTTTCCCATTTAATCATAGTTCCACCTTATCATTGTTTACTTGTTAACTTAGTTCTCTTAACTAAGGTTTAATAATAAGTTTCTCTTCCATAAATATAACTTATGTTGTCCTCATCCGTAGATTTTGGATTCTTGCTCTTGTAAATAATTTAATTTAAGTACAGCTTATCCCCTTACATAAGTTATTATATTCCATGTATTATAACCTAAGTTATAATTTCCACTTGTCCCTAGGACAAACATAAACATCTTTTATTTTATGTTCATACCTATTAATGCCCCAGACCTCTCACATTAAGTCAACCACTTGTGGATGCTGGATATGCCGGGCGGCTCCGGGCAGACTTAAACCACAAGTTTAGACTTAACCTCGTGTCATGATGTTGTTATGCATTAGACCCCTCACATTAGATTAACCACTTGTGGTCGCTGGATATGCCGGACGGCTCCGGGCAGAGTTATACCGCAAGTGCAATCAAACCTTGTGTCTAAGCATTACTACAGTTCCATTATTTTAGACATATTCATGTTAATAAATTCCCCTATTCCAAATATAGATTTTTATGCCCCTTTTTAATTCATATTTCATTATGCACAATATGCCCTTTTTCACAAGTTATAAATCAAGATATATATATATATATATATATATATATATATATATATATATTATGCCCAAATCCGTATTCGCATATTTGCTAATTTATGCCCCTAGTTCATATTCACATATTTCAGTACAAGTTGTGCCCAAATTCATATTCATATATATTCCAACTTATGCCCCAAATCATATTTTACATATGTTCCAATTTATGCCAAATCATATTTTATATATGTTCCAATTAACGCCCAAATCATATTTTCCAACGTATGCCTAAATCCATATTCACATTATCCAACATGATATATGCCCCCAAATCCGTATTCGTAAATTTCCAAATTTTATGCTCAAATTTGTATTCATATTTTCCAGTACCAATTACACCCTTAATTATGTCTTTCCCAATCGTTCCCAATTTCGCACGTTCGCATATTTTAGCGTTAGGCCTAGGCTTGAAGGTAGCCTGGTTACATAAAAAATAAAAGGGAAAAGAGGGAGAGAAGAGAATTAAGAATAGGCATAAAAGCGAATCAATAATAAACTGATAGAAATAGGCATAAAAACTGAATAGGGATATTGTGATAAGATTTGACATGGTGACGATATGAACATATAAGGGAAGATCTTATAATTATGAAGATCTTATAATTATGTCACAACAGAACTTGTTTAGGCATAAATCCAATATCCAATTTTTATATACATTTTATGATTACAATTAAATATTTAGATCTAAAAATAACATGAACTCACAGTGAATAGATCTAAGAAAATAGATCCAAATTACTACGAAGAACACGTTGGATTTGTTGTTGTAGCCATCGTTGAATTTGTATAATCTTTGTTGAACTAGATTTGGAGAAGAAAAGGCCATTCAATTTACGTTGCAGCAGAGCTCCGCCATCGCCACCATTTTTTTAGATGAATAAAACATAGATTTAGGGTCCTTTATATAGCCTAGGATTAACGAATCGAGCTCCAAAATCGGTCCACGTTCAAAAAGAGGTATTTTCCCAGATCTGTGCAAGGGGGTCGACCCCCCTACTATGGTGTCGACCCCGGGGTCGACCCCAAAGAGTCCGGGTCGATCCCGGGGTCGACCTAGCAGGGTCTCGGGTTGACCCCAAATGGTCCGCCCTTCCACCCAAAACGCGCGCCTAATTCGAATTTTACTGATTTTTGAATTTCTTTGAATTATATATATATATATTCCTTGTATGCATGTAAACTTCAAACCTTAATAACTTCTTCATACGGAGTCCGTTTTATGCAAACTTGGTGTCTATCTTGACTAGAATTCCGAGACGGATGCAATGACACAGTTCGTTTTACTTAATTCTGAATATTTAATTAAGTTTCCTTAATTTATTGTTAACAACTTATTTCAAATTATTTATTCTTAATTTATCATCTTTGGTGTCGTTAAAATTACGGGGTGTTACACAACATGTATCATATATGTTTGAAGATAAATTGTGCACTCAACACCCTATTTGTTGCAAATACATTTAGCACCATCAACATTATAATCCACAACACTACCTATGCTTAAAACCAATAATATTGCATACCCTTGACCTAAAGCACCACCTAAAAGAACATCACAACCCACTACACGACCCCAGACCAATACTGCACAAGACTGAACTTATAGTGCTTTTGTTGACAAAAAAAATCATATAATAAAGTTACTGAAAAAGAAAACCAATATTGAAACTTCAAGACTACTTCAACTAAAATTGGATGCAACAGCAAGTTGAGAACAGAGAAAAGCCTCATAATAAAAAGAATTTTAAATCATACCATTTGAGGATTATTTACCATAAAAAAAGGATTTTAGATCAACAACGACAACAAACTTCGAGACTACTTCAAGTAAAATGATTTGTTCTTTTCTAAGCGAGCGGAAAATCTGAAAGGAGCATCGTTCCCATCATGAACCACACCACCTTACGTAGCAGTAAAATTAAGTTATGGCTAAAGAATTCAAATACCGACTTTAAACGTAGAAACATGGTTTCTAACCCCTGACTCACACCCACTGACTAAATTAAGGTAAGGAGGCTAAAAATGATTCACAGCTAAATTTCTGAAACCAAATGGATAAATTTACAAAGAAGGAAAATTTGAAGGAAAAAATGAAAAATAAAAATAAATAAATAATCACCCTAACTAGTTAAGTAATTTATCTATTTACTTAGAAAAAGTATGGGAACAAATAGGCTTGATGAACTGATATAAATTCATGAATAATATAAAACTTGACGGGAAAGATCAAGAGTTATCACCTAGAACCCTTGGTGATATAAACTCAAATCGCATTTTCAGTAAGCTTCAGCAAGTGTTATCCATCATGTCTAGTTGAACAACATCCCATCTCCAATATCTATCCAGGATAGTAGTATTATCTTCGGATCTGAACAAGGAGAGAAGATTTAGTTCTACATATGAGAATATCAAATCGCAACATATAGCACATGAAGGAATTTGAACATCACATGCTCTATGCAATGGATTATTATACTCCATTCTCGGCTTTGCATCAGAATAGACAAGAATGCTAACTCAAAAAAAAAGATCGAAAAAACTAACCATGTGGATAGAGGATGCAGATTCAGATCTAAATCAAATGGCCAGCCTAAGCCACTTCAATCATCGATGACTAATCGGACTCACGTCATACCTCAGCCTTCTTCTGCATCTCAATGCCGCAGTCATTCCCTGGCATAAATTTCAACCACCACAACTCGAATAGTAATTGAAATCGGCTAAAACCCTTGGTCAGTCCAGATCCGATAAAATTTATCGAGAAACCGAAAACAATCGAAAAACCAAACATATAGAAGCATCCAGAAGAACTCGTACTTCTTTCGTATAGAGATAAAAAGAAAAAAAGAGGAAAGAACAATTTTTTATGGGAACGAGGTCATTTGCGAAATTAGAAGGGAAATTAAAGGGGTATGTAATAAAAAGATAAGGACGCAACCATCAAAAATTAAAATAGTGGCATGGTAGTCAAAAATTTAAGAGGAAACAAGTCGGGTGTTAAATTTTTTTAAGGTATATTACAACTGTTAATTTGTGACAGTTGTAAAAATATAGTGGTAATAGGGTCTTCTGGTTGTATTGTTTTTTTAAAAAAAGAACCAGTCAAATCAAGCTTTATATATTAATACTGCTAAAGAAGACGCTAAAAAGCCTTGATTTAGCAGATGTAGCGGAAAATAGCAGGGCTAAAGGCGGATCTACTTCTCATTAGCGCTAAATCGAAATAACGTAGCGGTTGAAGAGCGTTATGAGCTATAATGAGGATATTGCAGGGCTTTAGCTACATAGTTCCATTTATGCATAACCATGAGGACTTTTAAATGAGGATGGAAGCACATACATAGAAGTTAAGGTAATTCACTCATGCGTAACCGCGAGGACTTTTAAATAAGAGTAAATACCTTATAACAAAAATTATACATGCGTGTGTGTATATATATATATATGTGTGTGTGTGTGTGTGTTTGTGTGAAAGTGGGTTTAATTTTATTACTAGGCATTACAGCCCAAATAGAAAAACATAGGCCCAAGGCCTAGTTACAAACGGCGGTTCAGAAAGTAACCAACCAAACAATACTTTACACAAGTAAAAGCGAGAATAATCCAAAAAGTAAGCATGTTCAGATCTATTGAAACCCTTTCCTTCTTCTGAACTCCTCTTCAACTTTCATGGCGGTTGGAAAGCGTAAAAACTAGTGCTTGTATCTCGGGGAAGAGCCGATGGCTGCAACTGATCCTCGCCCAGCCTTCTGATTGCCCCAGGTTCCATTTATGTGGTAAGCCCCCTTTCTCTTTCTCAGCAGTGCCAATTTCAGATCTTGTAAAGCAAATTTAATGACTATCTCTACTGTCTTCTCCTTGGACTTGAATATGTGTTGTTCGTTTCCTTCCAAATGCTCCATGTAGCAACTGTAAGAGCGACAGTGTGCACTTAGGATACCTGACGTATGTGTTGCCTGATGACTTCAAGGCGTGCGATAATTTCTTGAATTTGTGTCTCTGTCCTATTGTAGTTTATTGCTCTGCTGCAATTTTCCCAAACTTTTTCGAAAAACGGCAGTAAAAAAGGGTGCTTGTGATTTTCTTCCGTAGCTTTACATAGTATAGATGTAACATCTGAGACAAGTCGCCATTTAAAGATGCGATCTATTGTCGGTAATCTGCCTTATAAGCACAACAAGCCATTTTAGGCAGATTACCCTTACACCAAATCAGCTTACCCCATGCTTTGATAGGGTTCTTCGGTCGAATGTCCTCCCAAACTTGTTTGATGTTGAATTCACTACCTGACCAGGTCCAAATGTGATACATACGGTCTTCGTGAATTTGCATTCAATGATTATTCTCTGCTCGTGATTGCATGTAAAATTCAAGCACCACTCGTTAACTTGAATAATTGCATTCACCTTATCACTTGGGCATCCAAATACTGAATATGTATCCCATCTTAGCGTATCTATAAAATATTTGTCGTCTAGCTATGGGTCTTTCCATAAGTGTGTTTCATTGCCTTTGGCAGTTTCCCTTCTATAGTGTCTTGCTAAAGCATTTCGAGCCCTTAATATAGCCTTCCAAGTTGAGGATGCATTGTTATCTTCTTTCATAGTCCAGAAATTATCTCTTCCATATTTTCCATTCATCCACATAGTCCAAAGGCCCTCATTATTGATGACTTTCCAGGATTGCTTCAGAGTGAAAGCTTCTTTCATCACTTTAATGCTTCTTAGACCCACTCTACCTTCTTCTTTGGGTCTGCAGAGGTCCTTGAATTTAATCTTGTGTAGTCCCCCTTTCCAAATAAAGTCAGCACATACCCTTTCTATTTTCTGAATCGAAACATCATGAAGTTGAAAGGTTTGTAGCCAAAAATTGACTTTTCCATGAATGACAGTGTGAACCAATTCAATACGACATGCAAAAGAAAGTAGCCTTGAGCTCCATTTATATAATTTATTTCTTATATTAGTAATAAGCCCAGTACATTCTCTATCAGTGATTTTATTGGATAATACTGGCACACCCAAGTATTTCACGGGTACTTCACCCTCCTACACATGTAAAACTTCCAAAATATTGGTTTTGATTCTACATGTCTTATTGAAGTAGCATTTGGTCTTCAGTTCATTAACTTTTAGTCCACAATGCTGCTTCATATTGCCCAAAATCTCCTTGACCTTGCTAGCTGCTTCACAGTTCGCTTTGATGCAATTAACAAGTCATCAACATACAACAGATGGCTGATGATTGGTTAAATGTCGTGAATCTTCTACTCCTATTTCTTATGACATGCAATTTACATTTGAAGCATGAAGAATTCCATTGCCACTACGAAAGGGTAGGGAGATAGAGGATCTCCTTGCCTGATGCCCCTGTTACTATTAATGAAGCCTTTAGGAGCCCCATTAATTAATATATAGTATGTGGGGGTAGTAATACATTCACTTATAAGATTAAAAGTCTTGTCTGGGAATTCCATGCACCTAAGCATGTGTAAAATGAAATGTCTGTTAATCTTATCATAAGCCTTGTGAAGATCTACTTTTAAGCACATTCTATCAGCCCCTTTTTTGTTAAATTTTCTGATTAACTCATGGGCAAGTAATGAGTTCTGTGATATGCTCCTACCCTTAATATATGCACCATGACATTCTGTAATTAAATCTGGGAGGACCTTTCAGTCTGTTACACAACACCTTATTGATGATTTTGTAGATGACGTTACAACATGCAATAGGCCTGTAGTGTGCAATAGTAGCAGATTTATCACATTTAGGGATGAGGCATATGAATATGTGGTTGATTTCCTTCAAAATCAGTCCAGAGTTGAAAGTTTCTTGTATAGCTGATGTCATTTTGTCTTTCAGGTCGTCCCAATGGACTTTGAAGAATTCATATTCAAGCCCATCGGGCCCTAGAGAAGAATCAATATGGATGGAGCAAAGAGTATCCTATATTTCTCTCTCACAAACACTACTCAACAGCAATTGACTTTCACTGGCATTCACCAGTCTCCTGGTTATGATGTGAGGTAAATCTGCTTCAGTTTTCCCATTGTACAGTTCATGAAAGTACATAATGGCTTCTTCCTCAAACTTAACTATATATATATATAATTGGAATACTTAGATTTGAAGCTTGAATTAACTAAATTATCCTTTTGAAAATCAGATCTAAGCCTGGCCACGTTCTCCCTCAATCCAAAAATAACCTCTCAAAAACTTACCGCAACAAAAAATTTGGTGCATGGTGCCACTTTAGTTTATCACTTCTAAGTGTTAATTCCACGTCTCCTAACCCTTAATTCCACATCCCGCAAGCCTACTCCAATTTTATTCCTTATTACTCTTTTTTCATTCTGCCCTAGGAAAAAATAAACCTCAACTTGAAGAAAGAAGACCAGGAAGAATTAAAAATTATTTCTTCAAGTGGCAAGGGAAACGACAGATTCACCTCACATCTTTTTAATAAGTGGCTTGCTAGATCTCCGATCTTTATGAAATATACCAATTCTTTACGGGTTTTTTTAATTTTTTCAGGAGGCAAACCGACCGGACTCATAAAACCCTCCTTAGTACACCTAGCATGGTCCGCGAGCACCACATAAATGGCTAATCTGAGCATATGCAGATGATAAGCTCTTAGCATGCCATTCCGGATTTCGATTTCTGTTGTTCTTGCTAGAAAATTGTTTAGATATTATAAGAAACACTATGATTATTAACGCTAACATTTCTATTTTGGATTGTGAAAGAGAAATTGATCAATGTTTGATTATGTCTGTTGTTCTGATTTATTGCTTTTATAGCTTTAGCTTCTTGATTTTCACAAACGGTTCTATTTTTTTATGACTTATGGCAGTATTACGCAACTTTTTGAGTCATCCAATAATTAGAGTTATGTAAAATTTACTTTGACTTTGCTTACATGAGTTCATGCATTCAAAATGCTTAGATAATGTCAACTGGCAGACTATGAAAAGGAAACTCAGATAAAGAGACTGTTACAATGACCAGTACCCAAAATTCTTGATGAATTTTGAAAAATGTCCAGTAACGGAAGATGAAAGCTTCGCCCTATTCCAGGTAGGTTCATAAAAGTGTGAACTTTTAGTTACTATTTATTTGGCATAGGGTTGTGGTTATATTTCAGTGAAGCTACAATAAACGGTTGATGAACTAGAATTGACGAACTGCAATGATGAGTCAGAAGATAGAGGGCTTCTCTTAGATAAGTCGGTACCATTTTATTTACATTTCCATGATTTTTGATTTTTCCCCCTATGTTTTTATTTAAACGATATGTCGACTATTTATTATGCTTGTGTTTCAATGGTAAGATGGTTTTATATGATCCTTTTACCACACCATTAAATGGTTTGTTTAAGCTTTAGACCAAAATTATTGTTTTTTATTTTCATAGTTTTACATTCCAGCTTGATAAACATACTTATGCGTACTTTTCAACTATAACAATTCATAACCAGTGGCTGCCTCTTCTCCTCCTCCTTTGACTTTAAGTCAATCTTGGCTATTTACATTTGCTTTGTTTCGTCTTTTTTTTGTGCTAGATAGGGATTGCGGATTTCAAATGTATTCTATTTTTGTGAGATAGTCAGTTGAGATAGTCTTATTCATGTTGATGCATTTAGATCCAACCAATAAACATAAGGCCCGAAAATTCTAGTTGGAATTAGTTCTTGATATCTCTATATTATGTTTAAGTGAAGACGGTTAGGAGAAGATTTGGAATGACAACCAATAATTTAAAGTCATTTCACTTGAAATTATGTTATTGCTACTACTCTTGATCCAAATACTAATTTCATTATTTCCATTTAACAAAATAATGGAAATTTCACTGTTGGGAAGTTGATTCATGATGTTTCCAAGAAACAAGTGTAATAATATTTCCTATGATATTAGACCATATTATATTACACTAGGTTATGATTAATACATATAAAGATGTCTATGCAAAGTGCTTAAATAACTTTTCTGCATGCTACTATTTTACATGTAGGCTATAGTGATATAATAAAATATAAGGCCATCTACCTCTTTCTTATAACATAGTTTGCTCATGTAGATTATAAAATAATGAAACGTTATGTGCATACATGTACAATAAGACAACTGTGAAGCAAGTAAACCAAAAAATGAATTCAGTGCTTGATTCTAAAATGCACAAAATTGAAGTCTTTTTGAAAGTTAAAGACAAAATCTTATAATTTTGGAGTATTTATTTTTGTTGAAGATTACAAATTGCCGTTTGCTTTATCTTTACTTTTATCCTACTATATTCCCTATAACTTAATGCTTTCTTGACTTTGCTGTTTGTATGCAAGGTGGAGTAGGATACATAAATTTGAATGAATATAGTTCATAGACAACTTAACCTTTCCTTTTATTTGGACATATCACTACAAGAACATATGGCTATTCCAACGGCTATTTGCCGTTGGCGGCCATTGGTAGCCGTTGGAATAAAGTTCACATCTTCCAACGGCTTCCATCAGATCCGATGGATTATTTCCAACGGTTGTTCCAACGGGTTCCAACTGAATAAACCGTTGGAAACCGTTAGTATATAATGTTCATATTGCCGTTGGAAACCGTTGATAGTCATTGGAAAAACTGGGTACTTTTTTTTATATAACAGCAAGCTAGCTTCCTTCCAGCCCCCTCACCTCATTTCATTTCCATTCTAATTCAATTTCCAAACTATTTCCAACCAATTCCACAACTATGCATCACATATATACCACTAACACAACAAACAATCAAAATATAACGCATAAACATATATATATATATATATATATATATATATATATATGCAACAAAAACTAATTACACATACAAAAAATCATTCAAGCATATCCACAAAGCGTAACAACATATACAACCATTCAAAACAACCATCCAACCATGTCACTAAACCGTACCAATATATACAAACCGTCAAAACACATTCAAACTTATCTCGTTATACATCAAAACAAAAAACATCCCCAACCTAGCATCGAAACACATACCTCAAGATCCATCGTCGCTATGATCACCAGAAGCAGACGATGAAGGAACATCACCATGATTATGCACGTACTCTGCAACCTTTTGATTCAGTTGCTCAATCTGCATACCCTGCACGCGATTCTGGTCTTGCAGCTGATCAATCAACGCTCGCAACTCCTTAATTTCTTTCTTGTCCTGTGCCTTCTTTTCTTGTCGAACCTGCAAATACAAGTAATTTGTTATACAAGCGATTTTTATAACATACAAAAATGAATTCATAACAAAATCATATTAGTGAACATATAAATTTTCATAACATGCAATATTTATACAAATAATTTTAATACGTAACTTTTATTTACAAGTAGTTGTTATATAATACAATTTCAAAGTCATTTTAACAATGTTAACATACATGCAATTTTTCCCTTCTAAATATCCATTTGTTTTCTCTAATATTTCAAGTCTTGCCTATAGTTAGCAATAGCTATGTGTTTGTGTGTATATACACACATGTATGTTTTCTCTTATACTACATATACACACATGTATGTGTTTGTGTGTGTATACACACATGTATGTTTTCTCTTATACTATACACACACATGTATGTGTTTGTGTATGTATACACACGTGTATGTTTTCTTTTATACTATATACACACATGTATGTGTTTGTGTGTGTATACACACATGTATGTTTTCTCTTATAGTATGTACACACATGTATGTGTTTGTGTGTGTATACACACATGTATGTTTTCTCTTATACTACATATACACACATGTATATTTTCTTTTATACTATATACACACATATATGTGTTTCTCTTATACTATATAACATGCAATTTTTATAACATACAATATTACCGTCAGGTTGCCGAATCCGTAGCGCCTGCTCCGCTGTGTTTTTTCCATAACAGCATCGAATAAGCGGTCTTCCTCCTCCTGCGTCAACTCATCATAGCCCGACTCCTCAAGAACACGAGCCTGTGTCTCCTGGAACTTTGCCTGTAATAAAAAAATAATTTCATTTGACAAATAATAAAACTATGATTTTATTTTACAATAAACTAATCAATTCATGCTTGTAATATTTAAAATACACATACGTATGACTGTGTCGCCTTGTCCTGCTCATCCCACTCATATGTGACGTTGCCTGCCTCGTCTACCATCCTGGTTGCATGGGTGTGAGTAAAGACATCCATGTATGACACGGGACATTGATAAAATCGTTCCTGCAGTTGGTAATTTGAATAATTAATTTCACATTGTAAATCACTGAACTAATCAATTTATAAATGTAATAATTAACAAAGTTACCAAGTCCTCGCGGTGATGCTGGAAAGACTTAGATCCCCCGCGATGAGTTACAGGATTCTTGTTCCTGTTTGAGGAGTTCCTTTCTGACTCGGCCTGAAAATGTACATTGACAAATTACTTAAAATCGACAAAATAAATAAATTAGATTCATTATAAATTTACCTTGAACTCAGGTGTGTCCCACCACGCAACCATCTTCTCAAACACTTCATCGCCCATCCACTTTGGTTGCTTTCCCTGTTTCTTAAGCTCATTCATCTTCTCTCTATAATTCTTGGCGACCTTCGAATTCCAGTTCGAATTCCAGTGTCGCTGAACTAGCTTCATGTCATTCTCTTGCACATCTACTGCTCCTTGTATAATTAGTCTTAAATAATTAGTCTGGCTTATACAGCATGGATAATGCAAATACATGCAAGTGTTAAAGCATGAAGTTTCTAGGCAAATATATCACTTATTGTAACATCATGTTCAAAATGGTGAGAACTAAATGGATAGTGAGAACTAAAAGTTTATTTTTTGGCAAGTGTGCATTCACATTGACCAAAAACAGTGTCAAGGCCTGTGTACACATTCAACTCAACATAGTTTTTTTAAGTGAACAAGTTGCATGAACATGGAGCAAGTTCAACGCATGTGAATACTATTTTGCATGTAGTGCAACACTTGAGTATGGACAACAATGGTGAAGATGAGTGCACAAAAGAAAAGGCAGACACAAAGTAATAACAGGAAATCCTGCCAAGCAATATAAAACGGTATAAACGTACCAAGAAATCCTGTCAGATATAGTCTCTTCGACGTCTGCTGGGATCTTGCTCCACTTAGACCAGAAATCGCTCATTCTGGCCATATACGCTTCCTTAGAGATATCTAAAATAGTCTGAGACTGCTCTAACTCAAATCTCCTGCGTTAAATATAAATTAGAACTTTATATAGTTAATTATAGTATGTAAAAAAAACTTTATATTGTTATTCTGCTAATTTTTATACTTACAGCCTCTTAGCCTTAGGCTGCAAATAAACAACCGGACGAGCTAGCTGTCCGCCACTACCCTCAGCATGAGGGGTGATGCTACGTCGTCTAGAGGCAGATCCCGAGCCAGAGCCCGAGCCAGAGCCAGAAGCAGGGTCAGACGACATAATTAATATACCTGCAACATATATGAATATGTAATCAACATACACTACAAGAAAAATACCCTATTGCAACTAGCTATTTGCAACAGGCAACAAATGACAGTTGCAGTAAATAATATTTAACAACAGACCTATTATAGAAGTTGCAATATATGAGATTCAGCAACAAGCCATTTTTTCCTGTTGTGAAAAGCTTATTTTTAGCAACTGCGCTTCACTTCCTGTTGCTAAAACATACTTTTAGCAATTGTGTTCTATAACAGTTGCAACAAATATATTATTTGCAACTGTGTTTCCAAGCCAGTTGCAAATAAATATCTTTAGCAACTGTTTTCGCCACTTGTAATAACTATATTTTTTTACAACTTGTAAAGCCAGTTGCGAAAAACATACTATTAAAAATTAGTATCAGCTTTTAATGATTAACTTTTACTAATTAATTTTTAAATTGTTACTATTTAATGATTAACTACTAGTAACTATATAATAATTAAGATTAACATTTAATAATTATTAATTAATAATAAAATTTAAGTATTATAAAGTGATATTTATAATTGATAATTAAATAATAATAATAATTACTAATTAACAAATAATTATAATCAACATTTAAAAAATAATCAGATAAATAAATAAATATTAAATAGTAATAAATCAATAATAAAAAACTAATGGATATTAATTAGTTTGAAATATGGATATGTTTAAATATTTGATAAATAATTAATAATTAATAAATTCATAATAAATAAATAAATGTTAATTGATTAATATTACAATCAAGGAGTAATTAATAATTAATAATAATAATTTCTTATATGAATTAATTTATAATTTGTGTTTGATACAGGTATTTTTGTGAATTAATTAATAGTTTCAAGTTAACAGAATTTATAATTTGTGTTTGATTAAGAATATTCAATTATAGTCATAAAATAATAAGTAATCAATAATTTAGTCATGTACGTTGCAATAGGCACCATTTTTCATCAACATAGCACAACGGTCCAAAATAGCACATTGTGGTAGAAAGATATTATGTCGGTTTAAATTAGGCTAATGCTTTCAATAATTATAGTTAATAATGATATATAATATTTTAAAAAATATTAAAATTAAAGAATTGTTAACGATAAATTTTAAAATAATCATAAAATTTCATAACAAAATTTTGAATGCAGTAACTATTAGATATTAATTCAAATAACATTAGATATTTATTTATTATTCTTAATAACTAATATATAATTTTAAATAATTATTTTAATAACTAATTTTATTATACATACTACTTAATAATTAAAAATTATGATCAATTGAACAAATGATGATCCTGGTAGTATACCAGGACTTAATATGATATCAGCTTACATACCAATTATATATACATATATTGCTTTTCGTAGTTTAATTTAGCAATTGTTGTGCATACTAAATGTTAAGATATAAAATGTATTACTTACTGCACAGGAATGCGTCCAACTCAGCAAGTCTAAAATTTCCCATTTGCTTTTCGATTCCCTCCCATCGTTTACGTTTTCCCTCTAATTTTTCATTTTCCCTCCATTTATTTCAGTCATTTCGCTTATCCTACCCCTGTTACTTTTACCTTTTCTTTTAACCCATAATCTCCGTTTAACTTTTCCAATCCACAACTTTCTTAATGGAATACATCATACTGCATCTACATCTAAACCCGTCGCTCAACCCCGCTCTGTTCATACCCTTGGTACATCGGTTTAATCCTTTTATTCCGACCGCCACTTGCTTTGCATACTGCTCCTCCGCCTCCTTTGCCTTTTTCTGATTTCCAACTATTATAATCTAATTTGGTTCTAATTTAAGTTTTCCTGATCCAAAATTATATAGTTCTAGCTCAGATTTGTGTTCGGCTTGGACGTTGGATTTGTAGCAGATTAAAATATCTTCTTAGTTGTTGGGTTGAGCCACGGAAGTAAATCTGTGTCTACTAGTTTGATTGTAGATGTTTTTAAAGAGTTTGAGAATTTGCTTTCTTTTGGTATGACGAAAGGGAATGATGGGATGAATCTGAGGAATTTGAGGAAGAAATTAATGGAAAAATAGGAGGAAGAAGGGGGCGTATTTATCAGGAGGTGGATGGGCGAAAATGCTCTATTGGATTGTCTAAAGGACAGGCTGGTATGGTGGTATATGGATTGTCCAATAAATTAAGAAGTATTTTTTTTTGTTTCCTGATATGTTATGTTGTAGCTTTGGATTCATAAGCTTTTATGGTGAAGTGGTTTGAAAGATTTCCTCAGTACTAGTACAAGGATTTGTATATTGCAGGAGAGAGATGCAGGTTTGCAATACAGATCTACTTTATTTTATTATTAATTTATAAAAAAAATTACATAAATTTGAGGCAATTGTTTAGTGTTGAGTATTAACGCTAGTTTACCTTCACACAGGGAGATTGCCAGTTTTGAGGCGAGTCAATGTTATCTTAAGTATTATCAACTGCTAGTTTACTTGCTGTAAGATCAATGGCTTCAAATCATTTAAAAAAACGCTTAAAAGTAAAGATTGTCTAGTGATAGAATAAAAATTACTGGATATGTAGGTCCATTTGTTGTTGAAGTTTGCTCATGTTTCTTTGTAACCAAGCGATCATTTGCTGCAAAATTAATAAATAAAATAAAAACAATGTCAACTTGGATTTATTTTTAATGCAATGGCATTTGTTTACGCTATTTTGTTCACCGTGATCAACAAAAAACAAGGACAACAAACTCTTTTTTCTCTCTTTTCTTTAGAAAATGTGTTCTTTTCTAAAAGCAGTAAAGATCCATTGCCATGTAGATCGATATCACTTCTCAATTTAGATTATTGGTTTATTTTGTTTGCTTATTTTTCTTTGTTACATTGACTGCAAGTAGCAGCTTGTAAATCAGTTGAGGGTAGTTGGGTAGAATATTGCTTGTGTTGGTTTTTGTGGCTTTGGATATTGAAATCATCATTTGTCTTATGTATCTCTATATTATTACTGTTTCAAAATATTCAGTTGACTTGGTTTTTAAAGGCTTGGTTTACAATTTATGTATTAGGCAAAATGCCATCCTATTGGAGGAGAACGGGAAAAGGAATTGAGAAATCAAATCATTCTGGAAGCTGAGGAATTCAAACGTGCATTCTACAAGAGCAATTAACCAAACAGATGGTCTGGACAACCAGGGCATAGTTGGATTAGAAAGGAAAGTAATGGTGTTGCTTTATCTTCAATATATTTGTTTCACTGATAATTTTTTAGTAATATTCTTTACAGAAAAATGATTTAACACTTTTCTCACTGTAATGCCATGAAAGCTTAACTTTTGCATACCATCCTTTTCTTTTAGTTTCATTGAGAATTTTATTAATAGTCGTTGGATTCTTCGTACGAGTATGATGATATAAACTATAAAGTATTTTTTTCATACCAGAAATGTAAAGCTTTTTTTCATGAGCGTGCCCTTAAATGACAAAAAATGAATGTGCATTTGATGATATGTTATGATAGCAGTGCACACTTTACCGTCAGTTTTATATATTCTACATTCGGCTAATTATAGTTTCTTTCCAGTACACCTACAGCTAATGGTACGTTGTTTAATTTTCTTTCAAAGGAGGCATTTGATCTTATTATTGAAGAAAGAAAAAAAAGAGGGTACGACGTAATTTTCAAAGAAATGCAACTCAAAAGAGAGGGTACGCCTACAGTTAACCGTAAGTTGTAAACATTTTCAATTTTCCTATATCATGGTTATGGCTGCTAAAAACAGTGCAGAGTCAGATTTATTTCTTATTTTAACACAGACTAATCTTTTGTTTACTCTCTATATCAAACAGAGCAAGATGAAGGCCTGGAGCATTTGGAACATACTGTCCTTAGCACAAAACATATCGCCTTGGCTGTTAATGAAGAACTGGATTTGCACACAAGACTAATAGTATGTAAAATGCGTGATGTTGGTTTAGATTTCACTCTTTGTGTTTACCAATATTGATCTTCATCGACCTAATTATTTTACCAATATTGAGTGTTGGTGATCGACACTTGGTTGTGTACACTCTACAAGATTAGTAGTTGGAGTTTGCGGATGAGATGCGTAGGCAATGGGGAGATGTTGTGGTGTGCTGATGGCGCTTTGGTGATGGAGCTAGCGGGGAAAAATGGGTTTGGTCTGTACGTGTTGATGTGGGGCGGTTTCAAGTGTTTTTGTGTGGTAAGTGGTGTATGGATGGTAGGTGTTTGGTGATTGAAGAGGGAAAGGAAAGGAGTTGCATCTGTCACATTTTCATCGGCTATGACCAACCTCATCCCTGCACTCACCTTCCTTTTGGAAGTTATGTTGAAGTAAGTCTTTGTAAATATCTGTTAACATATATTTACTCATACTCCAATACTTTTGTATGATCAAGTAATAATCTTTTGTATTGTACTAGAATGGAGATGCTAGGCATAAAGACAATCCCAGGACAAGCAAAGATCGTAGGCACACTAGTAGGAATATCTGGAGCAATGGTACCAACATTCTTCAAAGGAGTAGAAGTAAACATATGGACTATCCATTTTGACCTTCTAAAGTTCAGTCATAAAGGACATTCCTTGGAGCATGAACTGTAGATTTATTCTAGTGAACTGATGATATTTATTCTCTTGTTATAGTATATGTATGATATAGTAAAAATATGAGTAGAACATACTCTATTCGGAAAAAATGTGGTGTGTAAGAGAAGAAATTGTTATACATGAGTGATGTATGAAAATTGTAGAAATTTTTGTTGTAATTGTTTGTACTACTAAAATTTTGTTAAAATAAAATTTTTGTTTATTTTATTTTGTGATATACACTATTACTAAAGCGAATACATTTAATATGTAATATCTATAAGCTGTAATATTTTTTTTTTTATAGATTTATGGATCTATTGCAACATGCATATATTGTTGCAAAATGATCTGTTGCAACAGCAAAAGCTTGTTGCAAAAAAATATACCGCAACATCTTATTGCAACAGACAGAAAATGTTGCGGACTTTTTGCAACTTCGACTATACCAACAGGCGCAGGCCTGTTGCAATAGGTCTACTGCAACAGATATCGCCTGTTGCGAAAAGTGCTTTTTGTTGTAGTGAACTCTATAAAATAGGTTTAGGAATTTTACCTAAATTAAAGAGCAATAACGAAGTAGGAGCGTTGGAGGAGCTCACGGTGGACGTTGGAGGCGCTGGTGGTGGCTGATTGGGTGGAGTAGTTGAAATTGGAGGCGGTGAAGGGGTGATAAGGGTTTGGAAAATCGGATTTGGGAAAGAAAGGGGTGAAATGAAGAAGCAGGTCGGGCCCTCTGGAACATATGCATGAAAATTTCCAACGGCTGCCAACGATCTTTATTTCATCGGTTTCCAACGGCTGCAACGAATTCTAATTCGTCGTTGGCGACCGTTGGAAACGTGGCGTTGGAATAAACTGTTTCTCTAGTGGTGTATCAATAAATCTGTTTTTGTGTTATTAGATGATTAGTTTACAGTTCTACCTACATTTTCGGACAATATATATAGTAAATACAAGGATAGGAAAGCCAACCAAAAGAAATTGGTTTATATTTTCTATTTCTCTAACTAAAATATAACGAAAGCGGCATCTTACTTTTAAATACGCTTGACCCTTTTTTTTGTCAAAACCCTCACCAAAGCACTTAGATATAACTAAGCCGAAACAGATGCAGAATCTTCATAATGATTTTACCTGTATGCACTAACGATGTAGCATGATGTAATACATTTTGTGCCCTTTCCATGAAATAAAAGACCCCATTTCCGTAACAAGTATTGTTAGTTTGTGAGCTGTTAATATTTAAAGAGTAGGAAATCAAAAATTACAAATGATTGGCTTGGTGTACCAACGACCATGCTGCCCTTTATACACTAGGATGTTTATAAAGGTCATCACCTAAAAAATCATGTAAATTTGTCTCTTATTTTCGGTTCAAGTTTCAATATTTTTCATTTATTTTATGATATTTTATTCAACTTATCATTCCTTTACATATATATTTACATAACTAACATACATTTGTGCTAATCACAAACTATTCATTATTTGTGAGCTTTTAATTAAAATTGTCACTTTATGTTAATATTGTTTGATGGTTGAAGATTTCGAGCAAGTAAAATGTTTTGTAATAGCAATAGTCAATAGTGCATAATCGACATAGTAAACTTCCTGATGACCACACATGAACAATGATTGTATCTGCATCAAAAATGATCGTAGTAGCATTGAAAAGAGAAGGCAAGCTGGTGCATCTGTTTCGTTCAGAAATGCGATTGCTGGATTTCATGTATAATTCTTCTCATCACAAGTTGGTGCATCTGTTTCGTTCAGATTCCTGCCGAGGAGCATTATGTATAACTGCAGTTCTGTTATATTATTCTCATTGAATCGATGATTTATGAGCAAGAACGATTATAGAAATTTACAAAGTGTTGTTGAATACCATGCCATTGAGGTTTAGAAGTAGCAAATATGACATGCATGGTTGTAGTAGAAAAATTATTCTTCTTTACAGCAGGAATATGGTTAGGGGTGAAAATTAGACCCGACCCGATAAACCTGAACCCGACCCGACCGGTTTCGGATCCAGACGGGTTGAGTTTTGTCGGGTCTAAACTATACATTTTCAAAATCTGGACACAACCAGACTCGAGCTTCGGTTCGGGTCGGGTCGGATCGGTATGGGTCCGGGTCCAGGTGGGAAATAACACTAAAATCACATATATTTCAATGTTTTTTGGTCGGGTCGGGTTTTATCGGGTCTTTATTATATTTTTCGTTACCCAGACTCGACACGAGACCCATCGGATTCGGTTCGGGTTCGGGTCTGGGTCTTTTCGGGTTCTCGGTTCTAATTGTCAATCCTAAATATGGTATACAAGGTTGATATCGTTTTATATATGATATCAAAATCTGCTCAAGTAACCATATATATAGGAAAAAATATGATCAAAATTTTTAGCTTTTTGTAATATTTTGAAATTAAACTAGTTTTCTCACAATTTTATTTATATGTACTATTATTTTTTTTCTTTGTACAGGTAATCTGAGGTTGGTGGTTATCTTAACATATCACTTATTTGTGATAATTAGATCATCTTGTTGTAACAACATGGTTTGGTTGGCTCCTTTTAGAAAAACCTGTAAAAAAATCACTTCACTTTATTTTTTTGACTCTTTAATATGAGTATTTATTTTAGACTTTGGGTTCTTTATGATTTCATTATAAGCCACATAACTTGAGGCATGGACCAAAATTTGCAAAAACTGGGAATAGTAGAATCAGACGAAGACACAGCAAAACCAGAGAAGATTCAGAGAAGTTGTTATTGCAGACAACATAAGTAAAGATGTCCGCTCCAGTAAACCAGAAGGTGCGATACAAAGCGAAAACTTTCCATTTGTAAGCAGCGAGGAAAAGTGATCCATGATTGCACGTAGGATTTGTTAGAGATTTTCCATTTAGCGTAGTTTAAAATCTAAGTTGTTTGGCCTATTAGTTGGATGTAATAATGTTATTCTCTGATAGTCAATTCGTTGTTTGAAAAAACAATGGTTTAATTTTTTTTTTTTTTCTTTTTTTTTTTCTTTTTTTTTTTTGGCAATTGTTAAAACTTATAGATGTACTTCAGTATGGATGATAACATTGAGGTCTCATTATCAGTATTTTAATGCTTTTTGTTTTCTAGTTTCATGTTATGTGCATTATAGTAAAGAGACAAATAGTGCATTATGCACAGGATGTATACAATTTTAGGCACCTTAACAAAGTTTCGGATGATTTCATTTCACTTTCTATGGCCTGAGTTTAGAGAAACAAATATTTATATAAATGATTTATAGGGTCACATATGCTCCACCCAATGTCTGCTTATTTATTTTTTTAAAATAATAATATAATATAATACAAAAATTATTGCAACAAACAGTACTCAAGCTATAGTGTTAAGGAAACATGAGTTCAAGTTTTGGTTATTGAACTCTACCTCTGGATGATACATGCATATCATAACAATATGTTGACTACATTTCAAGCTACATGCATCTACCAATATATGGATATCATAAATTATTTGAACAAAAAAGAAAAAAAGAATGATTATGTTTTGATACATTCCCCTACCATATAGTTGTAGTAAAAATATATTTGTGCAACTAAAATTAATGATTGAAGTTGCCAGGTATAATGAAATATATTTCATGTTCTATAAAATGTCTTCTCCTTCTTAGGCATGCAAAGTGGTAGAATGAAATGTATATGACTTAAATAAAACGTACATTACTTTAAAGCCACAAAGTTGGAAGACGGTCTTGATTTCATACAACTAAACCCAAATGTTGTCATGCCTCGCGCTTGAGACACAACTAAGTTTTATACGCTTAATGCCTCCATTTTGTGAATTATATATATAAATGTATTAGTTCAATAACCTTAAGGGTTTAGGTTCCTATATACATGAGTGTTCTCAGAATTGTTTAGAGTTTTTTTAACAATCAGCATAATATCTACCCTCCAAATTTTCACGCACAATTGTTCAAGGGATACCGTGTACCCATGGTCATTGGAGTATGACTGATTACTGATGTGTACCCTTTTTTTTTTTATCTTCGTGCTATTGTTGGGCATGAAAACTGTAACATAAAGGAGGTTTCGTCATTATGTGTACTTTAAAATTTTATTTGCTACTTGTTGGTATAACAAGAATAAGTTAGCTTTTGACTTTATGCAGGGCCGACCCTGAGTATTTGTAGGTCTAGGGCGGAAAGAAAATTTTGGATCCTTAATTATTATTTTTATGAAATTGAAGTTAAGTGAAAATGTGTTTTTTCTACTGTGCATCTCCATTGGGAAAATTGCGTGTCTCGGCAAATTCATAAAGTTTTTACCCATATGGCCCATTAAGTCATATAAAGGATAATATGATAAGCATGCATTATCCCACAGGGCTCATTAGATTCAATCATTTCTGCATGCTTACGTACAATCCACCACCCAGATTCACTCTTTCAACAATTCTATCTAATACAAGTTAAATATCTCCTTACTCTAGTAAAGGTAATATAGTTTTTTTTATGGGTCACCTGACCTAATGGGCCCTATGCAGCCGCACTATTGCACTAGGCCAGGGCCGCCCCTGACTTTATAACCATCATTTCAAGAAAGAAATAAGTTTCAATGGTTCTTTACACGCATCCAACGGACGTGCCAAACATACTATGTATAAATAAATATTTCCTTGTTTCCAAAAAAAATCAAACTGTTCACGTTACATAAAATTGCAATGTATCAAATAAAGATGGTAGTGAAAGAAATGCTCAGGGAATAAGTACTAATTAAAAAAATATTGTAAGATTTGTTAAATTTCAATGAAACTTTAAATAACACTTTTTGTTGTTATGAAATATACACTACAAGAAATGGTCTGATTAGTTACGGATGCTTGCGACGGTTGGTGATGGTTAAAAAAACGGTTGTCGCCAGCCGTCATCTAAGTAAATAAACCTGCGAGCCTACAGGAACATTTCATATTTCTCTTCCTACCCCCTTTTCCTTCCCACGAGTACAAAAACAACCTTACTTTCACCTGCGTTGCTGCCATCCACTGCCTCTGACGCATGCCGCCGTCTGCCGACGTCGGATGCCACCTCTCCCCTCCACCAGTTGCTGCCTCGTCTCCCAGTATAATTTCTAACCTAATTTCTTAAATTAATTATTTAATAATGATTTAAATGTATTTGTTATGTGATCATATAATGATTTTTGAATTAATGTAGTTGATTTAGTAATGATTGAAAACCCTAAAAGGTGGATTTAGTTGTTTATCGGTGAATATTGTATGTTAGTTAATTTTGTGCGTATGTTTGTGTTAATGAACCGTTATTTTATAGATAATAATCAATTATTGATATTGAATTTATATATAGGTAATTTGATTTTAAATTTAAAAGCTATTTAGGTGATTATCGATTAGAAACCGATTAATAAATTTTGAGAATTTAGTTGATTTCTGTAGGATAATAACAACTAGTGATATATTGTTCGAATTGTAGTTAAAATTGATTGTTACTGTAATGATGTTTTGTAATGAGTAATGATTCATTTGCTTTTGGGATTAGTGGTGTTGGGAATTTTAAATAGTTGGGGTAAAACTATCCAAAATACGTTGTTATATATGTTTCTGAAATTGTTGTATATGAGTTCGGTAATCCTATTAAAGGAGTTGTTGTTATATACGTCGTTGGATAAAATTGTTGTTAATGGTGCAAGCCAAGTCAGGAGAGGGGTAATGCATAGACGTTACTCCGGTGCTACAAAATTGCGCCGTTGTAATGGCAATTTTTTTGAAAACAGTTTGGTGTTATTGTTAAATTCCAAGTAAAATCAGAAGAATATGCACCGTTATTTCTATGTTATTAATTAAATAAATTATAAATTGAATATAATTAAAACGAACTCATCGCGCAGCGGTAGTTCGTAATTTTACAGTTTGAACTTTGAATGAGTATATCTGATAAAATATCGGTCGAAATTCTCCGAAACAAGAATCTTCTGAATTGTGATTTTGTATTTTTTATTTTTATTTTTTGATTTCATCAAGTAGAATTTGAGTTATTTCAAAATCAAATTTCTTTAAAAATCACGGTGCGGTAGTTTTTAACTATAACGAATTATTTTAAGAAAATAAAATAGTAATTATAAGAAAAAAATATTTTTAAAGTTAACAATTTATACCGTGATAAATTTATGTTGTGTTGTGCTAATTTATACTGTGTTGAAAATTAAATCACTATTGATGTCTACATTATAAATTAAATAAATTTTAAATTTAATATAATTAAATCGAACAAAATGCGCAGCGGTAGTTCGTAATTTTACAGTTTGAACTTTGAATGAGTGTGTATGATAAAGTATAGGTTGAAAATATACGAAACAAGAATCTTATGAATGTGCTGGATTGTAGTTTCATAATGGAAAAGAAAATTTTAGATTTCATGAAGTAGACTTTGAATTATGTCAAAATCAATTTTCTTTAAAAATCGCGGTGCGGTAGTTTGAACTATAACGATTTATTAAATAAAATAGAAGGATAAATTTTAAGAAAATAAATTAGGAATTTCTAGAAAGATAAGTTTTAAAGTTTATCGTTTAGTTGAGAAATTCGAAATGAAATACTGTCGAGAAGAGAAGTGCAGTACTGCTTATACAGAAGGGGTGTGCAGAAGAGAAGTGATGTACTGCCGAGATATGACAGTGTGGTGCGTAGAAGCTTTAGTCCCAAAAGTCTGTATAATAATATATGTATGTGTTATCGGAATCACTGACATATATTTTTGAATCAAGAAAAATGTTCGATTATTACATTGACCTTAGTTGGACGTATAAAGTTAGAATTGGAATGAAAGGCTCAGTGAAAGAACATTTCTACAATAATGTAAATGAATTTGTTAGATTTGCAGTATCTAATAATCGAAATTACGAGGAGCTTCGTTGTCCGTGTAGTAAGTGCAAACTGATGAGGTTTTGGAAACCAGACATCGTTAAAGTACGTTTGTATAAATTAGGTTTTGTGTCAAATTATTATTTATGGGATCGTCATGGAGAACTTGTTGCGCCTATAGTAAATCCTGTAGCATCAGTGGTCGAATTAGTTATGACGAGTCCAATAAAAGATATGATGGAAGATGCAGCACGGTCAATGTTCCCTACTGGTCAAGTTGACGACGATGACGTCAATATTGAAGAAGAACAGAGCACGGAAGCCAAAAAAATATATGATTTATCGGCTTCAGCTAAGTGGCCATTGTGGAATGGTTGTGAAAGTGGAACTGAATTATCGGTTACCACTGAGTACATCACCATGAAATCAAAATTTAACCTTACATAAGCTGCATTTAACGGTTGTACAAGCCGCAAAAAGACATATGCCACCCGATAATCTGATGTGTGATAGTCATTACAAAGTGAAAACACTAATGTCGGCTTTCAGTTTGCTGTACCAAAAAATAGATACTTGTTTAAAGGTTGCATGTTGTACTGGAAAGATGATATTAATCTTAGAAACTGCAAAATATGTGGTGGGGAAAGGTACAAACCTAGAAAAAAGAAAGGTAAGGAAGTTCTGTATACGAGAATGCATTATTTACCAATCATCCCTAGACTACAATGGTTATATGCATCCTCAGTCACTGCATGTCATATGCGATGGCATAGTGTGAGAACACCAGAAGATGGAACCTTAACACATCCATCAGATGGAGAAGCATGGAAACATTTTGACAGGACGTATCCTACATTTGCCGCAGAGATTCGTAACGTCAGACTTGGCTTATGTACAGATGGGTTTTCACCCTTTTCTCAGTTTTGTAGTAAATATTCATCTTGGCCTATTATCGTTACTCCTTATAATTTACCTCCGTGGATGTGTATGAAAACTCCATATATGTTTCTCATTGTTATCGTTCCTGGTCCTAATGATCCAAAACAAGGCATCGATGTTTATCTACAACCAATAATAGAAGAGTTGGAAACACTATGGGATGAAGGAGTTGAAACATGCGACATTTCAAAAAAAATAGAATTTTCGTATGTTCGCCTCTTTGTTATAGACGATTAGTGGTTTTCCTGCATATGGGATGCTTTCAGGTTAGACTATGGTCGGTCATCTGTCTTCTCATTTATGCATGGAAGAAACATGAGCATTTATCTTACGATATGGAAGGAAGCATTCGTGGTTTGATTGTCACTATTGTTTTTTGCATGTCAATCATACTTTTAGAAGAGATAAAAAAACTTAAAAGTTAAAAGAGAAATGACTAAGCAAGCACCCAAAATTTGGTCAAGTGAAGAAATACAGATATTGTAAAGGAATATCCCAAGATACATAAGACTGAAGAACAGACAGAAATTCCGGGTAAATCTGGCATTCATAATTGGTGTAACAAAGTATATTCTGGGAGCTACCTTATTGGAAAGATCTCCTAGTTCGACTTAATATCTACCTTATGCACAATGGAAAAAATGTATTTGATAACGTGTTTAATATTGTTTTAAATGTCAAAGGAAAAACAAAGGATGATATATATTCGAGACGTGAAGTAGAAGAATATTGTCAAAGGAAAAACAGGTTCAGCAATGTTCCTGGTACTAGAATCAACGTCCATAAAGATTATAAGCTTATAGAAATAAAGCACACATCACATTACTATAAGTATGATCCTTTTGTATTGGAAAAGAAAGCATTACAAGTTTACTTTGTTCCGTATCCGTCCTTAAAAAGAGATAAAGCAGATTGGTCTACTGTAATTAAAACAAAGGCAAGATTTACGTTTGAAGGAATTGCTATTCTAGACGATGCAGCGTATCAAACAGACGAAAATCAAAACGATGAAATAATAATTGCTAATGATGTTAATTTTGGGTCTTTGAGAGATGAATCAAATGTTTTAATAGAAACATTCGAGAGTACAGAGGACAACGATATAGAGTATGGGACCGAGACTTAACCAGAAAATGAAGAAGACTAATATTATTTGTATCAATAGTTGTTTACATATATTTTGAAGTTTAAATATGTTGTGAGCTATGATGTACAATGATATGTTTTATATGATGTGCTATGTTGTGAACTTATATGATGTGCTACGGTTATCTATATATTTACTTTACCATGAAGGCGATATTGTGGACTATTATCTGGTTCTTCTTCTTTTATGTAAATGGGTCTTGTAGTTGCATTTGATAATATATGCTATATGAGTTTATTTGATAATGGATGTGCTTAATAATATATGTGTTGTCATTATTATAAGAAATAATACGTTTGTGATAGATATGTCTCCTAGATGCCGACCTACCCACAGTTCAGAGGCAGGTGCGAGCGGTACATCACCGGATTTACATCCGATCGTAGAGCTCATATCCAAGACCGCAGGGTAGGTTTTTAATTTCGTAAATATTTAGTATTCAAAACTTATTAAATGCTAATATCGTACTTTCTGCAGGGGGTTTGAGATTATTCCTGGAGATCTTGTTTTATCTGTGTCTAGATTAGCATATATCGCCAGGATGACATAGGCATGGGCCCACTGGGACGATATTCCTATGCAGATTAGGAATGTCATCCTCGCGAAGGTTCTTATAAGTATAAATATATTTCTCATTTACAAAAATATATAAAATATGTAATGCAATTTGTTTGTTAATTTATAGGTTGTTGTACGGGTCAGAGACAAAGATATGGATCTTTTCCTCACCGCATGGAACCGAAAGATGAGGAAAAATTATATATGCAATATACACAAGGCAAAAGCAGCGGGAAAGAGGCCTCCATGGATGAGCGAGGAGGTTTGCGGGGGTTTCAAGCAACCGTGGACCACGGAAACAGTGAAGGTAAGATAATTAAGCTTATTTTTAATTTCTATTTTGTATATCAATCAATTAATCGTATAATTAGATATACAGGAGCTTTCAGAGCGAAACCGGGCAAACAAACTCAAAGATCTTGATTTGCATCGGGTGGGTCTAAGTCCTTCTCACAACACCATTGCGAATTTGTACGAACGATAAGTCACATTTATATATAGTTCTAAACTTTTTTAATCATATTGAAAAATTCCAAATATATATTGTATCATTTCAGATGTCGACTCTCTATCGGGAGCCTACACTTGCTGAGGTGTTTACACAGACTCACGCCGTCGAGCGGACCGACGAGGAGGGTAACACCTCATATACCTGGACGGACGCTAAGTCCCATTCCGTGATTGTTAGCATTCGTAATAATTTGTATTTCACATTGTTAATTTGAAATTGAATATTTAATGTATTCCATAATTGTCCGCTATCGCAGGAGAAATACACAGCGGTGTTAAATGCTCGAGTGGCGCAGTCTGGTCAAGAGCCGGACGTAGAGGAGGGCAATCGTATTTGGGACGCCATCATCAACCCGCCTACCAGGAATAAATGCTACGGTTTTGAAAACATATAGGTAAAGCGTTTTATTAAAGAATTAAACATATCCAAGTGTTATTAAAGGTTTAAAGTGTTGACATATTTAAACATATTCAAATATTATTATATATACTCAAATCCATATAATTTGAAAATTAATGAATATGAAAGTAATACGTATATGTATAAGTTAGAATTCGATGAGAATGATGTATGATTTATCGATCGAAAAATATCGATGATATAGAAAGAAATCTTGTATTGGATGTTGAATATTAATTGTACATAATGAATTTACAATACATTTATCAAGTCACGCTTATATCATAATAATTACAGATAGCGAGGACTTAGGCCTCTCATACGAGGCATCAGCAGGAGGAGGAGATCGCCATGCTTCGACAGCAGGTGGCAGCTTTAGAGGATTTTCAGAAGAATAAGCTCGAGACCATGTTGGATGAGAAAATTGCTGCATATCTTCACGAGCATGGGAATATGCCGCCGAGTGGGCCTGCTACCAGGGAGGGCGAGACCAGGACGAGGACGAGGACGACGACGAGGATGAGTAGGTACTTGTCCTCTTTTATGATTTATTTCTTGGTTTGTAAATATAAACTAGTTGTTGATCATGGCCTTGAGTTTTTTGTGATGGTTTGTGGAGACGATGATGGTTGTATATTTGATGTGGACATGATGTTGGTTTTTGAACTGTTTATTGTTTTTATTTATCGCTTATTAGCTATTTAGTGGTGTATGAGTTGGTTTATAGCATATATTTTGGTTTATGTTGTGAATTTGAGTATATATGAGGCGGATTGTGAAATTGATCGTATATGAGTTATAGATTGGTTGGGTTTTAGTTGGAATGAATTGAGGGCCTTATGGCTGTTAGAAACCAGAAAAACATTTACAGTTTTGCGACGGCTGGGGACAGATTTCAGGTCACTCTACATTACGGTTAGCGACGGCTGGCGATGCCTGTTTGCCCAGTTCTGCTACGCATCGCGACAGCTCGTGACAGATTTTTACCTACGGTTAGCGATGGCTGGCCACGAATGTTGAAAGATTAACCATTTGTCCACGTGGCAGGTTTCCCATCGCTCGCTGTCGCTATAAAGAAGACCAAGGTCGTCACTAACCTCGACGCTATTTGCTTAGCGTCCGAATATATAGCAACGGCCGGTTACGGTTGGCGACGGCCGTCGACGTTTTTAGCCGTCGCTATATGGACACTTTCTTGTAGCGATAATGCAATAACTAATCATCACAATTTCAAAATCCACAAATAGTTTTGACAAGTTCCAAAACGATTCAATTAGTCAATAAATTAGTCTCAGGTCCCTAAAAGGTTTGGAAATTCACGTCACATACCTACCTTAATTTTTTATAAATTAGGTCCCTATTTTTCGTAAAATCATGAAAAAATCCTGTAAATTCATAATTAAATACAACAACCAATCGTCATCAAATTCATGCATTAAAACCACCAAAAAAGCATAAAAAAGGAATCTACAAAATATAGCATCAAACGATGCATTTATTTGCAATTTATGCATACATTTATGCATAAATTGTAGTTATGCATCAAACCGTAATATTAATGCAGAAATGTATGTAGTAATACTGCAATAAATGCATCGTTTGATGATTAATTCAATCCTGACCTGTTTTTTCAAGCATACGCCTTTTATGCATACATTTCAGCATTTATAAGCAATAAATGCATGCAAGTTAGCACATATTCATAAGCCTTCAGCCATTTTAACTTTTATGCATATATTTTAGCATATAATACATAATAAATGCATACATTTCAGCAACAATTCGTAGCCCATGCATATTAGTTCATCTTTATACGTATACATCTCAGCAAGTATAACCAATATATGCATACATGTATGCATATATTTACCCAAAATTCTCAATATAAATTGTGGATGAATATATACATACATGTATGTATATATTCAATATTAATGTTGAGATGTTTGCAAAAAAAAAATCAGGTTGCTTCTGGGAATATTTACTATTTTTTTTATTTTTTTTAATATAGCAGTGCATTTTTGTTGTTGAAAACATGTAAGTCCTAAAATTAGGGACCCATTTTGAATAAATACTTACATGGGCAGGTTGTTTATATTATGAAACTTTTTAGGGACGTATGGCTAACCGACCCATTTATTTTTGAGTAAACAATTAAGAACATTTTTTAACTTCGGAAATTTATGAAGACTAATTTTCTACAAGAGGGATTTTG
This sequence comes from Allium sativum, assembly GCA_030737875.1. Lineage (NCBI taxonomy): Eukaryota > Viridiplantae > Streptophyta > Magnoliopsida > Asparagales > Amaryllidaceae > Allium > Allium sativum. The sequence goes on along the minus strand of CM060916.1, from coordinate 707,015,643 downwards.
TGAAAAAAGTGCAAGTTGAAAATCAATTTCAAAAATCGATCAGTTGACTAAGATGATATCTAATTCTAGTTGTATTTTGATTGCTTCTAGGGTTATACAATAAAACCTTAAGCACTGATTTTTCTTTCAACTTACTATGTAGTCCTCATACCCACTCGAGATTTAAACAAATTCAATTATATCAAGCAAAGAAACATTTTCTACATTAAATAAATTCACGTAAGAGAATCTCAAACACAAATCATCAACCACAATGACGTAATGCGAGTGTTGAAAGTTTTCAAGATAAATTTGTAAATCAGTTCATTTGTAACCATCATATGGAATCTTAAATCTTATAGTTAAAATTGAGTCAAAACATGTTAATTAGTTCTGGATATTCATACGAGGTAATAATAAAGATGGTTCCAAGTCAAACGGTAGCTATACAAGACTATCACAACTTGTTTATGTAAAACGATGATGGTTTTTTGAGCAATATGTTTAATAGTGAAAATTATCACGACTTTCAAAGTGAATTAGCAAAAACTCAACACGATAAAGTTGTAGGATAATTTATTAGCTTTCAAAAATCTAAACCTTTTAAAATTCGGAATAACACAGTTCAAGATATGATCAAAATACTACAGCTGTGTCAAAAGTTATGAAAACTATTTATCAACATCACTTCAGATAAATTGCAAAATTTTCAACTGTTTAGTTCATATTTTGGGAAAACACAAAACATGGAACCTATAGATTTCGAGCTATGTTCCAAAACATCTTGATTTTGCAAATCGAAGCAAGGATATTCAAGTAAGGTAGAAAATTATAACAGTGTCAATATAAAACAAGATCAACACTAAAATAAAATAAAGTTTAGAGATCATACCTAATTTACCATCGATATTGGAAATTTATGAATCCCAACTCAACATTCTAGGCTAAGAAACACTCAAAATTTGCTTCAACAATTATACGGAACAACTTAAATTCTATTTGTCTAGAAGTTGTTCCTTAACCATCTTTGATACTTAAATATTTCTGGAATTGAGTGGTCTAACAAAAAATGTTGAACCACTCTTAAATTTGTTTATACATTTTTGGAACAAAAACTTATTTATATGATAATCCATTAGCAGTCACGAATGTACTCTTGGGAATCCAAACTTATTTAAATTTAGCCAAGTTCAAATTTTCACTTTTTGGGCCCGTTTTGTTTGATTGAATTGTTTGTGTATTTCTAAAGCAACACTTATTTTGATTATATCCAGATTTTCCACAAAACAATAAATAGTATAAAAAAATCCTTCAAATTATCATAATTTCCTTTTTCAATTTTTTCAACTTTACCAAAACCAAGTCTCTTTTTATTTTCGACAAAAAATAGATTTGCAACAACATATTCAAGGGTTTTTCTTCATTTAAATTTTAGTCAATGTTGTAACAAGTTTTTGAACTTTAGATCTAAGGGCATTATTTTCATTAAATAATGAAGTTAATTTTTTGATGAATTTTTCCAAAATATCAAAAGCTCATTTCAAAAAGTTTCAAAATTAGTTTTTTTTTTCCAGTTAATCAACTCATCTTTCAAGGACTGACATTTTTCACATTCAATATTTTGAATATTTTTAACTTGAAAAAGTTTAGTTTCCAACTTATCATTTACGTGGACTAAATTATCTCTTTTATATTTTATTTTTTTTAATTCAAGACTATCATTAGTTCTTGTGAGTTCATGACATAGTTAGAGTAAATCATTAAAACTATAACTTTCCACCTTACTAGAATTGTCATTGTCGTCGTCATAACTCGATCGACCCATCAAGAACAAATTATCTTCTTCATCATCACTGTCTAAACACTCTACTGCTTCTTCGTTGTCCCATGTTGCTGCAGAAGCTCTTATTTTCCTTTCCTTTTTCCAATTGATTTAATGGGAAATTAGGCTTAATTTGACCTAGTTTCTTGCATCTATGACATATGATTTCTTCTTCTTCCTCTTCTTCTTCAGAATCATCAGACTTGTTTGAGTATTTGTTATCCTTTAACTATAACCTCTTTCTTTTGATTGGAGCTTTGATTTTTCTATTGGTTTATTTCTTGAGACCATTTATCAAGATGGCCAATTCATTAATAAGATCATCATCCTCATCATTTCCTGGATACTGTCCAGAGCAATTGATTTTTTTCTTTAACTTATAATTGTCACGTTCTTTTCTTGCTTTCAATTCCATCTCGCGGGTCATAACATTTCCAATTAGCTCTCCCATGCTCTGTTGGCTTAGATTTTTCAATCCTTGAATAACTGTGACTTTTTCCTAAAACCTCTTAAGTAGAGTTCTCGATATTTTCTGAACCAATCCAGCTTCAGAATAAATTTTTCCAAGAGCTCTTTAATTATATAAAAATACTAAGATTTATTTTATACTTCCACCTTTAAGCGTCATGAAATTTGTATATTCATAGCTAAGAAAAGCAAGAAGGGAGATGCACCATAATGAGTAACATGCAAGTGTGCTAAATTTCCTATCCAATTAAATAGTGAGATATTAAATTAAATTAAATTTTATCAGAAGCACATATAAGAGCATTCATTGCTATAACATTTAATGAAAGTGATTTCTTTATGGTTGCTTCTCATTTACCTTTGGGTTTTGGAAATTCCACATCATTAATTATCACGATAGGTAGAGTGTACTATATCTCAACAATATCCCAATCATCATAGTCAAAATAAATTAAATAAATTTTCATCCTAACTTCCAGTAAGCATAATCTGTTCGGATAAACATGGGTGGCTTAGATATTGATTAATCATCATAAGAAGCACTAATCGGATATTCATGGCTCTAGAGTAATCCTAATAACCTACTCTAATACACCTTGTAGGGTTGAAATTAACCCTAGAGAGAGAAAAGAGGGATGAATAAGGTTTATTATGATTTTCACAAAACGTTGATAGTATGATAGAAAACATAGATATCAGTAGAGTAGTTACCTAAAGTAAATCACTCATAGAAATTATCCATGACAAAACCTTGCTTACTGCTGCCTCCAAGATTTCTACCAGAAATTTAAACAACCGGACACTTACAGACACCGTAAAATCGTTTCCCTTGCTCACCTGATTATTTAAACTCTACGCTCAAATAATTACCCTAAAGTTTCTACTAAGAGTAAACAATACGATGCCTACATGTATAATAAATTTGCAACCTATCGTTCACTAGACTATTCTAACCATACATTTAAAATCTTGTCACAACTCACCACTGAGTTGCTAATTTTCGAAAACTACACTCTATAGTTTGCAGCTTAGAAAAACTAGAGTTTAAAATAAAAAATTACAACTTAAATAAATTGAAAAACATAGTAAACCTTAACTTGAAATGAACTGGCCCAAAAATAAAATGATTAAATCAAGCGGCCCTTTCTACTTTAAGCCCAACCTCCTTCCCTTTTGTGCTTAATATCTTCTTCGTTGCCCCAAAAATTAGGGTTCCCAAAATAAACCATCACTTCTTCTTTTATCTCGAAATGATTGTTGAATTTAGATAGGCTTTTTGTCGATTGATACTTTGATTTAGTTGCGTTTTCAACTTGTCGAGTTCGATTGTTCCTTAAAAAAATTATTACGAATTATCTTCCCTTTTTGATTTAAATCACTCGATCTCTTTCCCCATTGCCTGTGATGATTGTGGTGTTTATACAAGATTTCAAATCCATATATTTCTTGTGTTTATGTTGAGTTAAACGCATATTCGTGAAATATATGTTCGTATATTTTTGACTTTCCTTTGATTTTTTGGTTCTGGCTCTGACTTTTGATTGTTGTATACTGTTTACTTGTTCGACACAGATTTCAATTCAAAGTTTGAATTGGCCCTTTATACTGCTAATTTTTTACTATCATATATTTGTTATAATGCCTTGTGTCTTCCTTAAGCAAATAGATGCTACACTTGATTATCTTATGCTACACTTGTTCACCATGCTTGCATATGTACCTGCATTAAAAATTTTGCATTTATTTTAAACAAAACTTGAATTGCTCGTATTGTAGTTTTGAGTTCTACTTCCTTTTCTTGTGCACTTTCATATACCATCCCCTGTTAGTTATTGAACATATGCTTGAATTCAAACCTGTGTTGATCGGTTTGTGTATTCAAAACTGTTTATCTGAACTAGCTTATTCACCAGACTTGATTCGTGCACACCAAGTTGTTGCTGCCTTTTGCATCCTAAACTGCACTTTGTCGATATGTTGAATATTGTATTCTAATCTTTATATCCATCCAAACATTCAAATAACTGCATGTTTTGAATTGGTGCTTCACTATGCACCTGTCACTACTTTCTGGTGGAGATCGTATTTTCTAGTTTTGAACTGCATTGATATTTCACATTTATGCACTTGAACTGATTTGCACATATGTACAAACTTAATTTTGATTTCGCACACTTGTGGCTGTCGAGGCTGAATTGTTTTGATTTTACTATCTTGATCACTGAACTTGTACTTGAGCCAACTTGTATCTGCGTAGTTTTGCTGGAGTCTATGTACATGGTTTTGTATTTGATTTTGTGGAACAAACCCTCGGCCCAACATTTGATTTTGTGCTTAAGCTGCTCCCCGTTATACCCGACTATTGAAAATAAACTTGGTTTTAAAAGAAAACATAAATTATGGAATAGATTTAATTATTGTATTTAGGAAAGGATAAAAATAAATGGTAATAAATATTAGAGTTATTATATATGTTATAGAATTATCTGGGGAATGATTTATTAAGGCAAGTCTAGAAATTAAAGGATAAGGGAAAATCTAGAGAAGAAGAATCTAGAATCTTTGTTGTATTATAAATATAATTGTAATCTCTCATTTATGGTATGAAGAAAAGTGAAGCAATAACAATGTAGTCGTTCAATTATTCTACGTTTTAATCTCTCTCCTCCTCTCTATATCAAATTCCAACACTGACTTTGTATAATTTAAATTATCCTTTTGATCTTGTGACGTTTGACCATTTCGAGGTAATTTGTATATGTTTGAGTTTTTCGAGGCTGTTAAGATTGTGGTCTCTGGCATTTAGTTTCCTTTTACTAAATTTAAAAGTTTTGAACAACACTTGAGTTGAATTTGACTTAGTGTTGACTTATACTGAATTCAACCACTTGGGTTGATCTTTGTAGTTGTCTGTGATGGTGATATTATGCTTCATCCACAACACCAAAATTGGGTATTGGTAACGCTTATAACCATGACAAATTAATTTTATAACGGTTATAACCATTGTGACAGAGTGCATGGCAATTTTTTATTACGGATATTATAACGGTTATAACCGTTACCAAAAGTAAATTTTATTACGTTTATAACCGTGACAAATGGAACTTTTCTCACGTTTATTACCGTTAGGAATATAAAAATTATAACCCTTATAAACGTTGCAGGTAAAACATTTATAATGCTTATAACCGTGACTAAATAGAAACTTATAACATTTATAACCGTTATTAAATTTCCAAAACATGAAACAGTCAAAAATTACAGCAGTATACCATAAACGATATATTGCAGCATGAAATAACTTAGTTTTCTGCAACATATATAAAAAATATGAATTTATCTCCTGGAGAAAGATTAACATGAACAAATATCAAAATTCATCACACAAACATATGCCATAAATAACAATCATCATAATACTAAATTACCTCAAATTATCACAACAATGTTTAAATCATCACAAGCTAGAAACAAATTAAGAAGCTTATAAATGAAAAATAAAAAAGCATACACATAACTTTGAAGTATCAACAACAATTGAGTACTTTTATTTATTCGGGAGGAGAATTTGCTTCTGTGTCTTCTATTTGTCTCGATGCACCGATCGACATTCCTCGCAATTTTCCTTTATAGCTGATGTCTTTTGATTCAAGTGTGTAATTTACTTCAACAAATGTAAGCTAACATAGCATAATTAAAATACTTCTAATCCCCTGTGATCATGAATAATTTACTTTAGCGAGTGCAAAAGTTTAGGATTACATAAAAATAAGTTATGATTAACATAAAAGAGCATGTTTTAGCCTTTTCTTTTAATATATATGAACCATGACTGTACGGGGGAGGCTTTTGCTTGGTATACATGTATAGACTTAGGCAAACACACAATCTACATTGTTCTAATAACGGTTACAAAGACTTACAATTTTTAAGTTCTAATTGTTTCCTCGTCTTTTTCACGTGCTATTCCAATATTTTTCTTCATAAAAAGATGGAAAATATCTTTAGATGTTGCATACTAAATGTGATGATACATCCACTCAGTTTGTCTCAAAATTTTTGCCTATGTAAAAAAATTGTTAACTGTATATAGTAGTAAAAACATAAAGCAACAGCCACTTGGTCATGGCTGAGGTAGTAAAAAAGACACTAACAATTTTAGATATGTGAACAAGATGCATGTGAATTAGAGGTATGATCAAGCTAATGTTGGAATATGGCTACTACGATGGATATACTGATTTTGATAGCTTTGGCCATACAAATGTTTTGACAATTTGTGTGAACTATTTTCTGTTTAAATACGTTTTACTTGTGCAAAGAAATAAATATTGATGTTAAAATGAACTATAATTTGGAATTTTTTTTTGTAGCAGCTTCAAAACAGGGCTTCATAGACACATTCAAAACAGGCCTAATTTCGAAATATGGCCACTATGATGGATATACTAACGTTTATTACCTCTAGTTTCAAAATAGGACTTCACACACATTTAAAACAGATCTGACCTAATTTATCTTGAAAAAAAAAATATGGCTGCTGCAACAAAGCAGCAACACATGTAGTGGTTTCTATATAGATCAAAAAAAAAAATCCAGCATTTTTTTAACATACCTCAACATCATCTTCACTCATTCCTTCCTTCCATGCTTGATCAAAAAGTCCACATAGATAGCAAGATCTAGATCCTGCAATTGGTGAATATTAAAAGCATGTGACTAGTAGAAAATACATTACACAAATATTGAAAAGGTAAAAAACGATACGGGCATGGCTTTAATGATATGTTCAAACAATATATGTTGAAAAATATCCTTCAAGGAGATTCACATTAGATTGTGCCTTACAAAACACATAGAGCATGTGACTTGCAGTGGAAGAGGAAAAAACTCTTTAACATCAACAAAATTGGATCGTACAAACTTACAACCGGAAGTTTCTAGGCTTAGATTTAAATACTGATAAATCTTGTTTGACTGAAACTGCAAGTTATAAATCTATATGGAAATTGTTTACAATCAACAAATTTGCAACTCGCAAAATTACCAATTGAAGTTTTCATGCTGCTGATTATTTATATACCATTAAACCCAATTTTGATTGAAACTTCACAAGCAAGCACGGAATATGTGTAAAGAATTAAACAACATTACCTTTACGTTCTCGAATCTACACAAATTAAAAACGAAAAAGTGTGACAAAATGGCCTGTTTGGTGTAGTGTCCTTGTAGTACTTACAACGTATCAATGTAAATATTATATGTTGTTCAAGCCTTATATATGTATGTACTTTTGGATCTTAAGGCTATCTGAATGCTAGATGAGTGAAGTCTATACTTCAAATCTATAGAACTAATTTATGAATTTAACACTATATCCACTCAAATTGCAAATGGAAAGAAATGCGTAACAAAATCAGTAAAGAGCAGTAAAGTAAATAATACTCGGATTTTTATACTGGTCCGGATTAACCAATCCTACATCCAGTTTAGCACTTTACCAGGCAAAAAATCATTGTAATTGCTTGCTATCCACGAGTGGCAAGAACACCTTTACAATCTTGATTTCTCGGGGCATAAGATACATCCTCTTGATTTCACAGGCTACAAGAACAACTTCAACTTATCATGAACATCAACAAACCATATCAAGTGATTGTATCTTCAATACAAAATTCATACAGATTCGGTACAATGATCCTATGGACTTGTAATGGCAATATATAACTGAATTCTTTGAGGAATAGCATAAAATCAAAGAGAACATGATACAAATTCAGTAGAAACTCTCTGATATTGTATGGTTTGCAAATTGTTAAAGAATTGAAGTGAAATGGTTTTGATTTGTAAAGATAATGGAAGAGGATTCAATGGTTTTATAATGCAAAAATATGTAAGAGAAGGTGGAAGAGCTAAGTAATTAGAAAATTTATTTTTTAAAGCTTTATATAGTGGTTGAAGAGAAATGTCTTTCGGTGAAGAGGCAGGGGAAAATCCTTTGATTTGAATTAAAAAAACTATCGAACAGTTAAATGTCGACTTACTCAAACCCACTATGTTGGCATACTAGTATCGCAAAAGTGTTGCAAATTTCAGATTCTTCAGATTACCTGTCGTTTGTGAATCCTTGTGATTCAGTTGAAGTCAGTGGTTGATGTCCTTTAAGTACAATTGCCATGGAGTCTTTAACAAGAGTATCTAAGGTTCAACCAACTACTCACCACTTCAAATACCTCTATCCTTTCAACATTCTTTCTTAATTAGTTTTGTTCTTCCATTACTCTAATTATCCTTCATGCATAATTTATTTGCTTCCATATATGAAATTCTTGTATATCTCAATAAATATCTCCATGATATGTCTGAAATGACTGCATAACTTGTAGCTACATCAGTAGTAATATTTATATATGGTTGTTGTCATCAAAATCAATACTTAGAGCATTAATAATCTCCCCTTTTTTGATGATAATTACCATATAAATTTTTAAGAGATAAAATATAATATTTTTGACAATTGACTCCCCCTAACTCTACGTACTCCTTTATCATTTTGTCCAGCATATTTATATAATTTCTCCCCCTTTATCATCAACAAAAAGTGGGGAAAGCGATCGTTTGATCACAACTAGACAATATGGTAGAGTTTGCTTATAGATATAAGTATATATATACATAGAACTTGTGAAGAGAATCAAAATCAATGTAAAGCACTAAATAAATAATTTAAAATAATAGAAGTTTAGAGTTAACAACTTTCCTGATGCTAATATATTTAACCCATAGTCTTTATATGTAATTGTAACAACCCTGATTTTTGAACCAAATTAAAATTTTATTTTTAATTGATTTAATGGATTTTAAATCTTTAAAATGATTTAATTTGAGAATTAACAATTTAAGATTTATTTAAATCAAAGTTAGAATGTATAAATTTAAAATTTAATTAAAATGAACTCGTAATGGCGCGGTAGTTTGAAAATTTAGTTTTGAACTTTAAATAAATGTGCAGAATGCAATATAAATCAGATTTCAATAAAATACGAAATGTTAGAATCTATTTGATTATATCTTTCTAATGAATGTAAAAATTTTAGATTTCATAATATAAATTGTTTATTATGTCCAGATTAAAATTTAGAATAGTCGCTATGGAATTTATTAATAATGTAATATTATTTAAGCCCTTAAAAATAGCCATTTTGCAAACGACCACCGTTTTTGACGAAACCAATTTTTTTGGATCCAGAATATCAAATTATTGTCAGTTTTATAATTTCAAATCAATTAGAATTAATATGTAAGCGTGGTAAATTTAAATGCGTATTTAAATTTAGTTATAAATTTAATAACCTAATTAAAAGGGCATTTTTCAAGCGGTATCCAAATTCGACGAAATTAGTTTTGTTAGAAACGTATCTGTTAAACATAGCTAGATTTCAAATTTCATACTTTTTAGAGTCAGTATGTGGTCGTGGCAAATTAAAACATACGTTCAAATTTAAGATTCAATATTATATTTTAATTTGGATAAAAATTGATCAAAACAGTCAATTGGGTTACGAGACATATCCCATTGTGTCCGGAATGAGGGCATTTGGTTGGGGTCGACAGTCGTTAGGATTCGTTTGGAGTTCGAATCGATAAACTTTACAATTATGTAATAAATGGATTAAATATATATTTATAATATGTGTATATATATCCCATATATTGTTCAACACCCTAATTTCTCTACCCCGTGGTCAAAGCATCTACTGAGCCGCCATATTCAACCGATGTCCAGAAATACACCCGAATTCAAACACTAAAAAGTCAAAATCCACATGATAGTCAAAGAAATTTCCTAAAGCAAGATTGTGGTACTCAGTGAAACCTTTGATTCTACCGGTGGTGATCGAAAATTGGTCATCGTGGCGGCCAGAGCGGCGCTCCAAAGACGTTGAGTTCGTGCGTGATTTTCGAGGCCGAGGAGGGTTCGAACTCTAAGGTGTTGTCGGCGGTGGCAGCTGACATGGAAGTTTCTGATCTACAGCCGGTCGACCAAGGAGGCATGCGTAAGTGAGTTGAACGATGGCAGCGTGGGTTTGATTTTTTCGAACAGGCACGAAGAAGATAACTGAGATTCGGTTAATTAAAAATGTAATTAATTTTATAATCTAGTGATTGGGGAATAAAATTAGATTATTAAATTGTATTGATTTAAAATGTTGATAACTGTGTGATGCAAGGTCAGAATTGAACGAAACTAACTCCGTTAGAATCGTGACAACGAACTCTACGCTACAATACTGATTGGGACAGAAACAGATGCAGTTGGTATTTTTGATAAAATTAAATGTTTGTTTAATTTTATTAAAACAATCGTTATTTAAAAGATTTCATAACCGATCAATGTGAGAACTCTCTCACTTAAATTATTTTTACAGTTATTAAATCTATGAATGAATATATATATTGATTGCGTATGATTGCAATATTTGTTTGGTGATTGATGGATGTTTACAGTTTTAATGTTATTACTATTAAACTGTGATTATAAGTGTTGATAAATAAAATATTTAAATTATGAATTATTCTAGGATGACAATTTACCCACCCGTCTCCTAAATATGTAGATATGTTCACATGGACTGTGATGTAAACCCCACACGGGTATTGGGACGATAATTTTACACATCACCCAAGTGTACAAATAATAATTGGTTATTTATTGGTTGAAAACCCCGCACGGGTATTGGGATGATATTTTATTTACACTAATTCTAAGTGTTTAGATTGGATGTTAATCGATTGTTTGACACACCGTTATAAGCGTTATTTAATTATTCAATGCTTATATGGTTGTAGATGCACTCCGGATGTGAATTAAATATTTAATAGTTGTTTATGGCTATTGTTGAATACATGCGATGTATGAAATCCATATAAATTAAATTATATGGTAATTGATTAAGTCACATTCCAATTCAGAAATAACGAATATTTTAATATAATATTCATTGAAGAATCAAAATATGATTTTGATGTTCTATTTTGGATGGACACGAAATTATTGAAATATATGAAGTCGAGTTAAGTAGATGTACGCCATTTTAACTCAAACGAATTTTTCCTGCTGATTTTATTCATTTTATAACAAATATCGAAAAGATTTGATTTTAAAATCTGATATGTCGAAAATACTATTATTTTGGTATTATAATAATATAGATTGTTCAATTTTAATTTAAAATTGAAATGGAAGTTGAAATTGTTTTAAAATGAAATTATAAACTATTTATAACATACGTTTTGAATGGGAATTGAAAAAAAATATTATATATATTTAAATTGTTTGAATAGAACGTGTCGTGAATTGACCTATCGCGAATTTCGACCATTGGCTTTGAACTGACGTAACGAGAGATCCGACGGTCGGATTCTCCTAAAACTGGAACCGTTGGGTTCATATTGAAAAGATATGTCAAATGAATATATGAGATTTAAAACCTAACGGTTAGATTTTGTGAAACGTTTAATTCAAATTTGAATAAAAACGGCGCCAGTGAAGTAAAATGACCTAAAACGTCATTTAACTGAAATGGCCTATTTTTAAATAATAAAAAATAGAGAAAAATTATGTTAAATCATAATAAATGATTTGGGAAGATTTTTGGATAAAAAATTCCACTTTTGTAAAGATAAAATATATTTTTATTTGAATAAGTTGTTTATCAACTTGAGTAAAGAACTAAAAGGAATTATATGGTTTCCAAAGTAAAGTTTTGCAATTTAATAAGTTAAATTGGAATTGAATGGAATTCAATTTAGTGATAATCGAGATAAGCTTCCGTGAAGGAAGACCATTACTATTTATGGAATTTAAAAGGCTTTGTTGTTATTCCGTTTATAGTATTAGTCGGATAAAGAAATTTATATTGATTATATACTGTTATGATTTTCGTGAAGATTCCATTTTGATGGAAGATGAGTTTGGGTCTATCGTGAGTGATGTTTTAAGCGACATTCGTTCTTTAACCCAGCTAAAGAAATGATTTATTTCCTAAGATGAATAAGCATTAAATAATGATTTTTGAAGATTAAAACTAATTGGAATTTTAATTAATCTTTGATTAGATTGAAATGTGAATGAGGTAATTAAATTTACCGAATTCAAGAAATGTTCGAGAATGGAGTACCACAAGTTTTACTCCATGCGATAGTTAAATCCTTAATTATATTTGAACATTAAATGGTAATTGAATTTACCGATAACATTATGGGTGTTAGATATGGAGTACTACCAGTTTTTCTCCCTGGGATGAATAGGTCGGGATCGGGATAATATGTAACGACCCGCATTTGTACTCACTTAAAACTGACAAAAACCCGAACCCACGTCGATTCAACGCAAGCAAAAATATGTTTTGTTAGGGTTCATCAGAACAAATCACAGCGGAACAGATAAAATAAAATATGAAATTTCATTGCAGTGAAAAAAAATTGAAATAAATACACTGTAACAACCTGGAAGATCCGAACCAATTAAAAAAATTTATTTTGGCAATTTTAATGAATTTTGAATATTTAAAATGAATTATATTAAATAATAACGACGAGAAATTTATTTTGAATAGAATTAGAACGTATATATTTATTTGAATCCACGCTAGAATATAAAAATTTATTTTTAATTATAAAAGGAATTGAAAATGGCGCGGTAGTTCGAAAATTCGGTTTCAAATTTCAAATGAATGTACAGGATTCAAAGTACACCGGATTTTAGCGAAACCAAAAATATTTGAATCTATTTTAAAATATCTTTCCAATGAATCTGAAAAATTAAAATTTCATAGTGGGAATAAAAAGTTATTCCCAGTTGAAAATTCAGAATAGTCGCCATGGAATTTTGGCCCTCAAAAATGGAAATTTTGCAAACGACCTTCATTTTCGACGAAACCACTTTTGTTGGATCCGGGATGTCAAATTATTGCTATGTTCCAATTTTCGTAATTTTTTGAATCAATATGTGAGCATGGTGAAGTTAAACATTTTTTGGCAGTTTTAGTCAATTTGGATCGACCAGAAAATGGCCGTTTTTCAAACGATCTCCAAATTTGATGAAATTAGTTTTTTTAGAACCGTATCGTCAATATGAAGCTGGAAAATATTTTTATGGAATTTTTAGAGTTCGCATGTGGCCCCGGTAAATTAGAATGTGCGTTCAAATTTAATATATATATTTATAATTTGATTTTAACGAAAACTGATCGAAACAGCCGAATTAGCTTGCGTTACATATCCCATTGTGTTCAGAATAGGGGTAATTAGTTATGGATGACAGTCGTTGGGTCTCGTTAGGAGGTCGAACGAAAAGTCAACATAAATTGAGAAAATAATAGTAATAATTTATTATATATATTTTATAAAACTCTCTCCCTCCTCTCTCTGATATTTTTCTGATGTATAATATTTATTCATACTTTGAATATTCTTGTATTCTTATGTATATTGTTGTAATAAGCAATGAAATGTTCTATTGTTTGTGTTCTGACTCGTCGTGTTCTCAATTCAATCCGGGCTTTCCTTCACGGGGAAGTTCGTGTCATCTCAGTTTGGTATCAGAGCTCTGGTTTACAGAGCTCGAGAACATGGCGCATTAGAACCGAACGAAAGAATTCATCAGAGATTGGATTAGTAACATCCAACGAGAATGACTCGTTAGAGATGGGATCAACAGTATCCTAGAATGAGTGTGAAGAGTATATTTTTAAAAATGAAAACAATTTGGTTTTGAAAATTTAAACAATTTCATCGTATTTGAATATTTATTTGTATTGAATTTGGACAATCCAATATATAAAGATTTTGCATATACGCCTTGCAAACGTGTATTCGGAGTTTTAATATACTGGATAGATATAGAATCACACTCTAGTCGCCCGAAGATAATTCTGGTAATGCGGCCGCATTATCAGTATTTTTGTTCGAATTTCGAAAGTGGGATTTCTATATATTTCTAATTGACTGGTGTGAGAACCAAAACTAGATAGGGTCTATTGTTGTGAATTGGCATCAAAAAATCTGATTTTTGGACTATATATTAAAGTTATGCATTTGAAATGTTAATTCACTAATTGATTGATGGTTATGTTGTATGATTATTCCTTTAAACCAACATATGAAAGAAAGGTAAATTTGGGCCAAATTGAACAAATATTGAACTGTATTGAAAATTGTTGGAAATTGCATGCATATACATGTGTATACATTGAACAGGTCATAGCAAGGAGGCTAGAGAAGAGAAATAAAATTGTTTGCCCGACAAATAGGTACATGTTTATTGTATTTCTTGGGGTTTTTGATGATTTTATGAGCCGATTGGCTAGCCGCTTGGATGTTTCTTTTTCTTTTTGGATTGGAGATGCTTATATGGCGATTTTGGGATTTTCCCAGTGCTCCCGTGCAGGAGAGGTTATCGCGAAATTTTTCAACAATTTAGGGTGTTAGCCAAATTTTTGAAAAATTCTTAGAAACTGAAAAGTTGAAGAAATTAAGCCATAATGAAAATAATGAAAGTTGAGTTGGATTGTAAAACAACTTTCAGCTCCGTTCCTTTTTGAGGACGAAAAGATTTTTAAGTGGGGGAGATTGTAACAACCCAGAAAATTTGAACCAATTTTAAAAAAATTATTTTAGCAATTTTGATGAATTTTGAATATTTAAAATGAATTATTTTAAATAATAACGATGAGAAATTTATTTTGAATAGAATTAGAACGTATATATTTATTTGAATCGATGCTAGAATATAAATTTTTGTTTTTAATTATAAAAGGAACTGAAAATGGCATGGTAGTTCGAAAATTCGATTTCAAATTTCAAATGAATGTACAGGATTCAAAGTAAACCAGATTTTAGAGAAACCAAAAATATTCCAATCTATTTGAAAATATCTTTCCAACGAATCTGAAAAATTGAAATTTCATAGCGGGAATAAAAAATTATGCCCAGTTGAAAATTCAGAATAGTCGCTATGGAATTTTGGCCCTTAAAAATGGAAATTTTGCAAACGACCTCCGTTTTCGACGAAACCACTTTTATTGCATCTGGGATGTCAAATTATTGCTAGTTCCAATTTTCGTAATTTTCTGAATCAATATGTGAGCGTGGCGAAGTTAAACGTGTTTTGACAGTTTCAATCAATTTGGATCGACCAGAAAATGGTCATTTATCAAACGGTCTCCAAATTTGACGAAATTAGTTTTGTTAGAACGGTATCGTCAATACAAAGCTGAAAAATATTTTTTTGAAATTTTTAGAGTCCGCATGTGGCCCCGGTATATTAGAATGTGCGTTCAAATTCAATATATAGATTTATATTTTGATTTTGACGAAAACTGATCGAAACAGCCGAATTGGCTTACGATACATATCCCATTGTGTTTGGAATGGGGGTAATTAGTTATAGACGAGAGTCGTTGGGTCTGTTGGATCTAGATTAACCATAGAGGGGGGGGGGGGGGTGAATATGGTTTATCGCAGATTATCACTGAGTTTATAATATTAAAAAAAATCACAGCACAAATAATGATCAGAGTAAATAAATGCTGTAAATATATAACACACTGATATACCCAGCTTCGGCAATCCTGCCTACTGCTGCATTCCCCAAGGTTTTTATTATAGAATTATACAGACTCCCGCATACACAAACTTACAGACTCGCGACCCTCGCTAACCGCCTACACAGTTTTGTACACTCGCAATACCTGCTGCTGTACTAACCGTATTCTAAAAACCCTGACTGATCTTAGTCCCCAAGATCAGATTTTCCCTGCCTACAACCCCGTAGTCAGTAACCCCTAGTTTGACAGACTAGTAAACTGTTCAGATTGGTTTACAAAAGAAATTACAAAACAAAATATGAAACCCTAGTTAATAAATATCAAAAGGAGTTAAATAATTAAAGGGTCATCCCCTTTTCACATATGCTTTTCCAGCCCATTCATTATTTCCTTTTTCCCGATCCTTTTGCTTCTGGAAAAAAATATGGCGGCTTCAAAAATTGAGAAACTAGGGTTTCTCTGGAATCCCCAAATCGATTCGTTGCTTGATGGAATTGGTTGATCTCCTTGTCTTTGATGATTACTCTATGGCTTCCTCTATTTTGCTTGATCGAATTTGGTACTTTCGGACGATCGAAACTATGGATAAAAATGTGAGTTTTCTGAAATCGATTTTTAATTCTTGCGGTTTCGATTGAACTGTTTTTTTTTCGGTCTTGATCCTTAATTGCCAATGATGTATTGGTGTGACTAAATAGGGTAAAAAATAGAAAACCCTAAATCATTCTCTGATTTCGGCATATGACTTGTCTGATTAATTGGATGATTTCCCCTTTTGCTTGCGTGATTTTTGCTTGTGAATTTGATCTTCAATTTGGACTTCGATGAAACTGCAGATTTAAATTTCCCCTTTTGAAACTGAATTTGTCCCTTGTGTAATTTCTTGCCAAAAAACTGTTGCGTGATTTCTGGACATTTTGCATTTGTAGAATCTGGAAATAAATCCTTGAATTGCTCTGAAATCCCTATATGCCTCGATTCTGATTTGAATTATTGCCTTAAAAAAATTGTCTTCGAAAGTGTTGTCTATCTCTTTGCTTGATTGATTTCCAAACATGTGAGAAAAGGAACTTGGACAAAAATGCTTTTCTGAAATTCTGGAATTATTAAACACTTGCCATTTAAACCGAACTGTGATTTAAAAAAATGTTTTGGCCAAAAATAAAAGGAAAGTATTGAATTGGGAAAACAATTTCTTGCCCATAATCACTGTTTGCCAAAAATGCTTGATTGCCAAAATGTTTCCTTGCCAAAACATATTCGTTTCAGGAAACTGTTTTGCTGGAAATAATTGATTCATTTTCCCAAACAAAACTGCCAAGAATGCTTGAATTTTTCTGGAAATAGAAAGATTTGCTTTTTTTCATGTATGCTTGAGCAGATTTCTGCATTGCTGTACCATTTGCTTTTACACTGATTTCATGCATGACTGTATTGCTTTCCAAAGATGATTTCTTCTGTCTTTATTCCCTGTTAGCTTGCACCCTGAAATATGATGCACTTGAATTGTTTCCTATGCATATCCATGTATTGCTGAAGTGAAAAAAAAACTGCACCATCTTGTATTGCTGTGATCATCCACCATGCTGTTGTTATAAATCACACTGTTGAACCATTGTGTTGCATTATGTCATTTGGCATACAATATTGAGCCCATGCATATTCTTTGCAAACTGAAGTTTTACCCATGCTGATTTGAGTCAATGTACATATGCAGTTCCATATCATTTTTAGATTGTGAAGCTGTACCTTATTTTGATGTACCATCACCATGCTGTTTCGATATGCTTATGCCTCCTCTTGATCATGAACATGCTGTAGATTGTAATATCATCTTGACCACTTCAGTTTTGATCATGAACATGCTGCTAGTATAGTCTGCACTGTTATTTTGCCTTGAGCATCAATAATCATGAAACTGAGCCTGTTTTACATTATGTACATGATTGCTTAGTCTTGATCAAGACTGTACATTCACCATTTCTGAATTGCTTCACCCATTTTGACATTGCTGTGTACAATAGAGTTGTACATGCTGCCTTGCTTCTCTAATGTGAGCATGTACATGAATTTCTGAAACATCACATGTGCGCCTGTTTGATTCATTTTGCCTGAACTATGTATGTGTATGTACATGCCTGAAACTTGCATTATACTTGAGTTGTTCCTTGTCTTTCCATGATTTTTGACTTGGCACACTTCTTGTTTTGCTGACTGCATGAAATGTACTTGAATCCGTCCTAGCTCGACCACCGTGACACTGTCATGTTTACTGCCATGTCTTGTACTTCGCACACTTGTTTATGCTAAAAACATTGTTGGCTTATGCTTGTCACCTCCTTGGCCATGTCTTGATTGTAATAACTGTCTTGACTATTTGATGTTGTTGCCTCGGCCACTTTGACTTGTCATGTATACATTTTGGCTGGAACATTGTATTTTTCATTTGTTGGCTTGTTCACGTGAGTTTGCTGTTGAATTTTAATGTTAGCTGAGTATACACTGGGTTGAGTTGGTCATCACGGCTGCTCCTCAGTTGCTCGTTATATTCTGATTGGCGAGGCAGTGCACACGTGTATACACGTGTGTATATGCAACCAACAGACAAATTTTCCTGTCCCTGTACTATATACTGTCTAGACACAGTCGGATTAACAAATCAGATCAAGTCAGAAAGATGATGAGAAACACACCAGAAAACTGAGGCAAATAAAATTTTAAAAATAAAATTTATATTTGCACATATTCTGTTTCATTTCTATTGTAGTGTACTGTGTGTGTGTTTCTATATATGACAGGTATGAAGACTGGACTGACTGTGAAGCTTATAGAAGACAGAAGACAATGAAACTGAAGAACAAAGAGACAGTGTATATGAGTGACTGTGTGACTGTAACTGAGTGTGAGAATTGCAGTGAAGAGCAGTGTATGAATATGTGAATTGTACTGAATATTGTAATAAACCAGTTTGATCGAAATAAAATATTATTTTATTGTGTTCAAATAAACTTGTCTATTAAATTCTGTTTATTTACAAGTACAATGTTCTGTGAATGTATATCAGTGATGTATTCAAATACTGGAGTTATAAAAGATTGTATTGTTTGAAAGTTGAAATAGAATATTCAATTTAAATAAAATACTGTATAAATATATGAATGTGTATACAGTCGTATTCTATTTAAATATAAATATTATATTACAATCTGTGTTGTAATGAACAGTACAATAACAAACACATTTATATAAATATATATTTGGTTGTTATCATCAAACAAAAATCATAAAATTGTGTATACAACACCGTTATATACAACAGGGTCTCGTTCGGAGGTCGAACGAAAAGTCAACTTAAATGGAGAAAATAATAGTAATAATTTATTATATATATTTTATAAAACTCTCTCCCTCCTCTCTGTGATATTTTTCTGATGTATAATATTTATTCATACTCTGAATATTCTTGTATTTCGATGTATATTGTTGTAGTAAGCAATGAAAAGTTCTTCTGTTTATGTTCTGATTCGTCGTGTTCTCAATTTAATCCGGGCTTTCCTTCACGGGGAAGTTCGGGTCGTCTCAAACACTTTAAAATAAAAGTCTGATTTTGCATACCTTTTTCGACTTAACCTAATATACCGTCAATAGAGTACATCCGGGCTTCATGTGAAGCCTCGATTCTCTACGGAACTCCAAGTCTTCATGCTTTCATCTTGAAAAAACTCGCTCAGATCTGACCCGAGTGATAAACACTTGGGTCAGGCTTGGTTTATATCAGTTATAAAATATTGTAATCAAACCTAACCATAGCGACCATAACCAAACACAGCAACCATTCATTCATGGCAACCATAAACCAAGTTTGAAAACGTGACTTTTAGAAAAATGAGCGATTATAAGCCCCAGGTCCCATCAGACAATGCAAACGCAAGCCGGAGGATGGGGTTTTGCCTTATAATCATAAAACATGCTCGATGTATTTTAAACAAAACATTTCATATTATAATAATGTCTAGGGTATGGAAAAATCCTTCCGAAAAATAACTTATAAATCTTAGCTCGCATAGTGTCCCATACCACTATGTTGGCTACATAGGTATACAACTGAAAATCGTAAAAGGGTTCGTATTGGAGCTTGGATTCCATCATGATGGTTACTGATTCGAAAGATCTCTCGGGAATTCAACGGATACCATGTTTGTACACAATACCGCACCCATTTCTTAGATTGGTGAAATTTAATCCCTACAACCTATCAGTAGGCAAACCACCTCACCTACTGGGTCAATCGCATCCGTGCAAAACATAAAGTCATGCTGATATGACCATCAACATACCATTATACCGGGGTGTGAGGCTATCACGAGGTCCCGTCATACACAAAGCTAAGCATTTAAGCCATGCTTTGATCATCACCATAGAGCCCTGCTTTTTAACAAAAGCTCTGATCATTGCTCAGCACCTAGCATGCCCCATGGTCATTCCATGTCAAAAATGCAATCCATCCACAAGTCCGTTCGGGGAATAAGAACGAAACCGAAGGCACTTGATTCCACGTCCCCACCTGGGAGTGCAAGTCCTTGTAATCCGATATGTTTCATGTACGGTCAAATAATGTCATTACTTTAACCTTATGAAGAGCGACCCCGAGGCATTAACAAGCTATCCATCCGATGTGAAGAATACCGATCTTCAACCATTATCATTGAGAACTTAATCCTTTTACGTCGTATAATTATTTGGAATGAGTAACAACCCGGCCTTTCCAAATAATTAGCGCGTCTTTTAAGACTAATCGATTTACAGGATCTCATGACCCTCATTCCATTCTTTTATTCAATCTATTCATT
Source organism: Allium sativum (assembly GCA_030737875.1). Lineage (NCBI taxonomy): Eukaryota > Viridiplantae > Streptophyta > Magnoliopsida > Asparagales > Amaryllidaceae > Allium > Allium sativum. The sequence goes on along the minus strand of CM060916.1, from coordinate 706,994,911 downwards.
AAAAGTATATTAAGTTTTAAGACGTCAATACTCTTCCTTTCTATCTCATAAAGCAAAACTGGTAATACTCCATTTTTTAATCATCTTATGTTTTGGTAATTTTAATTACTTTTCAAATCCTATTCCTTCAAATCTTGCTAAAAGATTTCAAATCAAATATTCTTATTATTAACTTCAAATTCCAAGTTAAATCTTTCCAATAATCCTTATCGATTATTCGCCATTTGCCCCATGTAAAAACATGTTCATTCCTTTCCCAAAAATCTTTATAGATAAAGATTTCATTTTCTTAACTTGGAAAATTATTTTACCTTTTCATGGGCTAAAGAACAATGTTATTGAAGACATTATTCACAACAAACCCAAAATCATATTTCCTTTTATACTGGAATCTTTACAGAAATCATATTGGTTTATAATCGATATAAACCTCTATATCCAACAAAAACTATAAGCAGGATAACGACACAGCCTTTTAAATCCCTCGAATAGTCTAAGTCATCATCCATGGAGACTTATCTCAGACAATGACCAATATAGTTTCTATTCAACTTCAATTTAATATATTGGAAACTTGGATTCTAATTTAATCTTATTAATAATCTCATTTATTAATAAATAAACTCCTTTATGTTTAAATGGAGATCTTATTAAAGGTTTAAACCGGATTATATTGATGTCAATAGGTGAACTATTCATGAATTGCAAATACACAATGGTTTCATCTGGGTTCCCCAGAAAACATCCATATCAGTAGGAAGCCGCTTCCCCACAAATTGGATAGATTAACTGAAGACACCTTTATATTTAAATAAAGTTCTTATTAAAAGTCCAAACCGCATTTCCTGAAGGGTATACTTTAGTTGCTAAATAACTCACTTTAACACGGTTCATTTTTATCTTACCAAATATTAATATATTTGGTCAAAAACACTTTTAAATCATTTAATATGATTTATCATGATTTTTCCATAATTTTATATAATTTATTAAAATCTTTTTACGAAAAATCCGAATTTGGCACTTGAACTGTCGAAACTGGATTTTCCGATCAAACTAATTTAGACTTGTAGGAAAATCTGACCGTTGAAAAATGTTTTTTTCCTTTTGTTGGAAAGCTATTCAAATTTCGGACAAAACATGATGCGTTTCAAGAAAATCTGACAGTTAGATCTCCCGGAATTTCAATTTCAAATTTCTGGTCGAAATTCGCGAATTGTCGCTACGCGACAAGTCATATTCGAACTCAAAAGTGACTTATTATTAAAACTGAGTTGAAATACTTCGTAATAAGTTCAATAATTATTCAAACCATATTAAATAACTTTTGCAATTCGATTTCCACATTTTTGACCTTTAGATCAAGTATTCCACATTTAAATTTTAAATTAATACTTAAACCAGTAAAATAATATTATTATTTAAAATGATTATTAAAGCCTTAAAATTGGCTGACACCTATTATAAAAATAAGAAAGAACATTGAAATCATAATTTCGCAAAAACGAGTCCGTTTGTTAGGCAAACGCAACTTCAATTTACTATTCATCGTAAAATTGATTTACCATTCGTTTCAATATTCAATAAGCCATAACTTGTTCTTAACTTCTTCAAAAATAGTTCGTTCTTTTGCAAAAGTTCATTGTTATGAACTCAATTTCATTTCCGAAAAGAATTGGAATTAAATTCAAACTTTAATTTTCCCCGACCATTTTTTTAAATAATCATTTAAAATCCAGATTTTGGAATGAGACTCATTCAACTCCTGTATAACCCGAGAATTTGGGTATACACAAACTTCCAATAAACATAAACAAGATGTCATGTGTCTAACCAGTTGCAACCAAACTCGTTAGTTATTGACCATATATGTCAGTATTAATTTGGTTTCTATATTTCTAGAAAATTTTCCATAACCTCCCCTATATGGGAGCATCTATACAACCACACTATTGCCTTAAAAGACCATCCAAATAACATATCAAACCAAATGGTGTTCATAGACATTGGTCAACCCATCCAAATATCAAACACTATGACATCTGTAAAGCAACCACATACACAATGTAGTGAACACTTGGGACCGGTGTGGGTCATCATCCCAATACCCTGTGTAGGGGTTTATTAATAAATAGCAATTTGTGTAATAAACACATGAGGCTAGTGTAATTTCATCCAATGACCTGTGTTAGGTTTCCAAACAATATCAAACATTTCAAGCCTCACCACAACATGCATGAAATCATCTCACACAAACACCACAAGCAAATGTGAGGGGATAAACCACTCACCATCCTAGTAGGTTCCTTCAATTCCTTCACTGTAGGACCATCACATCTTTGCGCTTTCTCTCGAATGTTTAACAACCTAGCCATTAAGGGTTATAATTAACATTAGCTCTTGTAATATGAATACCTTTTCTAGTTAACATGAATATATATATATATTAATTTCCAATCCTAACTATATTCATACATGAGAATATCTTCTTACATGGACTATGCTAACTTAAATTCATGATTACAATTTTCAAAAATCATTATAACTCTCATAGTAACACATATAATTTTCCTAACCACTTAAAGAGAAAATCACCTTACTTCCTTTAGGATTTCCATTTCAAATCCAACTCAAATGACATCAATACTTCACATAGGTGTTAATTATCCTAAAAATCATTTATTCTTTCACTTATGAATATTCACTTTTGCTATTACCATTTTCTACTTCCATACACAAATTTGCTAATAGAATTTGCTTTTTACCATCAAGATCTAACTTCTAATCTCAACAGATTCACATATAAACTTCATGGAAGTGATAAGCTATTAACTACCACCTTAATCCATGAATATTCACCACAAATTTACTTAGGTTTTCTCTTTTAGGAATTTATACAAACACCTTGTGTGCATATTATTAAAACTAGTTTTAAATAATTTAAATTAAACTATTTCTTACCCCAGAAGCTTGCAGATCTTAGCCTAAGGTATATAGGTCCTTCCCTTAGCTTTTCCTTCCATTATCTTCTTTTTTTCCCTTGAAAATCCTTTTTTTATTTGATAAAAGGGGAAAACGTGAGCAACAAGTGGGAAGTGGGAGGAGATTTTATGGAGGAAGAGGTGATTAAATGGAAGAGCTTGGTTCTCCTTTACATCTTCTCTCTTTTCCTTTTAATTTCTCCTTTCCTTTCCTTTGATTTTTCTTTTGAATTTATTTATTTTGTACATAAACTTCCGACCATTAAAGTTTCATGGAGGAGGAGTTTTCAAGAAGAAAAGAGATGTTAAAATGAAGATAAGGATAAGCTTAAGGCTTATTTGTAATAAAGGCAAATGCATGGATGAATGACACGTGGATTATGGGTAAGCATGGAAGAATGAGCGACCCATATTCATCCTTATCCTTAGGAATAGTAACTTGTGTTTTCTCAAGCACCTTTCGGCCTCGTGTTGGAATATCAAACGATAACGGTTTTTAGAAATTCTTCAACCATAAAGTCTGGTTTCTAACGTACTTCAATCCTATGTGTTCAAATATAAAATATGAGTTCATTTTCATTTTCAAATAATTTATTTTAGTTTTGTTTTGTTAATAACTTTTTATATTCAATAAGGAATTTTCTCAAACTTTATACATAGCTAATATCCTACGTTTAGAATTTTCCTGGATTGGTTTCAGGTTCTAGTTTTACCATTAGCACTATCAAATTCCAATTACCGTCAAAATTTAGCTCAAATTTTGGCCTTTTATTTTTTCCTTTCCACATACAGGTGTTGTTTTACGCGAAACTTCCCTAAGTACTAAAATTCACTATTCTAATTCCAATGGAGGTGATCTAACGGTCTAGCGATATCCCATTCTCAAGATATTCTCAAAATCGTCCGTTTTAAGTTCAAATTTTAACCTTTCAATCTTTAATAAATATCAAATGGATTCTGTTTTTGGCTAAACTTGGCTGGTTACCTAATTTCATTATTCCAGATTCAATGGAACCAGCTTTGGGGTCCGAAAATAAATATTTCTTATACTTCCTTTGTAAACGTGCTATTTTATATTAAAACTCATTATTATAACCCTGTTCCAATTATATCATTATCCATTTTCAATTTTATTTTGATTCTTATGAAATTTGGATGTTATAAACTGGTTCCAAATTTCTGGGTCGTTACATAATAAAATGAATGATTACTTTGGTAAGGCTCGTTAATCCCGACTAGTTGTTAAACATTAATTTGGTTTAAGTTGTGAAAAGATATTGTAAATCTTTTGAAACGATTTCCAAGAGTATTTGTATTAAAGAATATTCTGGATTGGAATGAGGAGTATGATGTATTTATATTTCACATGATTATAAGATACACGAGTTATTCGAAAAGACCATGTTTAAACCATTCAGAATAACTGATACGACGATTAAAAGTCAAAGATTTGAAGAAGATGGTTGACCGGAGATCTTCACATCGCTGGGATGATTACTGATGTCTTGATTGGGTTGTACACCCAATACGAGGTAATAAATGGTGGTCATCTAGATGTACCTGGAAATCGATCGGATATGCAAGGGCCTCTCTCATGTATTGGACATATGGGACTAGGAATAAGGTGCCTCCGGTTTCGTTCAGACCCAGAATGGACTTGCAAATGGATTGTATGGATGACATTGTACTTCACGCTGTATTCGTTGATCCCTACTAAATATATATCTCTTTGGTGGTGGAGAATTTATTCTCTTACTTAACACCCTTCTCTGAGACGTATGAGCTTAGAGGTTATATATTGGTGGAAATCAATGGTATGGTATGGATTGACAATGTGGCATACTAAAATGCAATGATCAAGGCTTTTGTTGAAAATCAGAGTCTTGTGTTTGATAATCAATGCACAGCTTTAATACAGCACAACTTTGAGTAGCATTAATTCGTGAGCTTCACACCTCGGTATGAACCAAAACGGGATGAGGGCCGTAGGGAAATGGACATACGTTGGTTTCTAGATGAGAGTGGTGTCATGGTATGGAGTCCAGACATTTTTACATGTGGATGGTGGAATGCGAGGCGCCTCGATATAAAGCCGACTAAAAGGCTCATATCGTCGATGTACTGACCAGGTTGTAGGTTTGATAGAACTGGCTAACGTATTGCTTATGGTATTACTAATCAACGATGGTTGACCGTCCCCGCCGCAAACCTAGGGTCACTTGTGGGTGGTCCTGGGTCATAGGATAGATTGGCTCGAATCGAAAAGGAAGATCGCTTGCCTTGGTTAATAGATGGAAACTCAATTTCCAATATGCAATTTTAGGGTTTTAGTTGTAAAACTATATTGCGACATAATATATGGTACCTATGCCGCCTATGATTGGTATATTTATATTTGAAGTTGATTTCTTCACTGTGCACTAATTATAATAAAAGATAAATTTCGTGTATCAACCATATTTGGCCATTATAAGGTAAAACTCTATCCTCTGACTTGTGTTGCATTGTGAGATGGGACCTGAGTCTTATAATGGCTTCATTTTTTCTTTTTAGCATTGCGTTGTTTGTTTTATGGTATTCTAGGGAAAAAACCTGTTCCGTGTTATACGGCGAGGTCCCTTGTTTTTCCCAGCATTAAAATGAAGTTAATAACTATTTTAGCTCCCACACTAGTCCCATGACTGACTCAGAGTTTATTGTTTCCCACCTAAACTCTAGGTGCCCATATTTTTCACTCGGGCAGCTAGTAGTTTTGGTTTTCACATATATTTCTTTTCATAAGATTCTGGAATACGGCTGGAGCTATATTCGAAAAGCTTTATATTCATGTATTTCTTTTAGCTATGGTAGTTGATGTTTTCCGTTGCACATTATATTTTTGTATTTATATTTCCGCTGCTATGTAATTTGATCTCTGATTTTATTTTTCTGCTGTATATTTATTATTTGTACTCTAATTCTTGTAATCTGATGTAAATTGTTGTGAAAGCAATTAAATGTTCTCCTGTTTGTGTTCTTATGCTTCGTTTTCTCAAGGTAATCCGCAATCCTGTTTGGTTTACGTCGGTCGGGGATTTCAGGTCGTCACAGTTGGTATAAGAGCTTTGGTTTACAAAGCTTGAGAACAAGACACATTAGAACCGAACGAAAGAATTCATCAGAGATAGGATTAGCTACATCCTATAAAGATCACTCATTAGAGATAGGGTTAGCAATATCCTTGGATGAGTTTGACGAGTGTTATTTATAAAACGAATTTAGTTTTGAAAATTATATCTTATTATAGTGATTTATGTATATTTATTTGATTTTGATTTGGACTATTGAGTATAAGAACATTTTGCATATACGCGTCATGAACGTATATTCGAAGTCTCATGTATACTGGGTAGATATAGAATCACACTCTAATCGCCTAGGGATGATCCTGGTGATGGATATATCATCATCAGTATTTATGTTCGAGTTTCAAAAGTGGGATATCTATATATTTCCAATTGACTGGTGTGAGAACCAAAAACTTAGTTCGAATTTACTGTTTGTGATTTGGCATTGAAAATATGGTTTTTGAGTATATAAAAGTTATATATTTGAAAAGCTAATCAACTAATTGATTGCTGGTTGTGATGTGTGATAATTAATTTAACAGATAAAAATACTGGAATAATAAAACAACTATAAAAATGAAAGGTAAATTAAGCCCGATCAAATCTAAATGTTGGACTAAATTGAAAGTTTGTTTGAATTAGCTATATATATATATATATATATATATATATTGTACATTTTATTGCGTAGAGGCTACAAAGAGGAATAAAATTACATGCCCGACAAATAGGTACATATTTACTGTATTGATTGGGTTTGATGATTTTATGAGCTGATTGGCAAGTCGCTTGGCTTTATGATTTTCTTTTGATATATGAAAGCATGTAGAGGAAATTTGTAGTTTTACCGATCAACCTGTACAAAGGAGGTTATGGCGAAATTTTTCGAAAATTTAAGGCGTTAGCCAAATTTTGAGAAATTAGAAAGTTCTTAGAAACTGAAAAGTTGAAGAACTTGAGTCAAGCGAAGGTTGAGTTGATTAAGTAAACAACCTACGATTCTATCTTCCTTTTTGGGGACGAAAAGATTTTAAGTAGGGGAGATTTTAACAACCCTGATTTTGGAACCAATTTAAAAAATTATTTTTAATTGATTTAATGGATTTTAAATGTTTAAAATGATTTATTTTGAGAATTAATGATTTAAGATTTATTTAAATCGAACGTAGAATGTATAAATTTAAAGTAATGGCGCGGTAGTTTGAAAACTAAGTTTTGAACTTTAAATAAATGTACAGAATGCAATATAAATCAAATTTCAATAAAATATGAAACGTTAGAATTTATTTTATTATATATTTCTAATGAATGTGAAAATTTTAGATTTAATATTATAAATTGTAAATTATGTACAGATTAAAATAAAAAATAGTCGCTATAAAATTTATTAATAATTTAATATTATTTAAGCCCTTAAAAATAGTCATTTTGCAAAAGACCTCCGTTTTCGATGAAACCAATTTGGTTGGATCCGGAATGTCGAATTATTGTCAGGGTTATAATTTCAAGTCAACTGGAATTAATATATAAGCGTTGTAAATTTAAATACGTATTGAAATATAGTTATAAATTTAATAACCTAATTAAAAGGGCATTTTTCAAACGGTCTCCAAATTCGATGAAATTAGGATTGTTAGAACTGTATTTGCTAAATATAGCTAGGTTTCAAATTTAATAATTTTTGGAGCCAGTATGTAGTCGTGACAAATTAAAATGTACGTTCAAATTTAATATTTAATGTTTTATTTTAATTTGGATAAAAATCGATCAAAACAGTCGAATTGGCACGCGAAACATATCCCATTGTGTCTGGAATGGTGGTATTTAGCTAGTAATGACGGACGTTAGGACTCTTTTGGAGTTCGAATCGATAAACTTTACAATTATGTAATAAATGAATTAAATATATATTAATAATATGTGTATGTATACCCCATATATTGGTCAACACCCAAATTTCTCTACCCCGTGGCCAAAGCTTCTCCTGAGCCGCTATATTCAACCGATGGCCTGAAGTACACCTGAATTCAAACACTAAAAACTCAAAATCCACATGATAATCAAAGAAAGTTCCTAAAGGAATGTTGTAGTACTCAGTGAAACCTTTGATTCTACCGGCGGTGATCGGAAATTGATCACCGTGGCAGCCAGGGCGGCGCTCTAAAGACGCTGAGTTCGTGCGTGATTTTTGAGGCGGGAGAGGGTTCAAACTCCAAGGTGCTGTCGGTGGTGGCAGCCAACGTTTTAGGCTCCGACGTGGAAGATTCTGATCTGCAGCCGGTCCGCCAGGGAAGCATGCGTGAGTGGGTTGGAACGATGGCAGCGTGGCTTTCTCTTTTTCAAACGAGCACGAAGAAGACAGCCGAGATTCAGTTAATTAAAAATGTAATTAATTCTATAATCTAGTGATTAGGGAATAAAATTATTTTATTAAATTATATTGACTTAAAATGTTGATAACTTTGTGACGCAAGGTCAAAATTGAACGAGACCAACCCTGTTAGAATCGTGACAATGAACTCTACGCTACAGAACTGATTGGGACAGAAACAGATGCAGTTGGGATTTTAATAAAATTAGCTGTTTAATTTTATTAAAACAATTGTTATTTAAAAGATTTCATAACCGATCAATGTGAGAAATTTCTAGCTTAAATTATTTTTACAGTTATTATATTTATGACTGAATATATATTGATTGCGTGTGATTGCAATATTTGTTTGTTGATTGATGGATGTTTACAATTTTAATGTTATCATTATTAAATTGTGATTATAAGTGTTTATAAATAAAACATTTATATTGTGAATTATTCTAGGATGACAATTTACCCACCCGTCTCCTAAATATGCAGATATGTTCACATGGACTGTGATGTAAACCCCACACGGGTATTAGGACGATAATTTTACACATCGCCCAAGTGTACAAATAATAATTGGTTGAAAACCCCACACGAGTATTGGGATGACATTTGATTTACACTAATACCAAGTGTTTAGATTGGATGTTAATCAGTTGATTGACAGACCGTTATAAGCATTATTTAATTATTTAATGCTTATACGGTTGTAGATGCACTCTAGATGTGAATTAAATGTTTAAGAGTTGTTTATAACTAATGTTGAATACATGCGATATATGAAATCCATATAAATAAAATTATATGGTAATTGATTAAGTCACATTCCAATTTGGGAATAACGAATATTTTAATATAACTAGTGTGAACCCGTGCTTCGCACACGGTTTATTTTCTATTTGTTGTGTTGTATGCTGCTTTTTGTTAAATGAAGGTCATTAAACCATCAAACGACTTGGTGAATGTCTGTGTGGTAATAAGAGATAGATTTGTATGTAGTAAATTTCATAGAAGCATTGAAATAACTACAGGTATGTTAGTCTCCAACATTGACGAAATATAGTTGAATTTCAGTTGCGTAATTCACAATAGATGTAAAATTCAGTAACTCTATTGCAGTAGAGCCATATATTCTACTATCAAAATGCATTACCTTTGTGAACACAAATCTTAGGAATAAATCCAATCACTATATTCCTGTATGTAAGTCTAGTAAGTAAATGAGATGCACGACAATGAATTATCAAAGCCCGTTGGACAACATAAAGAAAATACAGATCGACCATTGTCCAATCATATGCATTATGAATGCAACAGAGCTCACATCTCACTGTCAACATCACTACAATTTTGAAGGATTTACCATCCTCACCAACCTATAAACACCACATCACAATCTCGTTTAAATATCATTTTAAATGCAACAAAGTTCATATCTCATAGCCAACATCACTGCAATTTTGAAGGATATCCCATCCTCACCAACCTGTAAACACCACTTCATAATCCCATTTAAATATCTTTTTGATGCAAGCATGCGAAAGTCATTTTGTTATTTTTTGTAATATAAAAACAGTAACATATGGAAAAATAAGATTATAAACTGACACACAGTTTCAAGAGGAACTAATCTAATTTTATTTTGAAATAAATTAGTAAGGCTAATGTTTTAGTGGTTAACAAATGACAACTATATATTTTGAAGAGGATAAATCATAAATTTTAAATTTTTAAACTTGAATTGAAAATGGATTAAAAATGTGAGTCCTACATTCAGTGTAATCATATTTAAATGACTTTATTCTTATGTAGGTTATCAAATAAGATTTTAGTATGTACTATGTAAAAGAAACGATTTTCTTTATTTGGGTAATATTGTATAATTTTGAAATTCGTTTTGTTGCTACCTTATAGTATTTGTTTAATATTGATTCTAGTTGAGTTTTGTATCTTTATAGGTGAATCAATACATAATTGAAAAGGATTTCACTTGAAAAGTGGTTCAAACATGGGAATTTTTTGAAGTTTGGCAACAATGAATGTAAGACCTAAAATCATTGTAAAAGAAGCATTTAGGCTATACCTATTAAGTTACATTAAATAACTGACAAAAAGACTATTACACTCTTTCCTTAGCTCATTACCAGATAACTTACGGTCTCTGTCGGATAATTTATCATCCAAACACTTGTATTTCCTTAATAACCTATTGCGTTATGTAGACCAATGTCATAGAGAGCTAGATGTTATATATCAGTTAATTTTAGGTTTTAGTTTTACGTGTGGTACATTTTCATTTTTTCAAGTTGGTTAATATAAAGAAAACACTCGATGCTTGTGCCGTACATTGAATATTTATAATGTTGTGTTTGTAATAAATTCAAGTTATAACCTAACATATAATCGTGCTATGTTGCATTTAAAATTCATGGAAGGTTTAAACATCCATGCAATAATATACCATATCCTTTTATTAGCGAACTTCAAAATAAAAATGAACAAAAAAAACAAAAAAAATACATAATACCTGGATATTATTCGAAATTTAATGTTCGAATTTCTTTATGCAGCGAAGAAAGACCTTGGTTATGCCAAATAGGAAGTTTTGATGTTTGGAAATACCTAGCAATAATATTTCTGAAATTATTCGACAAAGAGAGTTCCACCAAAAGAGATGTTTTCAAAATCCAATGCCAAAAATATAATCAGTACTTTCTAATTAATTGCAGTCATGGATCTTTTTGACGCATATTTTGATTTGTACCTAATAAAATGTTAAATAAATTCATATTCTGTTAAGCAAGTAACAACATCATCACAAGTGCATAACTTTTTTCAAAGACTGTGAGCACAAACCTTGATTGATTTCACAATGTTATCCACATTTACGATCATCCTCACTGCTGTAAGAATGACCTGCACCTAAAACCATATAGTATGAATTCACTCAGGGATGAAAATATATAATCAATGAATGCTACATATCAAAATTTTGGTATGAGCTTGTCAAATACATGGATGAACACATCACTTTACAGTCAGATACTTAAATTAAATCTAAAACGGAATTCAAAAGAAAATATGCCAATGTTATCTATTAGTACCCAAGCTTTAGCTAGTTTAATTTTTAACTGAAATTAAAAAAAAAACTAATGGAATTAAATGCCAAAATAATTAAACATTGTAATAAAAAAGTTTATGCACTCTATACATTTACATTACCTAACAAACCATATATTTCAACTTGAACTATGGATCTCATCCTTTCGTTTCAATTTTTCATTAAAAAAATTAATACTATTGTGCATATAAAAAATTATAATTAGCATTTATCAATGTTGATTTAATTTGATTTGCTAAAGCCATGATTACCTAGCATAATTAAAAACATAAGTCAACATGGCTTTATAAATTAAGTTTGGTTGTGATGTACCTAAAGAACATAATAAAGTAATGTTAGATAGGGATTTTATCCAAATCATCATCTCAAATTTAAGAATTTGATCTCCATAGCTTCAATATAAGATAATATAAGAGTATTACTATTGAGAGGGGGATGGAAATAATTGGGAATGTGTCATGTATGGAAAATATGATAGTTTATAATATCCAAGAGGGTAAGAATGGGAATCTTCCTTACCCATGGACATTGATCACAACAAGGATCCCCATATTAAAAAAATATGGAACTAATATATTTTGGTTTGTCTATGGCAACATAATCATATACATAGAAGTTTGTGACTGTACCGTTTTAATATTCTTTTCCATATGAATAAAATCAATATTTATATCATAATCAAGAAATGTCTTGAAACAACATCTGTAAGCAAAGTAGAATTACATAATAAGATATAGGTTTCACCTTGAGCTCGTTATCCATTTTCTCACTCAACCAATCTTAACATAAATATTTTAAAGGTCGTATTTGGAATAAATCTTTATTTTTGGGAGATTTTGGTCACTTCAATTAGTAGTATTTATATTTCTAGTTATATATAATTCACCACTTGATGACTTCCAAAAAAACTATGAATACAGGAAAATATAATCTAATAGTTGGATTATTGGTATATATAAGGGGCGACTTTTAAAGCATTATCATTGTTTTTGTTTCAAAACAATTTATATGCTTCATCGATTTTTTCAGCTATCAGCTTTTATTTTATCACTTGATTTCCTATTTAACATCCATACATGTTTAAGTTTTAAACATTTTTTTGTAAGTATAGGCTCGTGCTACTTACACACCATGTCATGAAGTATTCATATCTATTTTATGTACACATTCATTTTTCAGAAAACTTTTGATTACATACATCAGTCTTTAACTCCAACGGCATGCAAAATAAAATTTATCAAAATTAAGAGGAAAGCACTGAATACAGTGACACATATTTGTAAAAAAAAGGTACCATGTTAAACCATGCTTGTTGTGTAAAAGTTCACTTTTCTTTACCCTAGCATATAGTCAGTCCTTTCTCTTCATTCCCAGAGTGGATTATTAAAGCTCTGAATAAAGAGATTAGATAAATATTGTGTCAAATCCATTAATGTTGACAATGGTATTCATGGCACAAAAAATAAATTTTGAATGAAATTACAGAGCGATCCAGGTAAACATCCTAACTGTAGAATTATTATTCAACTCAAATGGGATGAGGGGTATGATCACGAAAGAATTTTTTTTGGGGGTGGGGGTTGGGGGAGGGGAGGGAGGCTTGCTATTGAACAAAATGGAGAAAACATGGGTTAGCCTAAGAAAATTTCAAATGAAGATTATATTCATAACCGCTCAACGGAGGGGAAAAAACTACAGTGCAACATACATATCCCATGGTGCCTGCATGTAAAATGTTGTTATAAATCTAGAAGAATTGAATGACACGGTTATGGTTTAGTCTAAATTTATAACTCGGTTAATTGTCAGTTTCAGCACCATGGAAACACATTATTGACCCTTTGGAATTTCAGTATTACCCTGTGAATCCATGCAATGAAGATAAGATATTCATAAGAAGAGTTCATACTTATATGCTTAGATTTCAGTTAGAACATGTAAACACACAAATGGTAAAAGCTAATAGTTACTTGTCAATATGACACTTATTTTAAATTCTTGTTGAATAAATGATATAGTATGAATGAATTAGTGTAACATCTCTTCATTTATATATATGTACGTGTGTGCTATTAAACTTTCAAATTATATTTATATAGTATTTTTGTCGCGCACCGTAGGATGGAGCTTAAAACTTAAATTTTGATCTTTTAGCATTCATAAATTTGAAATGAATATGATCTTGCGAAATTGGAAAAATCGATCTTAGTGGACATAATTTAGTTGTGCCATAATTATTGGAGTTAATTTTCAGAAATTCAATACGCATGCACACCCCCCCCCCCCCCCCCACACACACATGAATGTTGATTAGTAATAAAATTGACGCATTTTGAGTGCTAAACTCCAATTTACGGAGAAAATTTGTACCACAGAAAAATTTAATCAGCAAGAACTCATGCAAAATAGACCCCTTAACCAATGTTCTCGCAACAAAAAACTCTTTTGATGCTAGTGTATGTTGAATAAGTGAGTGTTTTATATTTGTTTATCAAAAGAAGCAGATTATAAATTTTCACTAATGCAAGGTAAAAAAAACCTTATGGTATTTATTTATTTTACCTTTAGTATGCTATATATTAACAGTGGATGTAAAAAAAAATCAGCATCCTATTGACCAAAGGATGAACCTATGTTACACACGGACGATTTATTCTATTAGATATCTAGCAATGAAGTGGTTGATTTTTAATACCTAATGTTAGAATAAGAAAAAAATGCTTAATTGTCAATAATAGATAGCAAAAGTAAAAAAAGGGAGTTAACTTCATTATATACAAAAATATAATACTTTCTTTAAAAAAATATTTGATGCCAAAATTCTAAATCTTGAAATGTAGTGAGGACGAAAATTTTATTTAAATCAGGTAGTCGATATAATATCTAATTGTTATATCAAATATTTGTATGCAATGTAGCTTTGAATAACTACGTAAATTCTTGGTAATGTAAAAAATATGATTAGGATGCACACAAAATATGAGTTCAGCTTCATAAGTAGTTGTCAGTTTGTAGTTGTATCAATAAAAACGACTATATAATAGCTTTTTTTATTCAAGAAATATTTTCTTTCACTTTAAGCAATTGGAAGAAGCATACAACATTTATGAAGTTATGAGAAATGCGTATTAATTGAATTATTACAGGTAATTTCCATTTATTAGATTCAGAAACTTGATGCAAGCTCTCCAACCATCTCAATCAAATATTAATCTAAATGTTAAAAATAATACTCAAGGTCCTTATGCCTATTTAATAGAGATTTGCTTTCAAATACTTGTTAAATGGGCATATAAAGTTCATACACCTAACTAATAAGAGTTTGATATTAGACGCCAATTAAGTAGACGTTGAGCAGTCTCTTATTAAGAGATAAATTTCTAAACACCTATTAAATATTTGTTAGGGCTCATATGCCTATTTAATTAGTGTGCGAGATTTAAATATATTAACCGATGCCCATAAAAAAATGAGTGACAGGTGGATACCTTCAATTTAATTAATCCTTAGTATTCAACCATTAATATTAGGGGTCAAATAAGATGAATACGCTCTTGATATTAAGTACGAAATTTGAGTTACACATGGTGGACTGGACTATTCTTCTATGAATAATACTCACAAAATGATATCTGAATGTTTATTGATTACATATTATAAACTACTTAAAAAGATGCGTACGACTGACACTTATTTGGTTTTAAAAAAAAAATTAAATGTAAGATAAAACCATATCACACCACCTCCATCATAATCCCATACTTCCATCAACAAATTATCTAAAACAGCCAAGAGTTATCAATGGTTGGAAGCACATACCCATATTTTCAACAAATTCTTTAAACAACCAAGAACTATCAATGGTCAAAAGCACGTATTCTAAAGTGTATATATTTGTAAGCTATATATGTTTTTATTAGTTTTATTCGAAATTCGAAAGTTAAAATGTGTATATGACGTAGTTGTTAGTGTCATTAATTCAAATAAATTATGTTCTATTGCTTGCTGTCTGTTGCATCTTCAGAAGTTCTTTTCTAGAATATCTACCCTTTGTGCCTTGTAATAACGTAAGAATATTAATTGAAAGATTTTAGAGAGGAGAACATGACTTCAATTTCAGACTTGATCATCTCCAAGAAGTACTTGTAAGTTGTTTTTCTAGAACTGAATCTGAGCTAAAGGTTATCGAATTACATCTCACTACTTCACCGACTCTTAAAGAGTTGTATATATTCCCATAATTAAAATCATTACCATGACATTAAGCATAGTATGTGTAATAGTCCGGAAAATCTGAGCCAATTTAAAATTTTTATTTTGGCAATTTTAATAGATTTTGAATATTTAAAATGATTTATTTTAAATAATAATTACGAGAAATTTATTTTGAATATAATTGGAACGTATATTTTTATTTGAATCGACGTTAGAATATAAATATTTATTTTTAATTATAAAAGGAATCGAAAATGGCGCGGTAGTTCGAAAATTCGATTTCAAATGACTGTACAGGATTCAAAATAAACTGGATTTTAGCAAAACCAAAAATATTAGAATATATTTGAAAATATCTTTCCAACGAATCCGAAAAATTGAAAATTCATAGCGGGAATAAAAAGTCATGCCCAGTTGAAAATTCAGAATAGTCGCTATGGAAATATAACCCATAAAAATGGAAATTTTGCAAACAACCTCCGTTTTTCAACGAAACCACTTTTGTTGGATCCAGGATGTCAAGTTATTGCTAGATTCCGAAATTCGTAATGTTCAAAAGCAATATGTGAGCGTGGCGAAGTAAAACGTGTTTTGTCAGTTACAGTCAATTTCGATCGACCAGAAAATGACCATTTTTCAAACAGTCTCAGAATTTGATGAAACTAGTTTTGTTATGATCGTATCGTCAATACGAAGCTAGAAATAATTTTTCTGGAATTTTTGAGGTCCGTATGTGACCCTAGTAAATTGAAATGTATGTTAAAATTCAATATATTGATTCATATTTTAATTTTGAGAAAAACTGATGGAAACAGTCGAATTGGCTTATAGGACATATCCCATTGCATTCGGAATGGGGGTAATTAGTTATAGACGACAGTCGGTGGGTTTCGTTTGGAATTCAAAATAAAAAGTTGCTTTTTGGAATAATAAAATATATTATTATTAAAGTCAACCACTTTTCACTTAAATCCCTCCTATCCCTCTTCTGTTTCAAATCGTTTTAAAGAGAGAAAAAAGAATCAATCGCCCTACCGCTTTTTCCAGATCGCGTTGCGCCGCCGGAGCAAGGCGTGCCTCCTCCGTCGATCTCCGCCAACGACCTTCACCCCCGTCGAAGTCCTCTCCCCTCCTCCAGTGGTGAGCGCGAACCCCAACTCCAACGCCGCGGGCCCCAACGCGTCGCACCCTCCACCATGAGCCCCACTTCCACCTCGCCTGACCGTTGAACCCCACCTCCTCCAGCGCGAATCAGTCAGCCTCCAACTACCCTTAACCATAGGTAAGTTTTTATGTGTTTCTTGGATTGAAGAAAAAAGGGTTGTGATCTTAGAATTAGAGAGTGTTGATTTTTGAATTAGAGAACTTAGATTTTTATGAAATGATTTCCTAGATTTTTATGAAATGATTTCTTAGATTTTGGGAAATGAAAACTTAGATGTTTGTTAAAGAAAACAAATTAGATTTTTCTATAAAAAGAAAATAGATTTTTCTATGAAATGACAATACAATTTTTATTTAAAGAAAGATATGATTTTTAAATATAAAAATATGATCTTTATTATGAAGTTGGCAATATAAAAATGCGATCTTTATAATGTACGTAACGATATAAAAATGTGATTTTTATATTACAGAGATAATAAAAATATGATTTTTATATTATAGAGATAATAAAAAATATGATTTTTATATTATAGAGAAAATAAAAATATGATTTTTATATTATAGAGATAATAAAAATGTGATTTTTATATTATAGAGATAATAAAAAAATGATTTTTATATTATAGAGACAATAAAAATATGATTTTTATATTAGGTGTTTGAATGGCAATGTAAAAATATAATTTTTTTTATTATATATAAAGCACTATAAAAACATATTTTTTCTAAAGTGGTAGCGAAGTAAAAATAGAATTTTTACATAAGGAAAGGTATAGATTTTTATAGCGGAGAAAAATATAAATTTTATATAGAATGAAGAGCATTGTAAAAATATATGATTTTTATATATGAAGTGCCATTATAAAAAAATGTGATTTTTAAAATAAACATCATATTAAAATTTTGATTTTTAATGTGAGCAGCGGGAAAGGTCGCATTGGAATTTCGGACAAATCTGAACCGTTTAGAAATAAAGAACGGCGGAGTAGAACACAAAGGTGAGGATTTCTCACTTTTAATTTATTTTTCTAGTTGAAATATATACTAGGATGCAGACGGTGCTTAGCAGCACCCGGCACCCGTCGTCCGCAGACCAAGAACGACTTGTTTGTTTGATTGATAGTGTTGTGAAAATTGATTGTGTGATGTGGAATGGAATAAAATATTTTTTATAGTTAAAAATATAATTTTTAACGTGTATATGAATAAAATAAATATTCATAAACAAATCGGACGATTTGTTTATGTACACACATTTGACTGATATTGATTGGAACGATAAATTTTACACATTGCCCAACTGGACAAATAAAACTTGTGTTTGATTGTTTGAAACTCCACATGGGTATTGGGATGATATATGACATACACTAGTCCCAACGATTAGCGGTATGTCGATCGATTGATTGACAGGCTGCTGTAAGAGTTAAATATTTATATTTAATGCTTATACAGTGTAGAATGCACTCTGGATGATGGTTAACTGTGTTTGATTATTGCTGTATACATGTGTGTATGAAATCCATATAAATCACATTATATGGTAATTGACTGTGTCTGATTCCAGTTCAGAAAGAAGGAATATTTTAAAATAACGATTATATTAAAAAAATGAATATTTTCAAATAATATTCAGTAAAAGATCAAAATATGATTTTGATGCCCGATTTGGGATGGACACGAATATATTTAAACATGTATATATATATATACATATATATACATACATATATATATATATATATATAGCTGTGTTGATTAGATAACGCCATTTTGGCGTGAACGATATTTATATCGGTTTTATTCATTTTTATAATGAATATTCAAAAGAAATTGATTTCAAAATATAATGTTTTGAGAATACTATCATTTGTATATCGATGATATGGAATATTCAATTTTGACTGGAAATTGAATATGAAGTTGAAATCGTTTTGAAAACGATTTATAAAACATGTTTTAAATGGAAATCGACGAAATATATATAATATATATAATGGCCTGAATAGAACGCGTCGCACCGCGGCAGTTCGCGAATTTCGACCATTAACTTCAAATGGACGTTACGGGAGATCCGACCGTCGGCTTCTCCTAAAACCGGAACCGTTGGGTTCATATCGAAAAGAACTTTCCAACGAATATTAGAAATTAGAAATCTAACAGTTAGATTTGGAATTATGTCTAAATCAAATTTGGAAAAGGTCGTTGTAAGTGCAGTTCGATGGCCGTTTATGGAAATCGACTGTACGGGCCTTGATAAAATTATTAAAAATATCAATAATTAGTGTAAAATCATAAGAAATGATTTGGAAAGAATTGGGGTGAAAAATTCCATATTTGAAAAGATAAAAATAGTTTTTTATCGAAATGAACTAGTTTTGAACTAAAATTATAATTCAACTATTTTTTTTTTGAAATAAATTGGATTTGAAATGGTTTTAAAAATAACCAGAATTTCCAATATATAGATTGGAAATGGTTTTGAATCAAAATTATCTTCGGAATATTTCGATGTTGGATTTGGTGATTATACAGATATTATTATGGAAATTTGAAAGATACATACGTACATACATACATATATATATATATGTATATATATATATCGTTATTTCCAATACGATATTTGTTGATTTCAGAATTTGATATTGAATATAAGCCGATATATTTTCCATTCAAAGCCTTGTATTTAATATCAAGTTGGATTTTGGGTTTGTCGTGAATGGTATCTTTAATAATACCGTTCTTAAACATAATGGAGTTAAGAAAATTAGAAACTGACTGGAGATTAGTTAAGTTGAATGGTTTTCGGGGTATTGATCTGATGTTGGTTTCGGCCTTCGGGGTTAATACTTAGGGAATTGTTCTCTTACTAATTTACGGTTAGAGACTGAAGGAATGTGAATTGGGTTTATTATGAACTGTGTTTTTAACGACATTCGTTCTTTAACCCGATTTACAGTAAAATGTGATTTGGAATTTATAAATATTTTAATTAGGATTTAACAGGAGTTTTCCAAAGTAAAGTTTTCCAATTTAATATATATTAAATTGGAATTGAAGGGAATTCGATTTGATAATAATCGAAATGAAGTTCTGTGGAGGAAGACTGTTAATACAGATGGAATTTAAAAGGCGCTATCGGTATTCCATTTATATTATTGGTCGGATACGGAAATTGATATCGATTAAATATTGATTTGTTCTTCCGTGAAGATTTCATAATTAATGGAATGTGATTTGGGTTTGTCATGAATGGTATCTTTAATAATACTGTTCTTAGAGCCAACGGAGTTAAGAAAATCAGAAACTAACTAGAGGTTAGTTAAGTTGAATGGTTTCCTGGGTGTTGATCTGATGTTGGTTTCGGCCTTCGGGGTTAATACTTAGGTAATTGTTCACTTTCTAATTTACGATTAGAGACTGATGGAATGGAACGTGATTTTGGTTTTATCGTGAACCGTGTTTTAAATGACATTGGTTCTTTAACCCAGTTAAAGACAGGATATGATTTCCCAAGTTAAACGATCGTAATTATTGATTTTTGGGAAGATTAAAACCAAGTGGAGTTTTAATGCATCTTTAATTATATTGAAATGATATCCAAAGGAAGATTAAAGAATAAATTTAAAGAATTTATCTTTGATAAAATTAATGGGAACCTTCCCCAAAGTATATATTTGAATAAAGGAATTTTCTGGATTGGAATGAGGCGTATGTTGTGTTTTATAGCACTTGTTTATTATATACGCGGGTTATTCAGAAAGCCCGGGTTTATCCCATTCTGAATAACTGATTCGACGATGTGTCGAGGATGAAGACGGTGGTTGAAGACTGGAGGTCTTCACATCGTTTGGATGATTACTGATGTCTTGATTGGGTTGTACACCCAAGGCAAGGTAATAAGTGGTGATCGTCCAGACGTACTTGGAGATCGACCGGATATGCGAGGGCCTCTCCCCTGTATTGGATATATGGGGGAAGAATAAGGTGCCTCTGGTTTCGTTCAGACCCAGAATGAACTTGTAAACGGATGTGTTCTGACATCGGATTTCATTCTGTGTGATTGATATACATCGGTTGCATAGCGTGAATTGCCTGTGTGGCATGCTGAGATGCAAATGATCAAGGCTTCTGTTGAAAAGCAGAGTCTTGTGGTTGATGATAAAAGCACGGCTTTAATATAGCGTAGCTTTGTGTAGCATTAATTCGCGAGCCTCACAGCCCGGTGTGAACCAGAAACGGGAGAGGACTGCAGGGAGGGCATTTGTTCCCTTCTAGCTAGAAGTGGTGTCAGCGTTTTACACGCCCTAGCATTTTACTTAAGTGGATGATGGATTGCGAGGTGCCTTGGTTATATCGGTCGATCCGGGACCGATGGAGTCATTTGGCTCATTTACGCCCCATAGGACGGGGAAACGTAGTGTTCAGGCATTTTAATCCACTCCATGTGGACCGGCCCTGAAGATCCAAGGTGCAGTTGCGGCTATTCCTGAGACATGGGTTAGATTGTCTCGAAGCTGTAAGGATGATCCCTTGCCTTGGTTCACAGATGGAAATCCAACTTCCAATATGACATTTTGCGGTTTTAATTGTAAACCTATATATGGCGACATAGTGGTATGGGGCACTTATGCCGTCTATGATTGATACTTATGATTGAAACTATTTTGACACTATACACTTATAGTAATAATAAAACATGAAATTTTACGTACCAAGCATTCTTGGTTATTATAAGGTAAAAACTCTATCCTCTGGCTTGCGTTGCATTTTGTGATGGGACCTGAATCTTATAATAACTTCCTTGTTCTTTATTTAGCATTGCGTTGTTGTTTTATGCACTGGTATTCTTGAAAGGAAACCCGTTCCGTGTTATACGGCGTGGTCCCTTGATTTACCTAACTTTAAAATAAAGATTAATAACTGTTTTAGTTCTCACACCAGTCACATGACTGACCTGGATTTTATTGTTTTAACCTAAACTCTGGGTGCCCTTATTTTCCACGGGCAGCTAGTAGTTTTGGTTTTGCAGATTTATATTCACAGGATCCTGGATTACAGCTGGAATGATATTCGGAAAGCTCTATATCCGTATATTCGTTTCAGTTGTGTTTTGTATTATTTTATGCTGCATTGTAACTTGTAAATATCTGATATTTAGTAAATGTGTAATATTTATTCTTACTCTGTATATTCTTGTATTCTGATGAAATTGTTGTAATAAGCAATGAAATGTTCTTTTGTTTGTGTTCTGATTCATCTTGTTCACAAAGTCAATCTAGGCTTCCCCTTCTCTTCGAAGACCGGGGAAGTTACGGGTCCTTACAGTTTGGCATCAGAGCTTTGGTTTATGGAGCTCGGAGAACAAGACACATTAGAACCGAAAGAATTCATCAGAGATTGGATTAGTAATATCCAATGAGAATGACTCGTTAGAGATGGGATCAGTAGTATCCTAGAACGAGTGTGAAGAGTGTTGTTTTCAAATAAAGATGAAAACAAATTTTGTTTTGAAAATTTAAACCTGTTTATACGTATTTGAATATTATTTTTCTATTGATTTGGACAATCAAGTATATAAGATTTTGCGTATACATCTGATCCATGTGTATTTGAAGTTTTAATATACTGGATAGATATATAATCACGCTCTAGTCGCCTAGACATGATTCTGGTGATGCTCGGGCATCATCAGTAATTGTGTTCGAGTTTTGAAAGTGGGATTTCTATATATTTCCATTTGACTGGTATGAGAACCAAAAGTAGATAAGGCTTATTGTTGTGATTTGGCATCAAAAATCTGATTTATGGACTATGTATCAATGTTATGAATTTGAAAAGCTAATCAACTAATTGATTGATGATTGTGTGGTGTGATTATTTATTTAAACCATTATGAGAAAGAACGGTACATATAACCAAATTGTATCAAATATGGAATTGTATCGAAAATTGTTTGGAAATGCATGCATGTACATATATATGCGTGAACAGGTCATAGCAAGGAGGCTAGAGCAGAGGAACTAAATTGTTTGCCCGACAAATAGGTACATGTTTATTGTATTTCTTGGGTTTTGGATGATTTTATGAGCCGGTTGGCTAGCCGCTTGGCTGTTTCTTTTTCTTTTTGGATTGGAGAGGCCTGTATAGCGATTTCAGATTTTCCCGGTGCTCCCGTGAGGGGAGATTATGGCGAAATTTTTTGAAAATTTAAGGTGTTAGCCAAATTTTTGAAAAAATTGAAAAGTTCTTAGAAACTGAAAAATTGAAGAACATAAGCCATAAAGAAAATAATGAAATTTGAGTTGGTTTGTAAAACAAATTTCAACTTCGTTCCTATTCGGGGACGAAAAGATTTTAAGTGGGGGAGATTGTAATAACCCGGAAAATCTAAGCCAATTTAAATTTTTTATTTTGGTAATATAATGCATTTTGAAAATATAAAATGATTTGTTTTAAATAATAAGGACAAAAAATTTATTTTGAATAGAATTGGAACGTATATTTTTATTTGAATCGACGTTAGAATATAAATATTTATTTTTAATTATAAAAGGAATTGAAAATGGCGCGGTAGTTCGAAAATTCAATTTCAAATTTCAAATGACTGTATAGGATTCAAAATAAACCGGATTTTCGCGAAACCAAAAGTATTAGAATCTATTTGAAAATATCTTTCCAACGAATCCGAAAAATTGAAATTTCATAGCGGGAATAAAAAGTTATGCCCAGTTGAAAATTTAGAATAGTCGCTATGGAAATATAGGCCTTAAAAATGGAAATTTTGCAAACGACCTCCATGTTCGATGAAACC
Organism: Allium sativum; assembly: GCA_030737875.1. Classification (NCBI taxonomy): domain Eukaryota; kingdom Viridiplantae; phylum Streptophyta; class Magnoliopsida; order Asparagales; family Amaryllidaceae; genus Allium; species Allium sativum. Next base: position 706,971,141 of record CM060916.1, on the reverse strand, counting down.
ACTTTTGTTGGATCAGGGATGTCAAGTTATTGCTAGATTCCAAAATTCGTAATTTTTAAAAGCAATATGTGAGCGTGGCGAAGTAAAACGTGTTTTGTCAGTTATAGTCAATTTCGATCAACCAGAAAATGGTCATTTTTCAAACAATCTCAGAATTTGATGAAATTAGTTTTGTTAGGATAGTATTGTCAATACGAAGCTAGAAATAATTTTTCTGGAATTTTTGGGGTCCGTATGTGACCCCAGTAAATTGAAATGTGCATTAAAAATCAATATATTGATTCATATTTTAATTTTGAGAAAAACTGATGGAAACAGTCGAATTGGATTACGGGACATATCTCATTGCGTTCGGAATGGGGTTAATTAGTTATAGATGACAGTCGGTGGGTTTCGTTTGGAATTCAAAATAAAAAGTTACTTTTCTGAATAATAAAATAATAAAATATATTATTATTAAAGTTAACCCCTTTTCACTTAAATCCCTCCTCTCCCTCTTCTATTTCAAATCGTTTTAAGGAGAGAAAAAGAATCGATCTCCCTCCCCCTTTTTCCAGATCGCGTCGCCGGAGCAAGGCGTGCCTCCTCCGTCGATCTCCGCCAACGACTTTTATCCCCCGTCGAAGTCCTCTCCCCTCTTCCAGTGGTGAGCGCGAACTCCAACTCCAACGCCGCGGGCCCCAACGCGTCGTACCCTCCACCGTGAGCCCCACTTCCACCTCGCCTGACTGTTGAACCCCACCTCCTCCAGCGCGAATAAGTCAGCCTCCAACTACCCTTAACCATAGGTAAGTTTTTATGTGTTTCTTGGATTGAAGAAAAAAGGGTTGTGATATTTGAATTAGAGAGTGTTGATTTTTGAATTAGAGAACTTAGATTTTTATGAAATGATTTCCTAGATTTTTACGAAATGATTTCTTAGATTTTTGGAAATGAAAACTTAGATTTTTGTTAAAGAAAACAAATTAGATTTTTCTATAAAAAGAAAATAGATTTTTCTATGAAATGACAATAAGATTTTTATTTAAAGAAAGATATGATTTTTAAATATAAAAATATGATCTTTATTATGAAGTTGGCAATATAAAAATGTGATCTTTATAATGTATGTAACGATATAAAAATGTGATTTTTATATTACAGAGATAATAAAAATATGATTTGTATATTATAGAGATAATAAAAATGTGATTTTTATACTATAAAGATAATAAAAATGTGATTTTTATATTATAGAGATAATAAAATTGTGATTTTTATATTAGGTGCTTGAATGACGATGTAAAAATATATATTTTTTATTATATATAAAGCACTATAAAAATATAATTTTTCTAAAGCGGTAGCGAAGTAAAAATAGAATTTTTACATAAGGAAAGGTATAGATTTTTATAGTGAAGAAAAATATAAGAAAAGGTCGCATTGGAATTTCGGATAAATCTGAACCGTTCAGAAATAAAGAACGGCGGAGTGGAACCCAAAGTTGAGAATTTCTCACTTTTAATTTATTTTTCTAGTTGAAATATATACTAGGATGCAGACGGTGCTTAGCAGCACCCGACACCCGTCGTCCATAGACCATAAACGACTTGTTTGTTTGATTGATAGTGTTGTGAAAATTGATTGTGTGATGTGGAATGGAATAAAATATTTTATATAGTTAAAAATATAATTTTTAACGTGTATATAAATAAAATAAATATTTATAAACAAATCAGACGATTTGTTTATGTACACACATTTGACTGATATTGATTGGGGCGATAAATTTTACACATCGCCTAACTGCACAAATAAAACTTGTGTTTGATTATTTGAAACCCCACACGGGTATTGGGATGATATATGACATACACTAGTCCCAATAATTAACTGTATGTCGATCGATTGATTGAAAGGCTGTTGTAAACGTTAAATATTTATATTTAATGCTTATACAGTGTAGAATGCACTCTGGATGATGGTTGACTGTGTTTGATTATTGTTGTATACATGTGTGTATGAAATCCATATAAATCACATTATATGGTAATTGACTGTGTCTGATTCCAGTTCAAAAAGAAGGAATATTTTAAAATAACGGTTACATTAAAATAACGAATATTTTCAAATAATATTCAGTAGAAGATCAAAATATGATTTTGATGTCCGATTTGGGATGGACATGAATATATTTAAATATATATATATGTGTGTGTGTGTATATATAGCCATGTTGATTAGATAACGCCATTTTGACGTGAACGATATTTATATCGATTGTATTCATTTTTATAATGAACATTCAAAAGGAATTGATTTCAAAATACAATGTTTTGAGAATACTATCATTTGTATATCGATGGTATGGAATATTCAATTTTGGTTGGAAATTGAATATGAAGTTGAAATCATTTTAAAAACGAATTGAAAATTATTTATAAAATACGTTTTAAATGGAAATCGACGAAATATATATATAATATATATATTATATATATATAATGGCCTGAATAGAACGCGACGCGCCGCGGCAGTTCGTGAATTTCGACCATAAACTTCAAATGAACGTTACGGGAGATCCGACCATCGGATTCTCCTAAAACCTGAACCGTTGTGTTCATATCGAAAAGAGCTTTCCAACGAACACTAGAAATTAGAAATCTAACGGTTGAATTTGGAATTATTTCCAAATCAAATTTGGAAAAGGTAGTTGTAAGTGCAGTTCGATGGCCGTTTATGGAAATCGACTGTACGGGCCATGATAAAATTATTAAAAATATCAATATTTAGTGTAAAATCATAAGAAATGACTTGGAAAGAATTGGGTTGAAAATTTCCATATTTGAAAAGATAAAAATAATTTTTTATCGAAATGAACTAGTTTTGAACTAGAATTATAATTCAATTTTTTTTAAATAAATTGGATTTGAAATGGTTGTAAAAATAACCAGAATTTCCAATATATAAATTGGAAATGGATTTGAATCGAAATTGTCTTCGAAATATTTCGATGTTGGATTTGGTGATTATACAGATATTATTATGGAAATTTGAAAGATATATATATATCTATCGTTATTTCCAATACAATATTTGTTGATTTCAGAATTTGATATTGAATATAAGCCGATATATTTTCCATTCAGAGCCTTGTATTTAATATCAAATTGGATTTTGTGTTTGTCGTGAATGGAATCTTTAATAATACTGGTCTTAAACCCAATGGAGTTAAGAAAATTTGAAACTGACTTGAGATTAGTTAAGTTAAATGGTTTCCGGGGTATTGATCTGATGTTGGTTTCGGCCTTCGGGGTTAATACTTAGGGAATTGTTCTCTTACTAATTTACGGTTAGAGACTGAAGGAATGTGAATTGGATTTTTTGTGAACTGTGTTTTTAATGACATTCGTTCTTTAACCCGATTTACAGTGAAATGTGATTTGGAATTTATAAATCTTTTTATTAGGATTTAACAGGAGTTTTCCAAAGTAAAGTTTTCAAATTTAACATATATTAAATTGGAATTTAAGGGAATTCGATTTGATAATAATCGAAATGAAATTCTGTGGAGGAAGACTCTTAATACAGATGGGATTTAAAAGGCGTTGTCGGTATTCCATTTATGTTATTGGTCGGATACGGAAATTGATATCGATTATATATTGATTTGTTCTTCCGTGGAGATTCCATAATTAATGGAATGTGATTTGGGTTTGTCGTGAATGGTATCTTTAATAATACTGTTCTTAGACCCAATGGAGTTAAGAAAATCAGAAACTAACTGGAGGTTAGTTAAGTTGAATGGTTTCCTGGGTGTTGATCTGATGTTGGTTTCGGCCTTCGGGGTTAATACTTAGGGAATTGTTCACTTGCTAATTTACGGTTAGAGACTAACGGAATGGAACATGATTTTTGTTTTATTGTGAACCGTGTTTTAAATGACATTGGTTCTTTAACCCAGTTAAAGACAGGATATGATTTCCCAAGTTAAACAATCGTAAATATTGTTTTTTGGGAAGATTAAAACGAAGTGGAGTTTTAATGCATATTTAATTAGATTGAAATGATATCCAAAGGAAGATTAAAGAATAAATTTAAAGAATTTATCTTTGATAAAATTAATGGGAACCTTCCCCAAAGTATATATTTGAATAAAGGAATATTCTGGATTGGAATGAGGCGTATGTTGTGTTTTATAGCACTTGTTTATTATATACGCGAGTTATTCAGAAAGACCGGGTTTATCCCATTCTGAATAACTGATTCGACGATGTGTTGAGAATGAAGATGGTGGTTGAAGACTGGAGGTCTTCACATCGTTTGGATGATTACTGATGTCTTGATTGGGTTGTACACCCAAGGCAAGGTAATAAGTGGTGATCGTCCAGACGTACTTGGAGATCGACCGGATATGTGAGGGCCTCTACCCTGTATTGGACATATGGGGGAGAAATAAGGTGCTTCCGGTTTCGTTCAGACCCATAACGAACTTGTAAACGGATGTGTGTCTGACATCGTATTTCATTCTGTGTGATTGATATACATCGGTTGCATAGCGTGAATTGCCTACGTGGCATGCTGAGATGCAAATGATCACGGCTTCTATTGAAAAGCAGAGTCTTGTGGTTGATGATAAAAGCATGGTTTTAATATAGCGTAGCTTTGTGTAGCGTTAATTCGCGAGCCTCACAGCCCGGTGTGAACCAAAAACGGGAGAGGACTGCAGGGATGGCATGTGATTCCTTCTAGCTAGAAGTGGTGTCAACGTTTTACACGCCCTGGCATTTTACTTATGTGGATGATGGATTGCTAGGCGCCTCGGTTATATCGGTCGATCCGGGACCGATGGAGTCATTTGGCTCATTTACGCCCCATAGAGCAGGGAAACGCAGTGTTCAGGCATTTTAATCCACTCCATGTGGACCAGCCATGAAGATCCAAGGTGCAGTTGCGGCTGTTCCTGAGTCATGGGCTAGATTGTCTCGAAGCGGTAAGGAAGATCCCTTGCCTTGATTCACAGATGGAAATCCAACTTCCAATATGACATTTTGCGGTTTTAATTGTAAACCTATATATGGCGACATAGTGGTATGGGGCACTTATGCCGTCTATGATTGATACTTATGATTGAAATTGTTTTGACACTATACACTTATAGTAATAATAAAACATGAAATTTTACGTATCAAGCATTCTTGGCTATTATAAGGTAAAAACTCTATCCTTCGGCTTGCGTTGCATTGTGTGATGGGACCTGAGTCTTATAATAGCTTCATTGTTCTTTATTTAGCATTGCGCTATTGTTTTATGCACTGTTATTCTTAGAAGGAAACCTGTTCCGTGTTATACGGCGTAGTCCCTTGATTTACCTAACTTTAAAATAAAGATTAATAACTGTTTTAGTTCTCACACCAGTCACATGACTGACCTGGAGTTTATTGTTTTAACCTAAACTCTAGGTGCCCTTATTTTCCACGGGCAGCTAGTAGTTTTGGTTTTGCAGATTTATATTCACAGGATCCTGGTTTATAGCTGGAATGATATTCGGAAAGCTCTGTATCCGTATATTCTTTTTAGTTGTGTTTTGTATTATTTTCCGCTGCATTGTAACTTGTAAATCTCTGATATTTAGTAAATGTTTAATATTTATTCATACTCTGTATATTCATGTATTCTGGTGAAATTGTTGTAATAAGCAATGAAATGTTCTTTTGTTTGTGTTCTGATTCGTCTTGTTCTCAAAGTCAATCCGGGCTTCCCCTTCTCTTCGAAGACCGGGGAAGTTACGGGTCCTTACAGTATGCTAAGTTTATATGTAATTATCTAACATTATTAAAAACTTTCAATGCATTTCAGCAAGTCTATATGACACTTGCATGTGTTTTTTTTCCATTGAACTGTAGTTTTAGTATTTATCCACAAACTGGCCTTTTGTAGAAAAACTAAGATCAAATTGTTTTAAAAATACATGTTTATTTCAAAATAACATAAACACAAACTAACATAATGTACATAATCCCGGTTCAAAGAAATGATTCTATTAGTAGACGATAAGCCAAAAAAAGCATTTCAACACAAAGAAGTAATCACAAAGCAAAGTTTTATTATCACGCAAAGCAAAAAGGCCATAGTTTCGCACACATACTATTTAAAGACCATCGAAAACAGAAGTTTGACCAGACAAACCAGAGCAAATTGAAGTATAAATACATATGTTGTCAAACCCAATGCCTGGTCTTCTATGTAAACCAAAACTAATATTTTACACAACATAGGATATAAGGGAGTTTGTCTTGATTGTGATTTTTCCTCCTAAAAAATTGTTGAACTCCAAATTAAGCTAATCATCCCTGATCTGCTACAGAAGCCGAAGCTAATATTTCTAAATAAATCAGACCATCATATCATAATTTCCGTAATCAAACTGGAAGATAAATGAGTGAACCCAAAAAGATAAACTGAAGCTTTGGGTTCCGCTGAGTTTACTCGTTTAAGGATAGACATAAATGAGTTGATGCCACTTGATGACCACTATGCGGTTACAATTGATAACGATAAGGCTACTAAAATCCAATTCCATAAAGCATAGAACATATGGTAAAAAGGTGAGCATAATGATGGGGAAATCACGGTTTATGGAAATGGATATATTATTTTCCTTTTGTACGTGCATGTGAGCTAGCGGTTGGAAGTTGCTAGAAAAGAGCAATTGCGGAAGAGTGTTCCCACCAACGTTGGTGCAGTGAACGCATAGGGGAAAGGGAATCAACGAAACGTGGCGCTAGAAGGAAGGTCAATTTTTTATCGTTCTGGTTGGAAGCAGAGGGGTTCGACTTTGGGTGAAATCGAAAGGAGGAAACAGGAGGGCACCCACAGGAACCCAAAGCCGTTGGATCTAGGGTATTAACAGATGGCTGAATCATGTTTTTTTGGTTGAAAATGGACTCAAAAGGACACTACGGAAGATTTTGTTTTCATATAATATAATAGATCGGAATTGGGTGCCCACACAATTTAATAATTGTAATTTACATGCATTATTGCTATAATACCTCATTAAATGTAGCTGCTTATCATAGTAGCAGTAGTCTAATAATAATACCAAGCAAGAGATTACATGCAAACATGCACTGTTTGAAACACATTCTTACAAACTGATAATTGAAAAATGATTTTTGCTAGTTTAAGAGGCGAACATCGTTGTTGATCAATACCAATTTATCATTTTTATTTATATACCAATATGTTATTTCTTACTTCGTTTAATTGAAGTACGGATACAACGGATTGTAAATTAGCTAGTTTTACAACAGAATCCTTTGAGAGCATCTATTAGGTGAGGGAAGTGCAATATGGTAAGGTGTCAACTCTCAAATTTAATATTTAGCGCGTACGTTCAATTAACTGATTAAAAGGCAAGTTGCAAATATGAACATAAGATTTCACGATGTTATTTGATAAACTTGTATTATTATATCAAAACTACATTTCCATTTTAGAATCCTTCAAATTATGACAAAAATATGCAACAGTTTTGTTTTTTAATCAAGGAGGGAGAAACCACATGATTTCAATGTTTGATATGGAAATGATCATGGGTACACCACATGGATGGTTGAAAATGGTAACCCGAAGAATCTGGTCCATAAATATAAGTTTAATTACAACGACAAAGAAATAGATTTTATCTTAAAGAAGAATATAATGGCATACCTTCAAAAGGATACTCCAGCTAAGATGCCTACCCAACTTAAGTCTCTGGGCTGAACCTATCATTTGCAAGTTAAAAATGAGAATACATGAACAACATACATTACTTAATAGTAGTGCCTATTGTTATGCAAAAATTGCTATGATACCAAACTGTTGGGGTTTTGTGCGCAGCGAAAGTTTGATAAAACTCCCGAGAAACAGGATCTTTACCACCCAATCACTCGAAGATGAATTTTATTTAAAAAACAAAAAACAACACAAATAATATCAGAAATATGAACACACAATATTCCACCCAACCACACCACCCTCTTTATTGATTCACCAATAAAAAATTGTTTACAATCGATCTCAACTACCGTTACAAACAATTACAACTTGAACCAATAACCTTATTGAGAAACAAGTAGAGAATATCTAATGGCTAATTTTTTTTAAGGAGAACACTCAATTTGTAACAGCTAAATGATCACTCTTGGTGGCTCTCACCCACACCTAACGAAGATGTTCACTAGGCCTTTTATAGAATGAATTTCTTCATACCCAAGTAAACTTGGCACCCAAATTATCTTCATATATGTTAAAAAACTATTTGGATAAGCACCAAATAATTATAGGCTTCAATTCCAAATATCCCACAAATATAGCAACACATCTTCCACAAAATCTCCATAGATTATTTGTTGCCCAAAATTGTTATGATTTGTGTATCACAAATTTCAACACTCCACCTTGATACCAAATCACAACATTTCCTCCACTCAAAACCAGCCAACTTAGCTCTCACTTTCAACCTTCTTTTCTCAATTAACACCATCTCGATTTTAACGGCTACGAGATAAAACCATCCCATCTTCTCTTTAAGTCCAGGCACAATTGATTTCCAGGATCAATCACACCTTCTTGATTTCATCAGGCCACAAGATTACCTAATTTATTTCCAGGCTCAATCACATCTCCTCTTTATCGATATATGCCTACCACTTGATTCCTCTTCATCTACATGGATCCCTCGAGAATTATCAACGTGAAGACAACAATCGATAACATGATCCTTAATGGATCGTCAGCAATGATCAAAACTAACCTCTCTACCTTGCTGTGGACTAGGATCTTCATTTCAAATTCTCAAAATCTCCTACTCCACAATAGCCATCCATGAAAGCAACATCATCTCCGACATCTACAATCTTAAATCCAAAATTACTCCAAGCTATGCGATGAACTGAGCTCCGATATCAAACTGTTATGCAAAAATTGCTCTAATACCAAACTGTTGGGGTTTTGTGCGCAGCGGAAGTTTGACAAAATGCCTGAAAAACAGGATCTTTATCACCCAATCGCTTGAAGATGAATTTGACTGAAAAAACAAAAAAACAATGCAAATAAAATCGGAAATATGAACAGACGATATATCACCCAACCACCCTCTTTATTGATTCATCAATAAAAAATAGTTTACAATCGATCTCAACTATCGTTACAAACAATTACCACTTAAACCAATAACCTTATTGAGAAATAGGTAGAGAATATCTAATGGCTAAAAAATTTGAATGAGAACACTCAATTTGGAATAGCTAAAATGATCACTCTTGGTGGCTCTCACCCACACCTAATGAAGATGTTCACTAGGTCTTTTATAAAATGAATTTCTTCATACCCAAGTAAACTTGGCACCCAAATTATCTTCATATATGTTAAAAAACTATTTGGATAAGCACCAAATAATTATAGGCTTCAATTCCAAATATCCCACAAATATAGCAACAAATCTTCCACAAAATCTTCATAGATTATTTGTTGCCCAAAATTGTTATGATTTGTGTATCAAAAATTTCAACACCTATAATGAAAGAATGGAGAAATTAAGCTTCCTAAAGAAAGAGGCAAGCATCACCTAGAAATATAATAATTAAGGAAAGGAAATGACTTGAGAAATAATGTTACTAAAGAAGCTTGAATTGATATAAAGCAGTGAAAAAAAATTACATCTAATAAAGCTGAGCAAATGTGACTTATTAATATGGTCATATTTAATAGTCAGTTGGCGTTATAAAAAGCAAAGAACTTGTTTAGAAAGAGTCACTTATTGACTTTAATGACAGGTTCAAATGATCAATTAGCAACGTTTCTTCCGCAAACATTCACTAAATCTTACTCTTCCAATAACTAAATGAAATAACAGAAAATAATGTAGTTGTTTGAGGAATACACGATGAATAAATCATAGGTAATACTAAAGAATATATTAACATCGTCTAAATCCTTACCAATACTGGCTAAAGTGAAATTATTTTTCCTTAGAAAGCCAAATATTTCCCATCAAGTTGATTGGTTTTAATAAATCTTGTGCATCTATGATTTAAGTTTCTCATAAGATGCATATACAAATTTGCTCATAAGATGAAAATTATTACAGAAATTGAAGTACTCATAGACTATACTAGTGTACTGCATGTGTTGTTTACTGTTAATAATTGAGAGTTACTTACAACCAATGTTCGTTTTTGTAATCAGAAAGTTCATGACTTGTTTATAAAGAGCATAATGAAAAAAATGGTGAAAATGGTTTATTTTCGTAAGACGTAGTATAAATGTTAAACCACATCGGAGGACAATCACCACTTGTAAGTGCAAATTAGATTGTCTTTTAAGCATAACAAATTTAGTCAGTCTGAAAAATGCAGTATCTTGTGATATGCTTTATGTCAATTGTAATGACCCGCATTCTACGCATCGCAGGATCGTAGAATATTTATTTCATTCACATACGAAGTCGTATGGTCATGTAACTTTGGGAGATGACTATTGGAGTAATTTCACATGTTCACGATTTTTGCCGATTTTTAAATGACCGTTTTGCCCCTAGCTGATCTTGTTTTGACCATAACTTTTGACTGAAAAGGAGTTTTGATCTGAAACCACTTCCATTAGATCCGGATGATGGTTTACCTTTCCGTAGAGTGGTCACATTAGCCAAATGGACTCACCGTTTGGGAGATATGGCTGAAACAAGTTTCAGATGGTGAAAAACAGCTTAATTGGGCTTAACCGGGTGATTAACAGCTAGGCCCAAAGGGGAATTTCGGGATTAAGAGTTTAAAAGGGTTGTTAGGGTTTGGAGAATACCTTTTTCTCATTTTTCAGCCGTCACTATTCATTACTCTTAACCTAGCCATGGCCTCCAACATCTAAAACATCCCCAAACCACTTTATAATTGAAGATTAGCCTAATCAACATCAAATTAAGGAGGAATAGCACCAAAGCAAGGTTAGAGCTGCTGTGTTGCATTGGGAATAGCGCCAAACAGAGAATCATTTCAGATTTGGTATTTTATTTGTGGCCAAGGTGAGTGATTTGCAAGGTTTCTCACTAATTATGGTTAATTAAGGGTAATTAGTGTTGATTAGCGAATTTATACATTAATAAATTCTGGAAAAATATTCATAAATTTCGAAATATTTTTTTAGGCCTCTGTTAGAAAATTTGGATAATTTGGTTAAGTTTTACTAATTCTATCATTAGTTTTGCTTAAACATGCTTAAGGGAAAATATGGGATTTTGGCTATGTTTGATCCGTTTTAACCTATCAAATTATTGTTTTGGTATTTGTCGTTGATTATACATGTTTCTATGACTGTTTGGTATGAATTTTGATTGTTTAGAATAGTTAGAATGGTCGAAAACACCGTCGAGTGGCGTATAAACAGTCGCTGGAAGTTGTAGGAAAAGTGCAGGCTGTGACCGGACCGGATCAGATTCCCTTACTTCCCACCGAACTGACCCAGTCCCCACGATCCGAACCGCCTGGAAGCTCGTCAACTGATGGCCAAGGAGGATCACGAACTGGAGCACCTTACCCGAACCGTTTCACACTGGAAGTTCTCCGACCCGATCCGCTGGAAGTTCTCCGACCCGAACTAATGTACACGAGCGGACTGGAGGGCCACGACCCGACCCGGAGTGCTTGGGAAGGAAACTGAACCGAACCGCCAGGGGTGACCACGACCGATCCAAACCACCACGAGATGAAGGCCACGAACCGAACCGGGAGCACGATCTGAAGAAAAGAGAAGCGAAGAACCGAACCGATCCGGTGAAGACCAAAAACCCGAGATGCAAAGGTAGTCCAAGTAGGAAGTTTGTACTCTGGATCCAGATGGGAACCAATGAGTTAACTTCATGATTGGGCTTTGCTGCGGGACGTGTGATAAGGGGTTGTCGATGTCTGTAACTTTGGATCACTATGAATGGGAGGTACGTGGACGGATTCAGGGCCACAATGGCCTAGGCACGACTAGTGGGTTATAGACCAATGAAGTGGGATCATTTGAAAAGGGTTGGTCATGATTCCATGGGATAAGCTTGGTGGTAGCAGTAGTTGTACAAGTTGAACTCCGTCATTACCTCGATGGGTCTAGTGATCAAAGTGGTGGATATCGTATGCTTTACGCACTGAGTGAGAGACGTGAGGATGGTTGCCATGCTTGATTTGTTTGCCATCACTATGACATGCACGCCCCCACCCCCGTACTCTTTACACCATATGTTAGTGGCACCTTAGAGTATTGTACAGTATGTAGTGCTAACTCTTTGGTTGCAGGTCCAGGTATGGTTTGGTATACCTGTTATTGTTCTGTTTTGCTGCTTATCGCTCATATCAGACTTTTGTCTGACCCAGAGTTTTATGTCTCTTCTTATTACTCTGGGTGCTCTCATGAGCAGACTAGAGACAGGTTAGGTGGTATGCACGAGTAGTTGTACCGGAGACGAGCAGGAAGCTTTCACGTATGATATATAGATATTCTCCCTGTGTCGCTGCTGGTCACTACTTTGGGCATTTGTAGTGTACCTTTTCCTTTGCTTTACTTTAGAGACAGTTGAAAAGTTGTAATAATGATGATGTGAAACATAAGCTATGTTTGGATTTCCGCTGCTATGATGTTTAGTTTTAGTTTCCAGCTTATGCACTGTCTCGCCTGTTTTATATCAAGCATGTTGTTATTATATTTTATTCCATGCGCTGTGAGGCATTTTACAGGTTCTTGATTAGTTCATTCTCTTCTATCCTTTCTTTGGCGACCGTTCTGTGCTAGTCAGGCATGTGTACAGTGCACTTTCGGAAGAAATGTCGGTTGGTGCGGGCGGGCCGTCACACTTGGTATCAGAGCTCTAGGTTGCGTAGTTAACCTAGGGAAGTTATCAGGGAGAGATAGTATACATATATGAGAGCGCGTATTTGTGAGTATTTTGGTTTTCAAAAGCTATATATATACTATTTGTATAGCTAAGGATGAAGTCGCACTGCACTGACACCACAAAGAGGATGGTTAATCGTTTCTCTTTACAGATTGAACGAGGAGCCGATACGCAAGGGGTGCCGGTAGAGGAGCCAATAATGGGAATGTTGCGGATATGAGGACGATGTTTACTGACCTCATGAGGGAGATGCTTAGAGATGTTCAGAGGGCAGCTCCCAATGCTGGTAATGGAGGTGGTCCAATAGTGCAGGCGCCTAGGGCCGATTTCGCCAAGCTGAACAAGCATTATACTAGTCTTGGTGGGAAACCGTTCCATGGAATGGAGTCGGCTACGGATGTTTAGGATTGGTTGGATAGCTGCGAGCGTATAGTCGAAGACTTGGGTATCAAGGATGTGATGAAGAGAAGGCTAGCATCCCGTCAGCTGCAAGGACGGGCAATGAATTGGTGGAATGCTATAAAGGAAGCTACTCCCGAGGATCAGATTACTTGGGATCAGTTTAAGGCTCGCTTTAGCGATAAGTTCATTCCAGCTGCTCAGAAGTCAGTGTTGTTTAAGAAATTCTTGGAACTCAAGCAGAATGGCAGAGCTGTCCCGGAGTATATTGCCGAATTCGACACTTTATCGAAATATGAGTTATCTTGTAACACCCCACCTCCGTTAAGGTCACTCACAAAGGGAATGCCTTAACTTTGGTGGAGCATTTTAGTAAACAGAAACAGAATACTACAAGACAGATAAACAGTACTTGAAAAATTATAACTTTATTTCAAACAGAAGCTTGGTTACATCCTTTCAAATCACAATATCAGAATTCAAGTACAAAATATCAATCTTGTACAAAAGCCTTCAGAATGCATAGTTTAAAATCATAATCGCCACAGAAGAAGACAAGCCATACTTTAAGCACTGCAAGCGGAAGAAATCTGGATCAAGCTAGAGTATTCCCTTCTACAAAACCTGGGGGAACGGAAGAAAGGAGGCGAAACAAACAAGGGTCAGACAAAAGTCTGGCAAGTCCAGTGATTTTTAGTTACGAACAGATAATAATAACATGACATGAAAATAAAACTGGATGAGAGGTAACTGTAATAAATGTAGCAGATATAACAGAAGAACAGAATGATATAAGCTATTGCTTTACACTTCTCTGCACTAATACTAGTATAACCGAATTAGGTGTCACCCTAATGTCTAAACTGAAACAGAAACGGGTACAGAATAATTTAACAGAAACAGAATTCTAATAATGGGCCTTTACTACCCGATCAGAAACAGACAGAAGCAGAAACAGATTAATCCCTACGGAAACAGAATGTAGAATTAGGTGTACACTAGTAATGGGCCTTTACCATCCGAACAGACGGTACCACGCAGAAACAGATAGGTGTTACCACCCAACACAAACAGATGGTACCAACAGAAACAGACAGAACTAAGTGTACCCTAAAACCCTACCCCAAGCAATTGGCTCCCTAATACATAAATATCCTGTGCCGGCCCCACAGTAGGGTGTATCACTCCCTAAAGTGACAACCAATTGGCACAGACCTATTTACAGATGTCACGGCGTCTTACATCCTCAGAGGCAGACCGGGATCCATGCACGCACATGACCCGGTTGGAATGCACCATCAACACCCCTCGCCATTATCAGAATGAACCGCTTATAATTAGTTCAGTAAGCGTGCCTGGACCCTACCTACTGTTGGGTTAAAGTTTTGATACCAGAAAGGGTTACTGACTAATATGGGTCCCAAACAATAGATGACACAAGTAATTCCCCTCCTAACCTTGTGTCCCCAGACTAACAGATTTCAGATTAACTTGTTTACAAGTTCATACATACAGAATTCAGATCAACCAGTTCACAGATAAGTTTTCAGACTAACGGATCAGATATACAGATTTAACAGACTTACCGATTAACCTGTTACAGATTAACAGACCTACAGATTTGTCTAACTTTGTAATTGGGCCTACAGATTCACGGAACAGATTTATTAAATTCATCAGTCTAGTGGGTTTAATCCTACTCGTCCAACACGTTTTAGACATCATGTTTATCTCAAATTTTCATTAATTAATTATTAATGCCCAGACCTCTCACATTAGACTGACAGTTTGCGACTACTGGTTAGGTCGGTTGGTTCCGGGTAGATTTCTGTCGCAAACTGAGTCTAACCTCAGGTTTCAAGCACATTATGACTAACTTCTCACATTAGAACCTATTGTTTGCGGCCACTGGAATATGTCGGGCGGTTCCGGGCAGAATTACGCTGCAAACTCATTCTAACCTCGAGTTATCCATGTTTATCTTTGCGGCCAATTAATTAATGATTTACCATTTATACCCACGCCTAATATACATGTCAATTATTCATAGCTAATTCAGATTATGTCAATAACAGACTGAATATATCAACTTAACAGACATAGCAGATAACAAGTTTAGGCGACTTAATGGATTCAGCAGATTAAGCAACTAGCAGATTTAGCAGATAACAGATTAGGCATCTCAACAGATTTAGGTTGGCATTCTTAACAGAATTAGCAGATGACAGATTTGGCTGATGAACAGATCTAGCAGACTAGGCAGTAGGGCAGAACTAGCAGATTAAGCAATATAACAGAACTAGCAGATTAGGCAAATATAGCAGAACTAGCAAATTAGGCAAATATAACTGATTTAATCATTCCTTAAAGTTTCACAACATAACTTGCCTAACTATAAATCTTGCCTAAGTTCACATGCATAAATAATAGTCATGATTCACAATATGATCATATACTCCATGTTTGCATTAAATTTGCATGTCACAGATTAAGGTCATAATTTACACGTCCCAATTTAGTTCAACTTGCCTAGTACAAAAGATTCACATATAAATTATACCAAATATAGCTAGTGATAAAAATCTCCTACTTAGGTATTATTCACATTTGATAGATATCCTACTTTAATGTAAATCTTTATACCTAAACCATATTTTCTTTCTCTCAAGTCATATGTTAACATACCATGGTTTCTCTTCTTTCAGTTCACAGAATATGCATAGATCTAAATCTAGTTTACAACCTATGTCCTTTTTCTTAAATCAGTCACAGATTGACCAACTTCTCAAGTCGTATGTTCAATATTCTTTATGCCACAAACTCAAGTCATAGGTTCAATTATATGCCTTAGATTTATGTCCTAAGTTCCAAGTTCAACCTATGTTCTTTCCTCAACTCAGTCACATATCGGTCATGCCCATTTCATGCATTATTCATTTTATTGTCCCAAATATTTTAGCGTATGTTAATCTCTTAGGAGATTGGCGCAGGCTCATAGTAGCCTGGCTATAGAACAGAAAGAAGAAGAGATACAGAATAAAATAGATCATAACAGAACATACACAATCTCAAATTCAGATTTACAATCATGTCACAATTATGATTAAAGTTTATATCGGAAAATAACTGCACTTGCCTTGGTTGGATTCTAAAAGAAAAAGGTGTTGTAGCTGTTCTCTTTTAATCCTAATCAGAATTGGAGGAAGAAGAAGCACAAGTCCTAGCTTAGGTTTCAGCAGAGTAGAGACGCCATTGATTTATTTATTTTTAGAGAGGAAGAGAGCAATGGAGGCTAGAGAATTGTATATGAGATTTAGGTTTAGGTTAGGGATGTATATATAGGTGTAGGAAGTTATTTAGGACCATTAGATTAACCCTGAATCATGAGAACCATTCAAATGCAAAATCTTCATTTGAGCGAATCGGCCCACGGGATGACAGCCAAACACCCTGGATTAACCCCTAGTCGACCCGGCAGGACTCGGATCGACCTCAAAAATGGGCCAGTTCGGTTATTCCCCCTTCCAATTCGCTGTTTTGAACCTTTTTTGCATGTTTATTTATTTAATTTTTATGTATATCTATATATATTTCTCTCATATGCATATAAACTTCAAGGTTTGATAACTTCTTCATAATTAACCATTTTTTTTTCTCAGAAAATACGGGGTGTTACATTCTCCCCTCCTTAAAGGATTTCGTCCCCGAAATCTTCAAGTTAAGAAGAATGTATCCTAACATCCAACATCCATCTACTCAACCATTCAATCACAAGCATCCATTGTCCTTAAAAGGTTTCTAATGCCGTATGAACATATGCAAAGTGTGTGTATATGTTTCTTATCTAATGCAAAATCAGGCGGTCTACTGATCCAGTTGACCTCCTTAATGCGAATCATGTTAGTGTCATGAGTCCAAATATGTATGCAAGAAATCCTATTTGATACACATCATTTCTATATGAGTGCATAACCATTCATCCAATTGCAACATCCATGTGCTGAGTCAATCATTTTGCATCCACAAAAATTGAAAATGCTCACACATCCATATGCAGTATGAGAGTGTTTTCGAGCCAATCTAGTGCCTAGTGTGTGTATATGCATCCACTAGCAACCACTTGCAACCATCAAACATAACATGTCTCAAACACATGTTTACACCCATTAGTTTCTACCTAAAGTTCGAAGATTCGATCGATAGGATACAGTCGAATGATGGAAGCGAGTACAGATAAAACGAAGACTTGGTTCCCATTAGACATTGGTTGAGAAAATAATTCCCCTAAGTATCAACCCCGAAGACTGAAATCAACATTAGATTGACACCCAGAGGATTACCCTCTTTAGACAATATCAAAACCAGAAATCTTAACCTTATCAGAGATATTCAGATATTTACATACTACTAGTACAGATCAGATTACCAAATGATTCTTAGAAAACTAAGCATGATAAAACCCAGAATGTATGCGTCCTACTTGACGCTTAACACAGATATCTCTCAAACCCCAATTTATCACAAGCAGATGAGTCATAACCTTTATGGGTTTGAGTCTACAGCGGAATCAAAAACAATACTAGTATTAAAGTGCAGAGTATCGATTACAGAATCAAAATGCCAGAATCAGAAAGAGTTTTAACTCAACAATCAGATAAAGAAATTAAACCTCCTACAGAAAGTTTTCCTAATCCTATCCTATCCACTAGCCTCGAGAGTGTTCGCCTTCCCTCCAGCAGTTGGTCCTGCCCTCTGCCCTTGTCCTCGTTTCTTCGGGCAGTCCCTAGTGAAGTGTCCCATCTCACCACAGTTGAAGCAAGTGCCCTTCTTTGGATCCACTTTCTTATCGTGTGTCCTATCCATGTCTCCCATGTGCGTTCTCCATTCGTGACCTTCCACCAAAATGAAGCTTCATCCTTCATTAACCAAGCAGCTGGTTGAACCTTCCTCCCATCGTCTATCTCAAAGGTACCAACAAGTCCTCCACTTCGTTCAGCCAACTTCTAGCCTCAACAATGTCTCAGTCCCATAAAGGGGTTTTCCGCCCATCGCACGGAAGTCCTTACATATCTTAGAAAAAGCATCTATACGCGGAGGAAGAGATTCAAAAAGGGAAAGAGGAAGGAACTCAAAACAAAGAATCGAAAGAAAGATATATGGCTTTTGGGGATTATTTATTTTATTTTTCAAAAATAAGCTTTACTTTTGAAAATACTTCCTTTTTAAATCCTTTTTGAAAATAGTTTTCAAAACTTTTTATCAAATCTGGTAACCTTCAGCTCTGATACCAAGTGTAACACCCCACCT
Source organism: Allium sativum (assembly GCA_030737875.1). NCBI lineage: Eukaryota > Viridiplantae > Streptophyta > Magnoliopsida > Asparagales > Amaryllidaceae > Allium > Allium sativum. Next base: position 706,952,537 of record CM060916.1, on the reverse strand, counting down.
CCGTTAAGGTCACTCACAAAGGGAATGCCTTAACTTTGGTGGAGCATTTTAGTAAACAGAAACAGAATACTACAAGACAGATAAACAGTACTTGAAAAATTATAACTTTATTTCAAACAGAAGCTTGGTTACATCCTTTCAAATCACAATATCAGAATTCAAGTACAAAATATCAGTCTTGTACAAAAGCCTTCAGAATGCATAGTTTAAAATCATAATCGCCACAGAAGAAGACAAGCAATACTTTAAGTACTGCAAGCGGAAGAAATCTGGATCAAGCTAGAGTATTCCCTTCTACAAAACCTAAGGGGAAACGGAAGAAAGGAGGCGAAACAAACAAGGGTCAGACAAAAGTCTGGCAAGCCCAGCGAATTTCAGTTATGAACAGATAATAATAACATGACATGAAAATAAAACTGGATGAGAGATAACTGTAACAGATGTAGCAGATTAAACAGAAGAACAGAATGATATAAGCTATTGCTTTACACTTCTCTGCACTAACACTAGTATAACCGAATTAGGTGTCACCCTAATGTCTAAACTGAAACAGAAACGGGTACAGAATAAGTTAACAGAAACAGAATGCTAATAATGGGCCTTTACTACCCGATCAGAAACAGACAGAAGCAGAAACAGATTAATCCTTACGGAAACAGAATGTAGAATTAGGTGTACACTAGTAATGGGCCTTTACCACCCGAACAGACTGTACCACGCAGAAACAGACAGGTGTTACCACCCAACAGAAACAGACGGTACCAACAGAAACAGACAGAACTAAGTGTACCCTAAAACCCTACCCCAAGCGATCGGCTCCCTAATACATAAATATCCTATGTCGGCCCCACAGTAGGGTGTATCACTCCCTAAAGTGACAACCAATTGGCACAGACCTATTTACAGATGTCACGGCGTCTTACATCCTCAGAGGCAGACCGGGATCCATGCACGCACATGACCCGGTTGGAACGCACCATCAACACCCCTCGCCATTATCAGAATGAACCGCTTATAATTAGTTCAGTAAGCGTGCCCGGACCCTACCTACTGTTGGGTCAAAGTTTTGATACCAGAAAGGGTTACTGACTAATATGGGTCCCAAACAACAGATGACACAAGTAATTCCCCTCCTAACCTTGTGTCCCCAGACTAACAGATGTCAGATTAACTTGTTTACAAGTTCAGACATACAGAATTCAGATCAACCAGTTCACAGACAAGTTTTCAGACTAACGGATCAGATATACAGATTTAACAGACTTACCGATTAACCTGTTACAGATTAACAGACTTACAGATTTGTCTAACTTTGTAATTGGGCCTACAGATTCACGGAACAGATTTATTAAATTCATCAGTCTAGTGGGTTTAATCCTATCCGCCCAACACGTTTTAGACATCATGTTTATCTCAGATTTTCATTAATTAATTATTAATGCCCAGACCTCTCACATTAGACTGACAGTTTACGGCTACTGGTTAGGCCGGTTGGTTCCGGGCAGATTTCTGTCGCAAACTGAGTCTAACCTCGGGTTTCAAGCACGTTACGACTAACTTCTCACATTAGAACCTATTGTTTGCGGCCACTGGAACATGCCGGGCGGTTCCGGGCAGAATTACGCCGCAAACTCATTCTAACCTCGAGTTAGCCATGTTTATCTTTGCGGCCAATTAATTAATGATTTACCATTTATACCCACGCCTAATATACATGTCAATTATTCATAGCTAATTCAGATTATGTCAGTAACAGACTGAATATATCAACTTAACAGACATAGCAGATAACAGGTTTAGGCGACTTAACGGATTCAGCAGATTAAGCAACTAGCAGATTTAGCAGATAACAGATTAGGCATCTCAACAGATTTAGGTTGGCATTCTTAACAGAATTAGCAGATGACAGATTTGGTAGATGGACAGATCTAGCAGACTAGGCAGTAGGGCAGAACTAGCAAATTAAGCAATATAACAGAACTAGCAGATTAGGCAAATATAGCAAAACTAGCAAATTAGGCAAATATAACAGATTTAATCATTCCTTAAAGTTTCACAACATATCTTGCCTAATTATAAATCTTGCCTAAGTTCACATGCATAAATAATAGTCATGATTCACAATATGATCATATACCCCATGTTTGCATTAAATTTGCATGTCACAGATTAAGGTCATAATTTACACGTCCCAATTTAGTTCAACTTGCCTAGTACAAAAGATTCACATATAAATTATACCAAATATAGTTATTGACAAAAATCTCCTACTTAGGTATGATTCACATTTGATAGATATCCTACTTTAATGTAAATCTTTATACCTAAACCATATTTTCTTTGTCTCAAGTCATATGTTAACATACCATGGTTTCTCTTCTTCCAATTCACAGAATATGCATAGATCTAAATCTAGTTTACAACCTATGTCCTTTTTCTTAAATCAGTCACAGATTAACCAACTTCTCAAGTCGTATGTTCAATATTCTTTATGCCAAAAACTCAAGTCATTGGTTCAATTATATGCCTTAGATTTATGTCCTAAGTTCCAAGTTCAACCTATATTCTTTCCTCAACCCAGTCACATATCGGTCATGCCCATTTCATGCATTATTCATTTTATTGTCCCAAATATTTTAGCGTATGTTAATCTCTTAGGAGATTGGCGCAGGCTCGTAGTAGCCTGGCTATAGAACAGAAAGAAGAAGAGATATAGAATAAAATAGATCATAACAGAACATACACAATCTCAAATTCAGATTTACAATCATGTCACAATTATGATTAAAGTTTATATCGGAAAATAACTGCACTTGCCTTGGTTGGATTCTAAAAGAAAAAGGTGTTGTAGTTGTTCTCTTTTAATCCTAATCAGAATTGGAGGAAGAAGAAGCACAAGTCCTAGCTTAGGTTTCAGCAGAGTCGAGACGCCATTGATTTATTTATTTTTAGAGAGGAAGAGAGCAATGGAGGCTAGAGAATTGTATATGAGATTTAGGTTTAGGTTAGGGATGTATATATAGGTGTAGGAAGTTATTTAGGACCATTAGATTAACCCTGAATCATGAGAACCGTTCAAATGCAAAATCTGCATTTGAGCGAATCGGCCCACGGGATGACAGCCAAACACCCTGGATTAACTCCTAGTCGACCCAGCGGAGCTCGGGTCGACCTCAAAAATGGGCCGGTTCGGTTATTCCCCCTTCCAATTCGTTGTTTTGAACCTTTTTTGCATGTTTATTTATTTAATTTTTACATATATCTATATATATTTTTGTCATATGCATATAAACTTCAAGGATTAATAACTTCTTCATAATTAACCATTTTTTTTATTCTCAGAAAATACGGGGTGTTACATATCTCTTATTGATACTGCCGAGAAAAAGAATGAGAAGTTCATAACTGGTTTGGATGGATAATTGGGGGAAAGGTTTATTAACCACATCGATGAGACGTTTGAATCGATAGTGGGGAAAGCTTTAAGATCGGAAAGTCTTTACCCTAAGTCGAATACTGAGATCGCATCTGCAGAAGAGCCAAAACCGCAAGCAAGCGGTGGAGGCAAGAGTGGTCCTCAGAATAAGAGGAAGCAGAACCAGAATAAGGATGGCCAGAAGAAGAAGAAAGATGTTGAGTGCTTTAGCTGTGGCAAGAAGGGCCACAATGCTAGTAATTTTCGAGCGAAGCCAGCAGACAGGAAGTGCTTCAACTGTGGCCAAGTTGGACACCAAAAGGATAAATGTCCACAACCTTTGAAATAAAAGCAGATGGTGAAAGCATATGCCTTTAATGCTATTCCTTCTTCGTCGAATGTCCCAACTACGGCGGAGAAGGGAAAGAATGTCGTTATTCAAGGTATGCTTTCTGTTTATGATGTTCCTGTTAGAGTTTTGTTTGATACCGGAGCTTCCAGTTCTTTCATATCTAGTGACCTGGTAGATAAGTTGGGATTGGAGCCCGAGATTGTCGATAGACCTTTAGTAGTGACGAACCCGATTGGTGGTTCGACTAGCCTTAGCATGATTTGTCGTAATGTGGTCTTATCGAGTCATGGATGCATGTTTGTTTGTGATTGCTTTGTTTTGGGCTTTATTGGGTTTGGCATTATTTTGGAAGTCGATTGGCTCCAAAGATACGGGGTGATGGTAGACTGTGAGGGCTTTTTGGTGAGTTATAGCGGATAATGGGCGGAGGGTAGTGTTTGGTGGTCTACCCAGTGAGGGGGTAATGGCTAGTTTTCTAAATTCCCTCGACATCCCGCATGATGAGTTGTTAGGTTTGGTTGGCCAGTATCCGGACGTCATCGAAGAAGTGACCGGGCTTCCACCACACCGAGAGATTGAGTTCCGTATTGATTTAGTGAAAGATGTTAGACCTATAGTGATGCCACTTCGTCGTATGGCACCAAGGGAGCAGCGAGAGCTCGGGGTGCAAGTCGGGGATCTTTTGAAGAAGGGATTTATCACACTACAACAAAATGACCCTATTACAACGGTGGAACACCGTTGTAATATACATTTTACAACGGTGGACAAACCGTCGTGTATTAAGAAGTTGAAATAGACTAATATCTTTTGCAACTTTTTTGCACTGTTGCAACACCGTTGTAATATGTATATTTTACAACTTTTTTCCACTGTTGTAATAAACTTTATTACAATAGTTAAGCACCATTGTAATAAAATCTACTACAACTGTTATTCACCGTTGTGATTGACGTTTGGATTTAAAAAATATACATATATCTTTTGCAACTGAAAAGAACAATACATTAAATATTGCAATACTCCATAAGCAAATCCGATATTACAATTATTTGCAAACTAATTTATTAAAATACTCAAATATTCAGTATTACAAACAATAAGTTTTAGACAACATTTCGTACATTATTACATACTTGACCGTTACAAAGCAACTTAGTAAAAGCGCAAATTATCCACAAAAAATTGCATATCCTACGGGAGTACACTAGTCGAAGACAAGGAAATCTTTACGTCATTTATCTTTTTGGTGCAAGTTCACTGCAGTGATCAAACCTATTGCATAAGAATATGTTTGTTGTTAGAAAAAAGAACAAAAAGTGTTTTTTTAAGATAACAATACCAAAACTTAACAATAATGCTTAACGTACCTGATAGCATGAACTGCATGTGGTCCAAAGCGCCTTTTTAAACAATTGGATGTTGCACAACGTCTAAAAAAAGAGCATCTGCACTTGGACTAGCATATGATAATATTGACATGGTAGCTAAATCCATTAATAAACAAAGTAGTCATTTAATCCAAACTTTCTAACCTGTGAATGAAACGTTGCCAAAATAAACCGTAACATGTAAACTCCAAAAATTATCCTTTATTCTTCATGTTCATCTGCCCCCACTATCAGTCGCCTTACTTATATTCTTCTCAAAGAGACTCATTTACTTATTAATGGCTTGTGGTGATGTCCCATGTTTCTTTTGCTTAGAAATGAAGGTGGAATGATTATGTGAAATAGTTTCATTTCAAATATCAACCTTCCAGTCAAGATATCGGATAATTCTTGTGTCTGAATTCTGAAACAATAATAAAGAAAGAAAAGCAAGTCATTAAGTCTAGAACATAAAACAAAGAATCTATTTCCACAACGACCCCCACTGCAAATAAAGAAAATTCATTAAGTGTGGGATGTAAAATATTAAAAGAAAGAACATATTTCTATGCTGGCCTTACTATGAAAAATGAAAGTAGTTTAACTGAAATAGTATTAGCTAGCATGACAAACATTGTCTATTTAGTATATGCAGTCACTTGAATATGTTCATTGTTTCATATACTGGCACCAATATTCAAATAAATCGATTAGCTAGCGTCAATGCATCATTATGGTCATGTTAATTAAGGATTTAAACACTGTTTAAACCATGGTTGCCCTACTGTCTCCCTCCCACCATTCATTTCCTGAACAGAGTGATGAACATGATAAAATAAACTCAAACTTAAATGCTGCATAACTGTATAGGGCCCTAAATGTTTTCTCCTGAACAGGATGAGAATTAAACCATAATACAGTAAATAAAGTATGAAAATTGGAAGATTAAAGCATGTACCTGAACTAAGACTGCTCCAGTAGCATCGCCAAATAGAATGCATGTTCCTCTATCAGTCCAATCAACAAAGCGGGATAAAGCATCTGCTCCAATCACTAGAACATTCTTGTACCCACCACCTATAAGACTAAGCATACTCATTTGCAAGTCATGAATTATGCATTATCTATACAGGTAAAATGAACTATAGAGCTTTTCTTTTTATACCCTTTATGAAGCGAGTGGCAGTGATCAATCCTACAACAAACCCACTGCATGCAGCTGTGATGTAAAATGCTAAGGCACTTTTGCAGCCTAAATCGCCATGGATATGAAACAAATATGAAACAATAAGCAAAGATGGTGATTTTAAATTTTAGTCAAGTATGAAGCAAAAGAACTGAATTGCTTTGTTAAACACTTGAATTTTGCTGGTTCGGTTCATGTATATAATTAAAGATATGCAAAAATATGGTAATAAGGAAGTTTGGAAGCATGAATTGCTTTGCTAGAAAAAAATTATGAGCTCTTCTTTAGAGAGATGAAAATTCCATATTGATTCACAGTAAAAAATTCTAACTTGCTAGGAAGAGTTTACACATTACAATTGTAATATGAAAACTATTAAAATAGTATATGACATGCACATCGTGTTTAATTTATGGTATGACTACTTAGTTCATACATTTTTTTGCTCAACTTTAAATAACTGCAAACATTAAGGGAACATACAGACCTCTTTTCTGATATTGTGAGAGTAGGTTTATAGGATTTTTTGCCTAAAAAATCTATACATTTTTCCAAATTCCAATTGTTTGAAAAATATAAATATGATACCAATGTACCTCAAATTATACCATTATATGTAAGGTCATTTTAATTACATAACACAGAAGCTGCTGTCTTTAATTCACAGTGTTATTTAGGCTGAAAACACTTTGTGTAAACATATTTCAGGAGCAATTTTTGTAATTCAAATAGACATCTATAACGACAGGGAATTTCGCTCGATCCGAATCAGTCGCTAAACCGATCAAGACCGTTTGAAACCCCTGATTGTTTTGAGAACACGACAAAATAGAATGCAGACGGAAGAACATTTCATTGTATATTACAACAATTCCATCAGAATACAAGAATATACAGAGTATAAATGAATATTACACATTCGATAAATATTAGAGATTACAATACATTACATAGCAGCGGAAAATAATACAATACACAACTAGAAGTAATACACGGATACAAAACTTTCCGAGTATCGTTCCAGTTGTAAACCAGGATCCTGTGAATATAAATCTGCAAAACCAAAACTACTAGCTGCCCGTGTCAAAATAAGGGCACCCAGAGTTTAGGTTAAAACAATAAACTCTAGGTCATTCATGGGACTGGTGTGAGAACTAAAACAGTTATTTAAAACTTTACTTTAAATCAGATATATCAAGGGACCACGCCGTATAACACAGAACGGGTTTCCTCCCAAGAATACCAGTGCATATAACAAAACAACGCAATGCTTTTTGGGAAAATGAAGCTATTATAAGACCCAGGTCCTATCACACAATGCAACGCAAGCCGGGGGATAGGGTTTTCCCTTATAATAGCCAAACATGCTTAGTACGTTTAAAACAAATCATTTGATACTACTATAAGTGCATAGTGTATAAAACAACTTCAAATCATAAGTATCAATCATAGACGGCATGGGTACCATATATCATGTCGCCATACTAGGCTCTACAATCAAAACCGCAAATGTCACGTATTTGGAAATTGGATTTCCGTCTGCGAACCAAGGCAAAAGATAGTCCTCTACCGATTCTAGACAATCTAGCCCATGTCTCAGGAACAGCCGCAACTGCCCCTTGGATCGTCAGGGCCGGTCCACAGATGTGGATTATAATGCCTGAACACTATGTTTCCCCGCCCATTGGGGCGTAAATGAGCCAACGAATGACTCCATCGGCTTCACATAGTCACCGATATATCCTAGGCGCCTCGCAATAGCAACAACCACATAAGTCAAACTCGTCAGGGCGTGTAAAACCACTGACGCCACTTCTAGCCAGAAAGAAACGCATGTCCCCCCTGAGGTCCTTCTCCCGTTTTTAGTTCACAACCGGGGTGTGAGGCTCGCGAATCCACGCTATACAAAGCTATGCCACACAGGCTGTGCTTTGATCATCAACCACAAGACTCTGCTTTTCAACAGAAGCCTTGATCATTTGCATCTTAGCATGCCACACAGGCAAACCACTCCATGCAACCGATATCCATCAATCACACAGAATGATATCCAATGTCAGACACACAGTCCATTTACAAGTTCGTTCTGGGTCTGAACGAAACCGAAGGCACCTAGTACTCCGCATATCCATCGATCTCCAAGTACGTCTGGACGATCACCAACTGATTCCCTCCTCTTGGGTGTACGGCCCAATCAAGATCATCAGTAATTATCCAAACGACGTGAAGACCTCCGGTCTTCAACCACCGTCTTCATCTTCGACTAATCGTCGAATCAATTATTCAGAATGGGATAAACCCGGTCTTTCTGAATAACTCGCGTATATAATGAACAAGTGTTACACAAACACAACATATGCCTCATTCCAATTCATCAGTCACTAACCGTAAATTAATCAAGAGAATAATTCCCCAAATATTAACCCCGAAGGTCGAAACCAACATCAGATCAATACCCAGGAAACCATTCTGCTTAGCTAACCGACAATTAGTTTCTAAATTTCATATTCTTAGGGAAAGGTTCCCATTAATTTTATCAAAGATAATTCCTTTAAATTTATTCTTTAATCTACTTTTGAATATCACTTCAAACTAGTCGGGATTAGCGAACCACACCGAAGTGATCATTTATTTTATTTCCCAATCCCAACCTATTCATCCCATGAAGTAAAACTGTAATACTTCATATCTAACACCACGGTGTTATCAGTAAATTCAATTACCATTTCACGTTCAAATCTAATTAAAGATTTAACTATCGCCTGGAGCAAAACTGGGGATACTCCATTCTCGTTCTTTTCAATCTAATTAAAGATTCATTAAAACTCCACTTAGTTTTAATCTTTAACTGGGTTAAAGAATCAGTGTCGTTTAAAACACGGTTCACGATAAACCCAAAATCACATCACATTTCAATCAGTCCCTAACTGTAAATTAGCAAGTGAGCAATTCCCTAAGTATTAACCCCGAAGGCCGAAACCAACATCAGATCAATACCTCAGAAACCATTCAACTTAACTAATCTTCAGTTAGTTTCTGATTTTCTTAACTCCTTTGGATCAAAGAACAGTATTATTGAAGATACCGTTCACGACAACCCAAAATCACATTCCATTAATTATCGGGTTAAAGAACAAGTGTTATTTAAAACACTATTCACGATAAACCCAAAAATCAATACCAATTCAATTCCAATTAAATATTATTTATTTGGTATTCTTCATTAAATCCAAATAAAAAGATTTAATCTTTTCTCAACTGGGTTTAAGAACAGTGTTAATGAAGACACCATTCACGACAAACCCAAATCCCATTTGACATTAAATACAAGGCTCTGAATAAAAAATATATCGGCTTATATTCAATATCAAATTCTACGATCAACAAATATCGTATTGGAAATAACGATATTAATATATCTTTCAAATTCCCATAACAATATCTGTATCATCACGAAATCCAACATCGAAATATTCTGAAGACAATTTCGATTCAAATCCCTTCCAATTCAATTATTGGAAATTCTGGCAATATTTTAAAACCATTTCAAATTCACTTTATTTATTTCAAAAATAAATACATTATAATTCTAGTTCAAAACTAGTTCATTTCGATAAAAATCTATTTTTATCTTTTCAAATCTAGAGTTTTTCATCCCAATTCTTTCCAAATCATTTCTTAAGATTTTACACAAATTATTACTATTTTTAATAATTTTATCAAGGCCCGTACAGTCGATTTCCATCAACGGCCATCGAACTGCACTTACAACGACCTTTTTCAAATTTGATTTGGACATAATTCCAAATCCAACCGTTAGATTTCAAATTTCTAATATTCGTTAGAAAACTCTTTTCGATACGAACCCAACGGTTCCGGTTTCAGGAGAATCCGACGGTCGGATCTCCCGCAATATCCATTCGAAGTCAAGGGTCGAAATTCGCGAACTGCCGCGGCGCGGCGCGTTCTATTCAGGCCATTATATATAATATATATATATATATATATATATATATATATTATATATTTCGTCGATTTCAATTCAAAACATGCTTTATAAATCGTTTTAAATTCATTTCAAATCGATTTCAATTAAATTTCAATTTAATTCGAATTTCAATTTCAAATTTATTCAATTTAATTCGAATTTCAATTCACTTCGATATTCATTTAAATTTGAATAAAATCGATATAAATATCGTTTACGTCAAAATGGCGTTAAATCTAATCAACACGGCTTCATATACTTCTATTTTCAAATATTCTATTTCAAATATTTCTTTTTCAAATATTTCTATTTCAAAACTGGAATGAGGCCCAATCAATTACCATATAATGTTAATTATATGGATTTTCTACAACACATGTACAAAATAACAACGACAAATAATCAAACATCATCCAGAGTGCGTTCTACACTGCATAAGCATCAAATATAAATATTTAACGCTTATAACAACCTGTCAATCAATCGATCGACATACAACTAATTATTGGGATTAGTGTATGTCATCTATCATCCCAATACCCGTGTGGGGTTTCAAACAATTAAACACGGATTTTATTTGTGCAGTTGGGCGATGTGTAAAATTTATCGTCCCAATCAATATCAATCAAATCAGTGTATATAAACAAATCTCCGATTTGTTTATAAATATTTATTTTAAATACCCGTTAAAAATTCTATTTTTAACTATAAAATATTTTCCACTATAAAATATTTTATTTCATTTCACATCACATCACACAATCAACTACACATCAAAAACAAACAAACAAGCATACAAGCCGTCCATGGTATGGACGACGGGTGTCGGGTGCTACTAAACACCGTCTGCATCCTAGTATATATTTTAACTAGAAATAAATTAAAAGTGAGAAGTTCTCACTGAGGGATCCACTCCGCCGTGCTTTGCTGTTGAACTGCTGAATCGTCTGGATCAGTTTGAAATGCCCATTGCAGTCCTTTTCTCGCTGTTCAAATAAAATTATATTTTTATTGCTTCATTCTAATAAATAAAAATTCATTTTTTTATTTCTACTTCATATATTTTTACAACGCTTATTTCAATATAAAAAATATATTTTTATATTTCTACTTCTTATATAAAGGTCGAATTTTTATTTCATCGCTACAAAAATCTCATTTTTACTTCACTATATATATATAATAAAAATCAGATTTTTATTTCGCTACTTATATAAAGATAATATTTTCACTAGTTATATAATATAAAAATCGTATTTCTATTCTTTCTATACTAGAAAAATCATATTTTTATTATCTCTATTCTATAAAAATAACATCTTTAATATTTCTACTATATAAAAATCATATCTTTAACATTTCTACTATATAAAAATCATATCTTTAAGTCTAAAACAATATAACCTTTTCTACTATAAAGATTAAATTTTCATATACATAAAAAAAACCAAAATTTTTACCTACATTTAAAAATCAAATTTTTATGGCAAAAATCATTTTCAGTCTAAACTGCAATTCATTGAATAAATGTAGAGAAGTAGATTAAAAATAAGTAATAGAAAACTTACAAATGGCTTTAATTGGGGGGGGGGGGTTCACCGTCGGTCTCTGACTGGAGGAGGAGAAGAAGAGGTGGAGGAGCACGTGGCGTAGGGGGTTGGGGGATAAAGGGGCACTGGTCTTGCGAAGGGAGGAAGAAGAAGTGGAGCGGGAGTGGAGAGAAGAAAGAGGGCGCAGGGGGGTGATGGGTTGAGTGGCGGAGGAGGGGCATGTGGTGGCGGCGGTCTTCTGGGTGGCGCACTAGGGCTGGGGCGATTTGGGCATAGGGGATTGGGGGGAAAAGGAAGGGAGGAGGAAGAGAAGGGGAAGGCGGGTCGAGGGGGTGGCTGCGGTCTCCGGCGCGGTGGCGCGCCAGGCTGGTCGGCGGCGAGATGTCCGGCGGCGGACATGAAGGAGGAATCGAGCGCAATTTTGTTTTCTTTTCTGAGTCAACGGTTTTGAACTGAAGAGGGAGAGGATAAGGAGAGGGGTGAGGCTATTATATTTATTTTATTTATTATTTAATTTATATTTTTGGATTCTATAAAGTACCCTTTCCATTCGAACTCAAAATTGAACCCACCGACTGTCGTCCCTAGCGTATTACCCCCATTCCGAACATAATGGGATATGTATCGTAGGCAGATTCGATCGTTTCGATCATTTTTCGTCAAAATCAACATATAACTCTATATATTGAATTTGAACGCGCATTTTAATTTACCGGGGACACATACTAACTAGAAAAATTCCCAAAAAATATTATCTAGCTTCGTATTGACGATACGGTCCTAATAAAACTAGTTTCATCGAATTCTGAGACCGTTAGAAAAATGGCCAATTTCCAGTCGATTAAAATCAACTGAAAATGGTCAAACGCGTTTTACTTCACCACGCTCACATATTGATTCGAAAAATTATGAAATTTGAAATCTAACAATAATTTGACATCTCGGATCCAACAAAAGTGGTTTCGTCAAAATCCGAGGTCGTTTGCAAAATGGCTATTTTTAAGGGCCGAATTCCATAGCGACTATTCTGAAATTTCAACTGGACTTATCTTTTTATCCCCGCTATGAAATCTTGATTTTTCGGATTCATTGGAAAGATATTCTCAATTAGATTCCATTATTTTTGGTTTCACTAAAATCCGTTTTGTTTTGCACCCGGTACATTCATTTGAAGTTTGAAATCGAAATATCGAACTACCGCGCCATTTTCAATTCCTTTTATAATTATAAAATAAATATTTATATTCTAACGACGATCTATATAAATATATACGTTTGAATTCAATTCAAAATAAATTTCTCGTCGTTATATTTAAAATAATTCATTTTAAATATTCAAAATTCGCTAAATTCGCCAAAATAAAATTTTTAAACTGGCTCGGATTTTCCGGGTTGTTACAACATCAAAGTCTACATCTGAAAAAATATGTTAATTTCATAAAATCTTATTGGATAATTCCAAAGGAAAATCATATAAGATAGAAATAACCATGGAAGTCAGTGAAAATATACAATCAATGAAAGGATAGTAACACCACAGTCATAGGGAGATGAAAATTACCTACAATGGAAGAAGAATAGGGATGCTTGAAGCCAATATGTGGTTCTGGTGCTGTGGACAATCCTTCTTTCAATGAACATGTCAACTTATTTGGTGAAGGCCATATTTGACGTAAAGGTTCTCTGATTACTGTCGTTTGGATGAAGGAATCTTCATAAAGGATCCAAATTCAATAGAATGTAAATTGAATCAGCATGTTAAATTTTATGGACACAATGCAGGAACCATATCACGTGCACCTTCACATCTAAATTCAATAAAATCTTGCGTGGATGCTATCGCATCCCTTCGGGTTTTCGTAGTGTTTTCGTACCTTTCCCATAAGGAGTCAAATTACTCGCCAATTGACCCGAGGGATGCAGAACTGGCTGTTGAGAGGGCTACCTCGACTGCAGAAGGATCCACTGCGGCTTCCACCACCAAGCATATGATGAGTGAAAATATGATGTTGGAGGTCCTTCTGAATGCTTTCAGTTTTGAGACGTTTATTAAGGTTGAGCTTATGGAGAATGTGCCTCTCGATCATCAGCTACTACTAAAATATACGATATACACTAAACGGTATATTTGAAAAAATATCATTGAATCTCATGTTCTTCCGAATCTAAAACCTTTGCAGAGTTAAAAAATGGTGGTAGTAAAATTAAAAATTGAATCTAAAATTCTTGTGTAATTATAAGTCAATATCTATTTTGAAAACACTTCAACTAACTGAAAATAATATATAAAATCATTGCCTTATCCACTACAGAAGTAGAAAATTTAAAACCGTGCAGCAAACCAAAACAAAATTATAGCCAAATTGCTAACAAAAAATGTGAGGTTATGTAAATAAGTATCAAAGCTTCAGCAGGAACCAAATTGCTAGCAGCAACCAAGTCATTGATAGAGCAAAAAGTCAGAAAGTACCGTATGTTCAGGAGGCGGGTCAGATAAAAATAGATTAAGCCATCAACTGTAGATCTGTACGTTGATAAATCCGCTGCTGAGAAGAAGAGCAGTCCAATTTTTTGCAGCATAGAGAAACTATATGTGATTTGTTCAAACACGAGCAACCAAATGGATAAGCAGAGATTGAGGGTTCATCGACCTACAAAGGAAATATATAGCATTTGATGTTACTTACGTGAAAATATCCAAAATCTCATAACTGTAAAGACAGAAAACTGCACAGTGCCCACACTTCATGTCTCCAACACCTTCATTTAAATAATATAATTGTTCCAATCGGAAACTTAACAGTGCCCACACTTCATTGAGTTCAACAAAATCGCAGGAAGCACTGTAAGCTCTCGATTCGGAGCTTAGTATTATAATATAGTATAAATAGATACATGCATATTAATTTTTCTTGAAAAATAACAATGAAAGGAAATAAATAGCATATGATCTACATGCTTCTTAAATAGCACAAGTTCTAAAGAATAACTGAGTATGGAATGGAAAATTTTACAGTAAGACAACCTAGTCGGACACTCGCCAGAAAGTGAAGATCGATCTAGAACTTACAAAGTGAAAAAAATGCCTAACTAGACCATTTAAAGGTGAATTAAAAAAAATGTAAGCACCCAAACAAAGGTAAACAAGGGCTCTAAGCAGAAGGAAAGCTGCGGCATTTACCAAACCAACAACTTTTACAAGATATTTCTGATAATGACTAGAAATCAAACATCATAGCAATAATTATTATTTTTAAATGCATAAATATGGACATTTTTACTCTACGGTTTACGAACCAGTTCTCGTTTTAAATTAAAGTTTGCATTTTATGATTTGATTTTGGTTTCAAAAACCTTGATTTGACACATTAGACTTAAACCCCAATATATACTGAACTTATTTTCTTTGCCTTAATGTTTTCAAAGCAACAAGATAAATTTGATATGCCAACTCGTATAAAATTTTGAATGCTAACGGATAAGTATGCATATCTTAAGTACTTCAATTAGCAAAAGGGCTGCAAAAAGAAACTTACAACAGAAGCAAAAGCCTCTTTGCTACCACCGTATTATCGTTGCAGTTCCCCAATTTACATTAAGAGCTAACTTTGTATCTTACTGCTCATAAATTACTAATTATAAAAAGCTGAAAGCTTTGCGTTAATTTTTTGTAATATTTTTGATGTAACTATTGCAATAAATTAAAGGATATAGAGAAGTACCGTGGTTTGGAGCTTGAAGTTCATCAGAGAATCAATCGACCAAGGACAACGATATGCTTGAAGTTCATCAGAGAATCAAATTTCAGCAATAACCAAGTTGCGATTTGGAGCCATGAAGAAAACCCTAATTTTGGGAAGCCGAAATTGTTTTAGCAGGGTTCGTGAGAAATGACTCACCTTCAAATCCTCAAGCAAGTAGCCGAAACTTTTCTGCATCGATTTGGAGCTAGACTTAGATGCGATAAAGCATTCGCCTTCAAATCCTCAACGGCAAGCAGCATCTCCTCTTTTCATGAGGAAACCCAGATCCATGCTATCGGATTAGGGTTTGAAGGTGAGGCGAGGTTTCTTATTGGGTTTGGATTCGGGGGCAGAACATTTGAAGTTGAGTGAAATTGAAGATACGATGGGAGAGGAGAGAGAGTGCGCGCTGATTAATACTGAAAAGTATTTTAAGATCCAAAAATTTGGTTTTGGAGCCTAAAACAAATCTCGTTTCGGAGCCGAAATTTCAATTTGGAGCGAACGAAAATTCGTCTGCTTCAACAAAAAGCATGGTATTTACTTCTGTTCATTTGCAAAAATACAACACAGGATATGTTAGAGCCAAAATTTCAGTCTTCTACTTAAATTTCGTATTTTGCGTTGGTACAAACAACCTATTTTCTTTCAGAATCAGTTTTTTATTGATTATAATGAAAATTTCATCCAAATTTATAAAATTCCAACTATTAAAAGTTAATTATTATGTAAATGTTATTGATTATATACTATTAAATATTTAATAGTAATTTTTAAAAAGTAACTATTATTTATTAATCATCAATTAAGCGGATTTTATCTAATCTAATAGTAATTGGTATTAGTTTGTAAATTTATTATTGAATATGAATTATTTTTAAAGGTTGATATTACTAGTTATTAAATATAAGTTCTTATTAATATTTAATAGGTCTCTAATACAATAAATAGAAAAAAGAGTTACTAAAAATAAGTTTAAACAACTTTCTAATTTATCTATTAATTATTAGAAATTAATTAGTATATATTAGTTATTACAACAGACAAAAAAGAAAAATTGTGATATATATGTTTATTACAATAGTGATTTTTTCACAGTTGTAAAAAACATTTATTACAATAGTGTGTTTTTCACAGTTGTATAAAAGCATTTATTACAACTGTGCTTTTCGCACAGTTGTAAAATTAAAGTTGTAATATGGTGTTTTTGTTGTAGTGTCAGAAGGAGTGTTTCTGAATGGGGAGCACCAGTTGTGTTTGCTACCAAGGCGGATGGTTCCCTTCGTTTGTGTGTAGACTACCGCAAGTTGAATAAGGTGACGAGGAAGAACAAGTATCCTCTACCGCGGATAGAAGGTTTGTTTGATCAGTTGAGTGGCGCGGGAGTATTCTCTCAGTTGGATCTCGCGACAGGTTTTCATCAGCTAAGAGTGGAAGCTGAGAGTATAGCTAAAACAACATTTTGGATGCCGTCTGGATTTTATGAGTGGTTGATCATGCCATTTGGGTTGACCAATGCGCCAGCATATTTTGTGGATCTTATTAATAGGGTATTCAGGGATCAATTGAATAAGTTTGTTCTTGTGTTCGTGGATGATATTTTGGTCTACTCGAGGATAGAGGAAGAACACAAGGAACATTTAAGAATAGTGATAGAGGTGTTGAGGAAACACCAATTGAAAGCAAAGTTTTCTAAGTGTCACTTCTGGAGGAGGGAAGTGAGATTCTTGGGCCATGTTGTTTCAGAGAACGGTATTGCTGTGGACCCTGCGAAGGTGACTACGGTACTTGATTGGTCTACGCCCAAGAATGCAACTGACATACGAAGTTTCTTGGGATTAGCTGGATATTATCGTAAGTTTATCCAAGACTTCTCCAAGATAGCAGCACCGTTGACTCAATTGACTAAGAGAATCAAGCTTTCGTCTGGAATGAAAAGTGCGAGAATGCATTCAAGAGTCTAAAGGACAAGTTGACATGTGCACCAGTGTTAGTCATTCCTAAGGGGAATGAAGAGATGACAGTATATACGGATGCATGTGGTACCGGATTAGGTGCTGTGTTGATGCAGGGAGGTAGGGTTGTAGCTTATGCAAGTCGGCAACTGAAACCACATGAGAAAAGATACCCTACCCATGACTTGGAATTAGCAGGGATCGTATTCGCATTGAAGATGTGGATACACTATCTCTTGGGAGAAAGATTTGAGCTGTTTACCGATCATAAATCATTAAAGTATCTCTTCTCTCAGAAGGACCTAGATCTCCGACAACAAAGATGGTTAGAATTCTTAGCTTCCTATGATTTCGACATCGCATATACACCAGAAAAGGGCAATGCGGTGACTGATGCATTGAGTAGAAGACATGCCAGTTTAGGGGCTATGTTTCTAGAATGGAAGCAACTGGAGTACATCGCTGGGTATGATTTCAGACCAAAGTGCGAATTGGATCCAGAATTGTTAGCAAGTTTGACGATCAGGCCCACTTTGATTGAGTGGATTGGTTCCAATCAGAGGGACGATCCTAACCTATTGGAAATCATCTCAAAGTTAGAGATGGGAATCGACGAAGAGATGAGCAAGTATGGGCTTGATCGAAATTGATGGCTTAGAGAGAATGGAAGATTAGTTGTACCCAATGTCAATGGATTGAGAGATGAAGTGCTTAGGGAATGTCATTACTCAAAACTGACTATACACCCCGGTGGTAACAAGATGTATCGAGACATGAAGCAGACCTACTACAAGGAAGGGATGAAAAGAGACATTGAGAAGTTTATATCCAAATGCATGAATTGCCAGCTGGTTAAAGCTGAGAAAAAGAAGCCTAGTGGTTTGTTACAACCATTAGAAATTCCAGAATGGAAATGAGAACAAGTCTCGATGGATTTCATTGATAGATTACCAAGGACTAGATCGGGCCATGATAGCATTTGGGTGTTTGTGGACCGATTGACTAAGAGTGCAAGGTTTATACCCGTCAAGTCGAATAGGACGACAACTAAGTTAGCTGAACTATATGTAAAGCGGGTAGTGAGATTTCACGGAATACCCAAAGGCATTGTGAGTGACCGAGATCCGTTGTTCACTAGTGGATTTTGGAAGAGCGTACAAGAGGCGTTAGGATCAGAATTACATCTCAGTACCGCGTATCATCCTCAAACCGATGGTCAAATAGAGAGGGCGAATCGTATATTAGAAGACCTCTTGAGAGCCTGTGTATTGGATTTTAGTGGATCATGGGATGACCATTTGCATATAGTAGAGTTTGCATATAATAATAGTTATCAATCCAGTATTGGTATGGCTCCAATTGAAGCTTTGTACGGAAGACCGTGCAACTCACCGTCATGTTGGTTAGAAACTGGTGAGAAGTTTGTGCTTGGACCAGATGTGATAAGAGAAACTTCAGCTAAGATTAAGGTTATCCAACAGCGAATGAAGGCTTCCCATAGGAAGAAAAGTTATGCTGATAAGAGGAGAAGAGAATTAAAGCTCACCATTGGCGACTTGGTGTTTGTCAAGATTTCTCCGTTGAAGAGCGTGATATGATTTGGCAGGAGAGGCAAGTTAGCACCAAGATTTGTTGGTCCATTCCCAGTTCTTGAGCAAATTGGGAATTTGGCATATAAAGTTGAACTACCATAGAAGATGGCAGGAGTTCATAACATATTACATGTTTCCCAGTTAAGGAAATTCGTGCACGACCCCGATGTGACTATTTCACCTGATCAGTTGAATGATATCGAGGTTGAACTCGAGGCGGTTGGGAACCGCAGGCCTATGCGTATTGTTGGCAACGATACGAAGCAGCTTCGAAGGAAAGCGGTGAATCTAGTCAAAGTTCAGAGGGGCGAGAATGAGAATGACTGTACTTGGGAGACAGAGGAGAGCATTAGGAAGACGTATTCAGAACTCTTCGCCTGGTAAGATTTCAGTTTTGATTTAGTCTTTCCGCATGCTAGGATAGGTTTGTTTTATCTATTTGCATGTTTGATTGTTGTATATGATTGTTAGGCATGCAGGATCCTTTGTATGTTTTGGGTTAAGGAATTTCGGGGACGAAATTTCTTAAGGGGGGGAGAGTGTAATGACCCGCATTCTACGCATCGCAGGATCGTAGAATATTTATTTCCTTCACATACGAAGTCGTATGGTCATGTAACTTTGGGAGACGACTATTGGAGTCATTTCCCATGTTCATGATTTTTGCCGATTTTTAAATGACCGTTTTGCCCCTAGCTGATCTTGTTTTGACCATAACCTTTGACTGAAAAGGAGTTTTGATCTGAAACCACTTCCATTAGATTCGGATGATGGTTTACATTTCCGTAGAGTGGTCACATTAGCCAAATGGACTCACCGTTTGGGAGATATGGCTAAAACAAGTTTCAGATGGTGAAAAACAGCTTAATTGGGCTTAACCGGGTGATTAACAACTAGGCCCAAAGGGGAATTTCGGGATTAGGGGTTTAAAAGGGCTGTTAGGGTTTGGAATACCTTTTTTTCCATTTTTCAGCCGTCACTACTCATTCCTCTTAACCTAGCCATGGCCTCCAACATCTAAAACATCCCCAAACCACTTTCTAATTGGAGATTAGCCTAATCAACATCAAATTAAGGAGGAATAGCACCAAAGCAAGGTTAGAGCTGCTGTGTTACATTGGGAACAGCGCCAAACAGAGAATCATTTCAGATTTGGTATTTTATTTATGGCCAAGGTGAGTGATTTGCAAGGTTTCTCACTAATTATGGTTAATTAAGGGTAATTAGTGTTGATTAGCGAATTTATACATTAATAAATTCTGGAAAAATATTCATAAATTTCGAAATATTGTTTTAGGCATCTGTTAGAAAATTTGGATAATTTGGTTAAGTTTTACTAATCCTATCATTAATTTTGCTTAAACATGCTTAAGGGTAAATATGGGATTTTGGCTATGTTTGATCCATTTTAACCGATCAAATTATTGTTTTGGTGTTTGTGGTTGATTATACATGTTGCTATGACTGTTTGGTATGAATTGTGATTGTTTAGAATAGTTAGAATGGTTGAAAACGCCCAGTCGCTGGAAGTTGCAGGAAAAGTGCAGGTTGTGACCGGACCGGATCGGATTCCCTTACTTCCCACCGAACCGACCCACTCCCCACGATCCGAACCGCCTGGAAGCTCGTCAACTGATGGCCAAGGAGGATCACGAACTGGAGCACCCTAACCGAACCGTTTCATACTGGAAGTTCTCCGACCCGATCCGCTGGAAGTTCTCCGACCCGAACTGATGTACACAAGCGGACTGAAGGGCCACGACCCGACCCGGAGTGCTTGGGAAGGAAACCGAACCGAACCGCCAGGGGTGACCATGACCGATCCGAACCACCATGAGATGAAGGCCACGAACCGAACCGAGAGCACGATCTAAAGAAAAGAGAAGCGAAGAACCGAACTGATCCGGTGAAGACCAAAAACCCGAGATGCAAAGGTAGTCCAAGTAGGAAGTTTGTACTCAGGATCCAGTTGGGAACCAACGAGTTAACTTCATGATTGGGCTTTGCTGCGGCATGTGTGCTAAGGGGTTGTCGATGTCTGTAACTTTGGATCGCTATGTATGGGTGGTACGTGGACGGATTCAGGGCCACAATGGCCTAGGCACGACTAGTGGGCTATAGACCATTGAAGTGGGATCATTTGAAAAGGGTTGGTCATGACTCCATGGGATAAGCTTGGTGGTAGCAGTAGTTGTACAAGTCGAACTCCGTTATTACCTCGATGGGTCTAGTAATCAAAGTGGTGGATATCGTATGCTTTACGCACTAAGTGAGAGACGTGATGATAGTTGCCATACTTGATTTGTTTGCCATCACTATGACATGCACGCCCTCACCCCCGTACTCTTTACACCATATGTAAGTGGCACCTTAGAGTATTGTACAGTATGTAGTGCTAACTCTTTGGTTGCAGGTTCAGGTATGGTTTAGTATACATGTTATTGTTCTGTTTTGCTGCTTATCGCTCATACCAGACTTTTGTCTGACCCTGAGTTTTATGTCTCTTCTTATTACTCTGGGTGCTCTCACGAGCAGACTAGAGACAGGTTAGGTGGTATGCACGAGTAGCTGTACCGGAGACGAGCAGGAGGCTTCCACATATGATATATAGATATTCTCCCTGTGTCGTTGCCGGTCACTACTTTGGGCATTAGTAGTGTACCTTTTCCTTTGCTTTGCTTTAGAGACAGTTGAAAAGTTGTAATAATGATGATGTGAAACATAAGCTGTGTTTGGATTTCCGCTGCTACGATGTTTAGTTTTATTTTCCAGCTTATGCATCGTCTCGCCTGTTTTATGTCAAGTATGTTGTTATTATATTTTATTCCATGCGCTATGAGGCATTTTACAGGTTCTTGATTACTTCATTCTTTTCTTTCCTTTATTTGGCGACCGTTCCGTGCTAGTCAGACATGTGTACAGCGCGCTTTCGGAAGAAATGTCGGTTGGTGCGGGCGGGCCGTCATATCAACTTACTAATTATATGTTTTAATTGCTTCATATCCTAGATATACACCAAAAATACTAAAAGAAAAGATAAAATACCTTCTATTATTAACAGTGTTCAATATCTATGGTGTTGCTATAATTACTATCAAATATTATCTATAGGAAACAACAAATAAGCATACTGTGTCAGACTCAACAATCCAATACCTAGTGTATTACCATGTGAATTTTTCACAGCTTCTGCATTTGGACAATTGTGGTGGACATAGGGATTTTTATTAATTAGGACAGAAGTAGGATGATAAAATTTTCGTTGCTACTGTGTTTTTTTTGTAATCGATACATAAACGTAGGTTAGAATAGTTAAATATTAGACAGAAAGGTAGGGCAGAAGGTGGTAGAAGTAGGATTTCATCTTTTTCACGCCTTTTATGTAAATTTTCCACATCTTCTATGTTTGGTTCAGTTAGGGTGACAAATAAATACAGAAAACCCAGGTCAGAATTAGAATTTAAACTAACATGTATTTTATCATTGTTCAGACAGAATTGATAGCAGTAAAAGTTTTCTAATCTAATAAACCTATGGATGGAAATGTGACCAATTTCAGAACGACCATGGATGAACATCGAAGCATATATGAAGCTAATGGAGGAAACTCTGTGTGTACAAAGCTCAGTGATGCAGCACATACAATATCGGGCAAAATGAAAAGGAAGAAGTATTTTTACCTGTTGTAGGGTTGAGAAGTACGGTAGCAAAGACAAAGAGGAAGCTGATCGGCTGCGCGGTCTGCTCGGAAGAAGTCGACCGAAGGTAGAGCACGATGGCCGCCAGAATCGATGAACAAAGGAAGTGTAACGGCCCGGATTTTTATACACTTTGATTCGACTAATAACACCACACGTCCAACCCAAAATGCACAGAAATACGAATCATTATTAGAAAGAAGTTAGAGGATGAGAAATAGAAAGAAAGAAATATTAGAATAGAAGAAAACAAAGATCACAAACTCACAGCGGAACGAATAAAATATATTAAATAACATAAACTTTGAAATATAATTCAGTAACTTTATATACATACCATTTTCAGAGCACAACAATTATTCCTGGAACAGTTATAAACACTGTTTCCAGATACAACATAGTACACAGCGGGAATATGATAGTCTATAGCTAACTGGTGAAGCCTCCTGCTTCCAGCTCTTCCAAGTGAATCTGAAAAATCACAACTACTTGACTGCCCATACAAACTTGGGCTCCCAAGAGTTTAGGGAAAAACAAAAACAAAATAGACTCTGGGTCAGTCATGGGACTGGTGTGAGTAAACTCCAATCATTTGTTTAACTTTAAAAATCATTTCGAGAGAAATGATAATCGTAAGACCGATCCACAATAAACACAGATGGTTTTTACCTTACGATAACCCAAAATATTTTTGATATCAAAATCTGGTAACACTATAATAGTGTCTACAACAAATAAATAGAATCTAGTGGAACGCTTGCATCTCACGCTCCATATATAATATAAAATCAAAAACCGCATGGTGCTTATTGGAGATTGGATTTCCAACATGACAAGGTATGGAACCACCTTCCGATAGTGTATCTCTAGAGGGGAATACACTAGGTTCAAAAAGAATGTCTTGCAACCCGACCCACATATGGCTGACCACTCATTTAACTTGAGTGTATCGAGCATATTATCACCAACGGTTGTGATCAGCAACCATTACCGAAAGAATACAACAACCAAATAGAATAAGAAGCAAATGAATTTTCTCTAGATCAGGTGATAATACCCCTAATGGGACTGACCCACATAGCCATGCTGCCTGCCCGATTTCTGTCATTTCCCGGTTGATGAGGCTTGAGGTCACGATTATCTTTCAGAACATTTTGTCACCATTTACATTGAATGCCACCCTATCAGAACGTCCATATACGTTGTCCTAGGACTAGACAAACCGAAGGCACCATTCTATTAATCCATCTTGGGCAGTTTCTACCTTGGATTATCAGAACAGCCCTTGCACTTTACTCCGTCTTCGATCATCTTTAGCATAAGTTGATTCGCAATGCTTATGCCAATACGGAGTGGTTTTCAGATATTAAACCTGATCCCGGTCTCTCTGTATTGACAACGGAGGTATAAAATAAAGCAAAACTTTGATAGTCGTTGATTTAACTATCAAAGAAACATTCTTATAATCAACGGTACTATTTCCAAATGGGAATTCTATCGATCAAGCATCAAACAACATTGGCCCCTTTTTAAATGAATTTCTTATTAAATTATTATTTCCAATTTCTGTTTCCCTATCTTTCATATCCTTCCAAAGCTTTATTTTCTCTCTTGATTCTTGGAAAAACTTTTCCAATATCCTAATTTCTTTATTCGAGAAAATATCTCTTATTCCAGTTGAAAAACATTTCTAAATATTCATGAATCCCTATTTTCTATATTCAGAAAATATACCTTATTAATATCAGGAAAATATTTCCATCTTCCATTTCTTAATTCCTCGTTGACTAATTCATTTCATTTTCTATGCGTAGAAAATATCTCTCATTTTATTTGGGAAAAACATTTCAAAAATCCTTTAAATTAACGTGATGTTATAAAACATCGTTATTATAACTCAAACCATTAAACATTTATTAACTAACCATATTGTTAACCAATCTTCACTATCGAACCTTAACCATTTCTCTATCAATCATGAAGTCAATCAAGCTGGGGTATAATTACCTCTCAGACCTTAATTGAACAACATTATTAACTTTGAAATAGTCAAAACTCACAACTTCAAACAAAACATCGCTTACGCGACTCTCGGATTCAATCTATGAATCCACTTCCTTTACGGAAAAACATTAATTGTAACAGTAGCGTTATAATCGTTGTTTCCAAATATTTGATTTATAAGACATTTATTATAACGGCAGCGTTAAAATCGCTGTTTAAATTTACAAAACATTTATTATAATGACAGCGCTAAAATCACTGGTTAGATTTACAAAACATTTATTATCACGACAGCGCTAAAATCGCTGTTTAGATTTATAAACATTTATGATAACAGTAGCATTATAATCGCTATTTAGATTTATAACGATAGCGTTATAATCGTTGTTCCCAAATAATTGGTATATGGAAATATAACTTGTACTTATTAATTCAATTAATAAGTAAATAAATAAATAAATAAATAAATAATTAGATTTGATTCAAAACGGAAAGTATAATTAACTACTTCCCTAAATTCGATATAATCGAATTCCAATAAACAACTCTTTCTCCAATAATCTATATTTGATTATATTCTGAACTTCGGAATTTATCTACCATTTCAGGTTAATTCAAATTCCCAAATTCGCTTTTGAACTTATCCTTTCCAAATCATTGTCATATTTCTTTATAACCATTCCAGTCTACAAAACGTTAGCACACTTTATTTTACATTCCACATTTTGAACTAAAACGACTAACCATTTCCCTTTACATTTAATTTCAATGGATTCATATTCCAAATCTGAATTTCCTTTAGAGATATTTTGTTTGCAAAATATTTTCTATAAACCATTCACTTAAATCGTGAATATATTTATTTATTTTGTATATAGTTTGATTTCATAATTATAAACATTTCTTAAACCCAAGTATTATTTATAACTTTTACTCAGAATTATTTAGATAAGCCTCATTTCTTTTTATTTCAAAAATTTAAAATCTTGTTTAAATTTCCTTAATAATAGATAAGTTTAAATCTCATTTCAAATATTAGTTTCGAAAACCGATTTCCACTTTTTCATATAAATTCAAATTTGAATTTATATTTCAATTTATCCAATGATAAATAATTCGCTTAATTTATACTCTAATTTATAAACGACTTCTTGATTTATCCATTTGAACAAATTTCCATTTCCAACTCTATTTAAAATTATATTTCTATTTTTGGAAATAATTTTCCTTTTAAAATCTCAAACTCTTTTTCTATTTTCGAAATATTTTACGCTATTTAAAATACCAAATATCTAGGGCCAGGGTAATTCAAACACAACATGATCAATCACTGATCAAATGTCACATTATATATCACAATAAATAAATAAAATAGTAAATAAAATGTTGAGGAATCCAGTTGGATCCCTCCAACCTGTTTCCCTACATCCACAGATGTTAATCAACATAAATATGAGCTATCATAGTAAACAGAACTAATAATCGATCAATTTTATAATCATATCGATTATTTCAACCAATTTGATCAACCATTCATCCAAACGACCATCACACAGTTAAAACAAATTTAAAACTCGTTTATAGAAATACAAATAAGCCAGAGTCAGTGAGTTTACTCACATTGGTTCATAGTTGACGACTCAGTTTTTTAAATCTTTTAAAATCAAACAGATGGTTGATTTTTCTCCGAAATTTCAGTAGCTCAGCTCTCAGCCACATTAGTTCCATAAACAAAATTTTGTCGCTATGATCTTAATGTGACTGGTTTCGCTAAATTCTATTAATGCACGCAAAAGTTATTCGAGTTACAAGTTATAACATATAATAAAATAACTAACCACTGTTAACTATAGTGAATTACTAATTAAAATGCCTAACCCACGTTTTAAATATTAATCCATCTTCTTCGTTCAAAACTAATACCTGCTCCTACCATATCACGCAACATCTTCCATCCTTCATCATCCAAGTAGCTCCATTCTCCTCGAGACCGTCATCGTTCTTCATTTCCATCACATGTTATCACGTGAACACCTTCCCACATTTCCATCTCATATACCACTCGATTTTCAAAATAAATGATGCCACCAGTACGTATCAGTGTTCAAGCAGCACTGTACCCATCACTGTAGGCATCACTACACCTCTTCGTTCAATGACTTGGGACAACTGGTAGACTCCCTCTTTAAAACAACGATTCCTTTCTTTCCCACTTTCCAATTCGAATTGCTGTAACCAAACACCTCCCACACTCGCCTGCGCCTTCCTCTACCAAGTCACAACATCCACCAGTTCCAGTCTAGCTACAGTACTCGTATTGCATAGGATTTACCCAAACTTTGCCAAACCCTCGCCTTGTTACTCCAGTTCGCCTAAACTCCCCTACTCTATTACGCTGGTAACCTCCGTTTCCTCCCTAGCTCCCAAACCTGACAAATGCCGACCTCGACTAGTTTCGAGATCCATTTTCCAGAATAAGAAAACAGTCGTGCCATAGGCTTAAAGCTTTGTTGAAGAAGTCGAAATCCTCGGCATGCAGTGATATTCCAGTTTGAATTTTTTTTTGATCTTTATATTGTTTAGTTTGAAATCCTAGGAGATCGAAATGGCTTAAAAATGTTTGTTGGGTAAATTTCTTAAGGACAACGCGAGTATTATATAGGATTCAGCAACTTGGCCTCCACGTTTTATAGAGTAGGGTAGATGGGTAGGTTACTGTTTTGATTTAATCTTGAATGTGCACTAATAATATATTTTTTCCCGGAAAATACATTTCAGTTTTGCAGGTTCCACTGGCAGGATGACTCTGGAGGTAATTATATATCTAAGGAAGAATGAGGGTATTTTATATTTGAGGTGAAACGCTGGAGCACTACCCTACATTCAGCACTTGTCACGTAGGATTAAAAGAGTGTATAGTTTTCAATGGAGCATTCATTTTTCGCAGGTGCAGTATTTACTGATAATTCAAAATCGCAGCATTAACATAAAAGATACACATTAGTCAGATTATTCAATGCGGTTACTGTTATGCTGCGGCTTCTAGTGTATAGAAACTGACTTCCCGTACAATGTGTTTGTTTATAATATAAGGGACGTGACCAGTTTGTTTACTGATTATTATTATATTGCATTAATATTATTATTCATTTATACATGACCGTTAGTGTTAGAAAGTTTGAATACGCCAGTATACTCTTTAAATAAGATTTGTGCAGGAATACGGTTTGCAAATCCTTTTTTCAGTGCACCTGGTTTTGTATATGGAGCTTTTGAAATAGACTGGCAAAGATTTTGGACAAGATACGATAAGATTTTCATTTAATTATGTAGGCTTCGCACCTAACACAAGTAACATGTCTAGCTGTACTTTTTCCCCAAGTGAAAGTGAAGGTTTGAGATTTACATTGGTATTTTAAAAAAAATGAACATGTAGGAGAAGAACGAATAAATAAATTTTAGGTCACGCCGAAATATTTGAATAAAAGTGACAGCATATCCATTGTAGATGCAAAATGATTCTTGGACAAGATATTTCAAATTTTCAAGATATTGCTGAGATTCCCATGCACATGTTCATCACGATATTGATAAAGCGTACGGATTTCATAGACTTTCGATGGTGATATTCTATGAGATATTTGAATACATAGAAACGACCCATATTCCATTTTATTAGATATCTCGTGTTCCGAACATTAATTAAAAAACACTAATCATTATTTTAAACATACTGGGACCAGTTTCAAGGCTTAATTTGATCCTAGGGACAAGATATAAAATTATAATTGATATTAAATACATAAAATAAAAATCCTTTTATTTATATTATAAATCGTTATGATTTATAAATGAATTTCATAGCGACCTTTTAAACTTTTGATTTGGATATAATTCACAATCTACAAGATGAAATCTCGATTTGTCTCTTTCATTAGAAAAATATAATCAAATAGATCTGAATGTTTCTTGTTTCAAAGAAATCCGACTTATATTGGATCATGTATATTCAGTTGAAGTTCAAAACGTTAAATTACGAACTATCGCGACGTTACGAGTTCGTTTTAAATTAAATTATAAATTATACGTTCAAACTTTGTTTTTAATAAATAAATTGTTATAAAAATTATATTATATTTCCAATACGACATTTAAGCAATTTTAAATGTTCGAAAAATAAATGGCTAAAAATTCGGGTCGTTACAGGAAGCTTGGGACCCGCCGATGTTGGTGTAAAGGGCAATGGGTACAGTTGAAACTGGCGGCATATGTAATCGCTCAAGAATCGGGTTGAGGTAGCTGAGGTAAAGAACGATGATGGTGGAATTTGGGTAAAAATGATTTGTGGATACGGTTAGAAGGGGAGAGGAGTGATTGCTAGTGTAAAATGTAAATGGGAAGAGGAAACATGCGAGACTCAACGGGGAATGTAGGCCGCACGATTTTTTCCGAGGGACACATGGCATCATCTTGATTTTTTTGACAAAAGTGGAACTGAAAGGACTTTGAGAAAAGATTGTGCTGTTATATAGTATAATAGATATTCAGTGAAAAATCAAAATATGATTTTGAATATCTGATTTTGGATAGACACGAAAATATTGAAATATATGAAGCCGAGTTAAGTAGATGCACACCATTTTAACTCGAACGAATTTTTCTTGTCGATTTTTTTCATTTTATAATGAATATCGAAAAGATTTTATTTTAAAATTTGATATATCGAAAATATTATTATTTTGATATTATAATAATATAGATTGTTCAATTTTGTTTTAAAATTGAAATGGAAGTTGAAATCGTTTTAAAATGAATTTATAAACGATATATAACATATGTTTTGAATGGAAATCGACGAAATATATTATATATATTTAAATGGTTTGAATAGAACGTGTCGCGTAACAACCGCTCGCGAATTTCGACCATTGACTTTGAATTGACGTAACGGAAGATCCGACTATCGAATTCTCCTGAACCATTGGGTTCATATAGAAAAGTTATTTCAAATGAATATGTAACGACACGGATTTCGCTCGGACCAAATCGATCGCTAAATCGACCAAGACCGTTCGAATCCCGCATATGCTAACTCTGGGCATACAACACATCAGAACAAATAACATAAGACTTTTATAAACATTATACTAATGTTACATCAGAATACAGAATATCAGAGTACATCGAAATATAATAATACAACAGCGGAAGATTAATTTACAACAAATTTAATACAACGCAGCGGAAGACTATCAATGCTATGGACACAACTTTAAGCTTTAATCTAGAACCTTGCTCAATAAATAAATATCTGCAAAACAAATCACTCGACTGCCCGTGTGGAAAATAGGGGCACCCGAGTTTGCAAGTGAAACAAACTATGAGTCAGTCATGGGACTAGTATAGGAAATCTTACTTAACTTATTTAATAATAATAAGGCTAATCACAGGACCACGCCGCTAACGCGGAACGGGTTTACTCCATTGGATTGCCAGTGCATAAACAACAACCATAAATAAACATACGGGTCTACAGTGCACCAATCAACATGCAATTCCTTAGTCTACCCATTTAGGCTTAATCCCTAAACTTAGATTTAAAAATCCAATTAACTTTACAGAAATTATTTTTTTGGACTTTATTTCCCGATTTCTTTTATTTTAAATCATTTGAAATACACATCTAGCTTTTATAATAAAGTAGATTTCACTTCGGGATCTCAAAAACAAAACATTTGGAAATATGAATTCCAAAATGTAACAATGTATACAAACAAGTATGCAACCAAATATAGGTCATGTTCCCTCAGACAAGGCTATACGCGCCTTAATCGAACCAATATATATATATATATATATATATATATATATATATATATATATATATATGCACCTAACGGCTACACTGACAATGCACCATCCCACCTATGGGGGAAGACATGCACGCCCTCACACTTTTAGTCACTCTCGGGTCACCCGATCTCTAGCCACATACTTGCTAAATCATTTTATATCCCCAAGTAGGGAAAATCATTTCACAACATAATAATCACAAGTACTTTCAAATCTACATAGATTTCTACTTCCAAATCATTTCGAAATTATCGGGTATAGCCCTCGAAATCCTTTTTGTTTTATAAAACATTTTATAAAACATTCCCTGTCCAAAATCGGGAATACTATTCTTTTTACTTAAGGAAACTCATTTCAAAATCATTTATTAATTTTTGAAATAAACAACATCGCTAAACACCTTATAGTCAAATCATGAAGTGTTTCACAAGGTGTTAGCACATAGATATCTTTACCCAACCCAATGCTAAATGTAAAAACATGTTTTGCTCATAAACTGGCCGAGCACAACCCAAACGATTAATCAATCACAATCCATGTCAATAACCAAGTATATTTGGTTCAATCACATTTCATATTACAATAAAAGAGTATTTTATTGTCTGCACATTTTCTACATTTCATATGTAAAAATAAAAAAGAGTATTTCATTGTCTACATATTTTCTATGTTTCTAATGATAAATAAAAAGAATATTATATTCGCATTACATTTTCTATGTTTCTAATGACGAACAAAAAGAAAATTATATTTGCATAACAATCTCTATGTTGCTAATGACAAATAAAAATACAATTTTCATTTTCATTATTTGTATACAATTTCAATGTATAACATGACAAATAAAAATGACTATTTGTGTTTGTATACAAATTTTATGTATAATATGACAAATAAAAATGTCTCTTTTAATTTGCATACAATTCTAGTGTATAACATGACGATAAAAATATATCTTTTAAATTGTATGCAATTCTATTATATAACATGACGATAAAAACGTCTCTTTTAAATTGTATACAATTCTATTGTATAACATGACAATAAAAATACAACAACAACAAAGCCATATATCCCAAACAAGTTGGGGTTGGCTAGATATGGAACCCAAAATTAAAATAAAATAAAATTAATAATGATGATAATATATATATATATATATATAAATAGTGTTTAAAATAACCAATCAAATAAATAACATGACAATAAAAATGTCTCTTTTAAATTGTATAAATTCTATTTTATAACATAATGATAAAAATGTCTCTTTTAAATTGTATACAATTCTATTTTATAACATGACGATAAAAATGTCTCTTTTAAATTGTATGCAATTCTATTGTATAACATGACGATAAAAATGTCTCTTTTAAATTGTATACAATTCTATTGTATAACATGACGATAAAAATGTCTCTTTTAAATTGTATACAATTCTATTTTGTAGCATTACGATAAAAATGTCTCTTTTAAATTGTATACAATTCTATTTTATAACATGACGATAAAAATGTCTCTTTTAAATTGTATACAATTCTATTTTTAATATAACAAATAAAAATGATATTTCTATATCTTAACATAGCCAATAGAAATGATATTTTAATGTTGTATACAAAATCCTACATTAATGTGACGAATAAAAATAATTTTTTTATTTGTTCACAAATCAATTTTTAACATAACAAATAAAAATGATATTTCTATTTGTTTGCAATTCCTACTTTGACATCTAACATAAAAATGATATTTTTATGTGTTACAATTCCTATATTAACATGTAACATAACAAATAAAAATGACATTTTCATTTGCATACAAATCTAATTCTAACAATAAATGATACTTTTATTTTGTCAACAATTCTATTACAACAAACGAATAAAAATGATGCTTCTATTTTGTTGACATTTCTATTTCAACAAAACAAATAGAATTGATACTTTTATTTTGCCGAAAAAACGAATAAAAATGATTCTTATATTTTGTTGACAATTCTATTTCAACAAAACATATAAAATGATATTTCTATTTTGTTGACTATTCTATTTCAACAAAACAAATAAAAATGCTAACTTTATTTTGTTGACAATTCTGTTTCAACAAAACAAATAAAAATGATAACTTTATTTTGTTGACAATTCTATTTCAACAAAACAAATAAAAATGATAACTTTATTTTGTTGACAATTCTATTTCAAAAAAACAAATAAAAATGATAACTTTATTTTGTTGACAATTCTATTTCAACAAAACAAATAAAAATGATAACTTTATTTTGTTGACAAAACGAACAAAAATGATTCTTTTATTTTGTTGACAATTCTATTTCAACAAAATAATATTTTTATTTTCACACAAATCTATTTCAACAAAAATGATGTTTTTGTTTTCATAATAATCTAATTCAACAAAGATGATATTTTGTTTTGACAATAATCTAATTCAACAAAAATGATATTTTTGTTTTGTCAATTCTAATACAACAAAAATGACATTTTTATTTTAACAATTCTAATTCAACAAAACAATTAAAAATGATATTTTTATTTTATTGACAAATCTATTTCAACAAAAGGATATTTTTGTTTTGACACAAATCTATTTCAACAAAAAGGATATTTTTGTTTTGACACAAATCTATTTCAACAAAAAGGATATTTTTGTTTTGACACAAATCTATTTCAACAAAAAGGATATTTTTTGTTTTGACACAAATCTATTTCAACAAAAAGGATTTTTTTTTTGACACAAATCTATTACAACAAAAATATTCTATCAAATCAATAGATCATCATAATAGCATCAATCAACCCAAATCAAATCACGTATAACAACAAACTGAATTGAACAACGTATTTACAGAAATTTCTAAACATGATAATAATTAATTTTTAATTATTTAAAAAAATTCTCACTTATATATATATATTAATTCATATCGCAATCACAATTCAATACAATCAATTTAAATCGTCCATAGTCTGTGGACGAGGGAGGTGAGCTAACAGACAATCATCACAAATTCAGTTATAAAAATAAATAACTGTACAAAAGAATTTAGTGAGAGAGTTCTCACCTTGATCAGATAGAAAATTGTTTAAATAACGATTGTTTCAATAAAATTAAACTGTGCGTTTAATTTTATCCAAATCTGTAATCAGCCCCAAATTCATTCCAGTTGATTCTAGTGCGAAGTTCTCGTCGTCACGGTTCCATCGGAACCAGTTTCATAGAATTCTTCGCTGTTTGAATATATTACACTATTATAAAGATTAATTACATATATAAATAAATTGAGATGATTAATACATGATTAAACTAATTACTTTTTGGAATTAACTAGGGCCGACAGTTTTATTTTCTCCACAGTGATACTGTACATTTTCCACGTTCTAATTGAACTCGTCATCACCCTCTAGGTTTAGGAATTTGAACCACCTCCTTACACCGGAATCAAATCGCCAGCCTCCACGTCGTAGACCGAACTGCCACCTCCCTGCGCTGGCCGTGGCGTTGCACTCGCGGTCCTCAAGAGGCCTGAAAACACTTCTGAAATTGGCTACTTTGAGCCAGAAATTCGCACTCACCTCTACACCTTAATCGATCATCCTCCCATCAATTTGAAGCTCGCGAAAATCCTCACCCTATTTGCTTTAGGAGTCTTTGATTTTATTGTTTGGATTTAGAGATTTAGGGGGACAACATATCGAGCACTCAGGGCCATTGAACGTTGGTTGGCGGCGGGTTCAGAAAATAGTGGATTAGGGTTTTCTAATTCCAAGGGTTATTTATAATATAATATTATTAAATTCATTAATTTATAAAAAAAACCGTTACTTCTTAATAATTCCAAATCCAGCCTAACGAATGTTGCCCCTAGCCAAATACCCCTATTTCGAACATAATGGACTAGGTCCCGTCAGCCCGTTTGATCGTCTCAGCCCACATTTCTTAAATTTAAAATATAAACCATTTAATTATTTAATTTGATCGTACATTTTAATTCACCGGGGCCACATACTGACTCCTAAAATTTTTGAAAAATAAATCTAGCTATGTTTTGACGATACGGTCCTAACAAAATTAATTTCGTCGAATTTGGAGACCGTTTGAAAAATGGTCATTTTCTGGTCGATCCAATTCAAATTTAAATTAACAAACACATTTAAATTTACTGCGCATACATATTAACTCCAAAAATTATGAAAATTGAAATCTAGCAATAATTTGACATTCCGGATCCAACCAAAGTGGTTTCATCGAAAACGGAGGTCGTTTACAAAATGGCTATTTTTTATATTAAAAAATATATATATATTCCATAGCGACTATTTTAAGTTTTAAACTGGTCATAACCTTTTATTCCTGTTATGAAATTTCAAATTTTCAAATTCGTTGGAAAGATATTTTTAAACAGATTTAAATATTTTTGGTTTTACTAAAATCCGATTTATTTTGAATCCTGTACATTCAGTCAAAGTTCAAATTCAAATTTTCAAACTACCGCGCTATTTCTAACACCCTTTAAAATTAAAATAAATATATAGTTCAAACTAAATAAATTTTTAATCGTTATTATTTAAAATAAATTATTTTAAATATTCTGAATTCATTAAAATAGCCAAAATGATAAATTTTAATTGGTTTTGATTTTTCGGGTTGTTACAGAATATATGAGATTTAAAATCTAACGGTTAGATTTTGTGAAATGTTTAATTCAAATTTAAATAAAAACAGCGCTAGTGAAGATAAATAACATGGAACGTCATTTAACTAAAATGGCATATTTTTAAATGATTAAAAATAGAGAAAAATTATGTTAAATCATAATAAATGATTTGGAAAGTTTTTTGGATAAAATATTCCACTTTTGTAAAAATAAAAGATATTTTTATCTGAATAAGTTATTTATCAACTTGAATAAAGAACTGAAAGGAATTATATGGTTTAAATATAACCAGAATTTCCAATGTATGAATTGGAAAGGATTTGAATGGAAATAATCTTCGGAATATTCCAATATCGGATTCCATGATTATACGGATATCGTTGAGGAATTTGGAAGATATAGATATCGTTATTCCCGATACGATATCTATTGGTTTCAGAATTTGATATTGAATATAAATCGATATGATTTCTACTCAGAGCCTTGTATTTAATATCAAATTGGATTTTCGGTTTGTCGTGAATGGTTATTTTAATAATACCGTTCTTAAACCTAGTTGAGAAAGGAATACATCTTTTGATTAAGATTAATGAGTTTTCCAATTAATAAACATAATTGGAATTAAATGAAAGTTGATTTTAGGTTCATTGTGAGCGATGTTTTAAAAACATTAGTTCTTAAACCCAATTAGCAATGAAGTTATGATTTGGGATTTATAAATCTTTTAATTAATATTTAATGAAATTTTTCCAAATTAAAGTTTTCCAATATAATAAATTAAATTGGAATTGAATGGAATTCGATTTAGTGATAATCGAGATGAGCTTCCATGAAGGAAGACTATTACTGTTTTTGGAATTTAAAAGGCTTTGTTGTTATTCCGTTTATAGTATTAGTCTGATACAGAAATTTATATCGATTATATACTATTATGATTTCCGTGAAGATTCCATTTTGATGGAAGATGAGTATGGGTCTATCATGAGCGATGTTTTAAGCAACATTCGTTCTTTAACCCAGCTAAAGACATGATTTATTTCCTAAGATGAATAATCATTAAATAATGTTTTTTCAAGATTAAAACAAATTGAAGTTTTAATGAATCTTTGATTAGATTGAAATGTGAATGATGTAATTAAATTTACCGAATTTAAGAAATGTTCTAGAATGGAGTACCACTAGTTTTACTACATGCGATAATTAAACCTTTAATTGAATTTGAATGTTAAATGGTAATTGAATTTACCGATAACACAATGGGTGTTAGATATGGAGTGCTACCTCTTTTGCTCCATGGGATGAATAGGTTGGGATTGAGATAATAAAAAGAATCATTACTTCAGTAAGGCTCGTTAATCCCGACTAGTTGATAAACCTTAATTTGGTTTAGGTCGTAAAAAGATATTTTAAATCTTTTGAAATAATTTCCAAGAATATTTGTATAAAAGAATATTCTGGATTGGAATGAGGCGTATGACGTGTTTGTATTTCATATGATTATAAGATATGCGAGTTATTCGAAAAGATCAGGTTTAACCTACTCTAAACAACCGATACGACGATTAAAAGTCAAAATTTTGAAGACGGTGGTTGAAGACCGGAGATCTTCACATCGTTGGGTTGATTACTGATGTCTTGATTGGGCTGTACACCCAAGAAAATGTAATAAGTGGTGGTTATTCAGACGTACCTGGACATCGACAGGATATCCGAGGGCCTCTCTCCTATATTGGACATATGGGACGAGGAATAAGGTGCCTTCGATTTTGTTCAGACCCAGAACAGACTTGCAAATGGATTGTATGGCTGACATTGTACTTCACGCTATATTTGTTGATCTCTACTAAATATATATATATATATGTTTGGTGGCGGATAGTTTATTCTCTTGCTAAACACCCTTCTCTGAGACATACAAGCTTAGAGGTTGTATATTGATGAAAATCAGTGGTATAGTATGGATTGACAATGTGGTATACTAAGATGCAATGATCAAGACCTTTATTGAAAAGCAGTCTTGTAGCTGATGATCAAAGCATAGCTTTAATATGGTACAGCTTTGTGTAGCATTAATTCGCGAGCTTCACACTTTGGTATGAAACAAAAACGGTTTTGAGGACCGCATGGAAATGAACATGCATTGGTTTCTAGCTGAGAGTGGTGTTATTGTATGGAGCCAAGACATTTTTACTTATGTGGATGATGGATTGCAAGGCACCTCTGACATAGAGCCGATTGAAAGTCCCATATGGTCGATGTACTGACCAGGTTGTAGGTCCGATAGAATCAGCAACGTATTGTTTATGGTATTACTAATCAACGACGATTGACCGACCCTACCGCTAACCTAGGGTCACTTGCGGGTGGTCTTGGGTCATGGTCTAGATTGGCTCGAATCGGAAAGGAAGATCGCTTGCCTTGGTTCATACATGGAAACCCAATTTCCAATATGCGATTTTACAGTTTTAGTTGTAAACCTATATGGCGACATAATATATGGAACCTATGCCACCTATGATTGATACATTTATATTTGAAGTTGATTTCTTCGCTATGCACTAATAATAATAAAAGATAAATTTTGCGTATCAAACATATTTGGCCATCATAAGGTAAAACTCTATCCTCTGGTTTGTGTTGCATTGTGTGATG
Source organism: Allium sativum (assembly GCA_030737875.1). Lineage (NCBI taxonomy): Eukaryota > Viridiplantae > Streptophyta > Magnoliopsida > Asparagales > Amaryllidaceae > Allium > Allium sativum. The sequence goes on along the minus strand of CM060916.1, from coordinate 706,914,507 downwards.
GGACCTGAGTCTTATAATGGCTTCATTTTTCCTTTTTAGCATTGCGATGTTTGTTTTATGGTATTCTTGGGAGAAAACTAATTCTGTATTATATGGCGTGTTCCCTTGTTTTACCCCGCATTAAAATGAAGTTAATATCTATTTTAGTTCTCACACTAGTCCAATGACTAACTCGAAGTTTATTGTTTCCCACGTAAACTCTGAGTTCCTATATTTTCCACACGGGCAACTAGTAGTTTTGGTTTTCGCAGAATATTTCTTTTCACAGATTCCTGGATTACGGTTGGAGCTATATTCAGAAAGTTTTGTATCCGTGTATTTCTTGCAGCTGTGGTAGTTGATGTTTTCTGTTGCACATTATATTTGTGTATTTATATTTCTGCTGCTATGTAATTTAATCTCTGATATTGATTTTCCGCTGCTATGTAATTTAATCTCTGATATTGATTTTCCGCTGCTATGTAATTTAATCTCTGATATTATGTTTCCACTGTATATTATTTATTTGTACTCTGATTCTTGTATTCTAATGTAAATTGTTGTAAAAGCAATGAAATGTTCTCCTACATGTGTTCTGATGCGTCGTGTTCTCAAAGCAATCCGCATTCCTGTTCGGTTTACGCCGGTTGGGGATTTCAGGTCGTCATAGTTGGTATTTGAGCTTTGGTTTACAAAGCTCGAGAATAAGACACATTAGAACTGAGCGAAAGAATTCATCAGAGATAGGATTAGCTACATCCTATAAGAATCACTCGTTAGAGATTGGGTTCGTAATACCTAGGATGAGTTTGAAGAGTGTTATTTATAAAACGAATTTGATTTTGAAAATTATATCTTGTTATAATGATTTAAGTATATTTATTTGATTTTGATTTGGAATATCAAGTATAAGAAGATTTTGCATATACGCGTCATGAACGTATATTCGAAGTCTCAGATATACTGGGTAGATATAGAATAACACTCTAGTTGTTCGGGGATGATTCTTGTGATTGATATGTCACTGTCAGTATTTATGTTCAAGTTTCGAAAGTGGGATACCTGTATATTTCCAATTGACTGGTGTGAGAACCAAAAACTTAGTTAGAGTTTGTTGTTTGTGATTTGACATTGAAAATATGATTTTTGAGTATATAAAAATTATATATTTGAAAAGTTAATCAACTAATTGATTGCTGGTTGTGATGTGTAAAAATTAATTTAACTGATAAAATATTGGAATAATAATACCACTACGAGAATGAAAGGTAAATTAAGCCCAATCAAATCTAAATGTTGGACTAAATTGAAAGTTTGTTCGAATCAAATATGCATATATATGTTGTACAGGTTATTGCGTAGAAGCTACGAAGAGGAATAAAATTACATGCCCGACATATAGGTACATATTTACTGTATTGATTGGGTATGATGATTTTATGAGTCGATTGGCAAGCCACTTGGCTTTATAATTTTCTGCTGATATATGAGAGCATGTAAAGGTCATTTGTAGTTTTACCGATCAACCTGTACAAAGGAGGTTATGGCAAAAAAATTCGAAAATTTAAGGTGTTAGCTAAATTTTGAGAAATTAGAAAGTTCTTAGAAACTGAAAAGTTTAGGAACTTTAGTCAAGCGAAGGTCAAGTTGATTAAGTAAACAACCTTAGATTCTATCTTCCTTTTCGGGGACGAAAAGATTTTAAGTAGGGGAGATTGTGAGAACCCTGATTTTGGAACCAAAAATTTATTTTTAATTGATTTAATGAATTTTAAATGTTTAAAATGATTTGTTTTGAGAATTAACGATTTATTTAAATCAAAGTTAGAACGTATAAATTTAAAGTTTATTTAAAACGAACTCATAATGGCACGGTAGTTTGAAAATTTAGTTTTGAACTTTAAATAAATGTACAAAATGCAATATAAATTAGATTTCAATAAAATATGAAACGTTAGAATTTATTTGATTATATCTTTCTAATGAATGTGAAAATTTTATATTTCATATTATAAATTGTAGATTATGTCCAGATTAAAATTTAAATAGTCGCTATGGAATTTAATAATAATTTAATATTATTTAAGCCTTTAAAAATAATCATTTTGCAAACGATCTCCATTTTCGACGAAACCAATTTGTTTGGATCCGGAATGTCAAATTATTGTTAGGTTTATAATTTCAAGTCAATTAAAATTCATATGTAAGCGTGGTAAATTTAAGCACGTATTGAAATTCAGTTATAAATTTAATAGGGTCCATTTGGCACATGTCCCTATTAAGTTTCAAAATGAGGCTTAGGTCCGGTCATAAACTTATTATAAAATACAATCCCTATTTTTCGAAAATTCAGTAAATAAATAAATAAAAGATACAAAAATCACGTAAAACCATGTTTAAATAAAAAACGTAAACGTTAAAAAAAATCGGATCAAAAAACCATCAAAAACAAAAAAACAACGAAAATGCAGTTGATGCATAATAGTACGCATGTATTTGTATTTTCTTGCATATATCCGTGCATGTTTTTCAATCATGCATCTGTGTTGATTTATTTACATACATCTGTGCAAGTATTGCATAATTTTTGCTACAAGTGCGCAAATATTCATTTGCATGCAAATCAGTTCACATTTTTTTGCATTTAGGCGTGCAGTAAAACAGAAAAGCTGCACACATGCATGCAACAATCTGCAAGAAAAATACCAGTTAAATTTTCTTCATGCAATACTTGCACACATGTGTGCAATTATTTCAAATAGTTGCACACATGTATGCAAGTTTAGGTCCAGATTTTCAATGGAAACATCTTATGGAAAAGTTGCACACATGTATGCAACTATTGGTAATAGTTGCATACATATATGCAACTTTTTTTTTATAATTTTTGTGGACTTCCAGGAACATTTCTACATTTTAGTTTTTTTTTACTCAACGACGAAATTTTTTTGGCAGAAAAACGTAAAATACGGATGTAGGAAAAATAGGGATCGGGTTTGCATGGAAAAGTCGAAAGGGACGTGGCTTATATTTAAAACTATAATAGGGGACGCAACCTAATTTCCACAATTTAATAACCTAATTAAAAGACCATTTTTCGAACGGTCTCCAAATTTGATGAAATTTGTTTTGTTAGAACTGCATTTGCTAAACATCGCTAGATTTCAAATTTCATAATTTTTGGACTTAATATGTAGTCGTGGCAAATTAAAACATACGTTCAAATTTAATATTTAACGTTACATTTTAATTTGGATAAAAATTGATCAAAACAGTCGAATTGGCTTACGAAATATATTCCGTTGTGTCCGGAATGGGGGTATTTGGCTAGCGGCGATAGTCGTTAGGATTCTTTTGGAGTTCGAATCGATAAACTTTACAATTATGTAATAAATGAATTGAATATATATTTATAATATGTGTATATATACCCCATATATTGGTCAACACCCTAATTTCTCAACCCCGTGGTCAAAGCTTCTCCTGAGCCGCCATATTCAACCGATGGACAGAAATACACCTAAATTCAAACACTAAAAACTTGAAATCCACGTGATAATCAAAGAAACTTCCTAAAGCAGATTTTAATACTCAGTGAAACCTTCGATTCTACCAGTGGTGATAGGAAATTGATCGCCGTGGAGGCCAGGGCGGCGCTTCAAAGACGTTGTGTTCGTGCGTGATTTTCGAGGCGGGGGAGGGTTCAAACTCCAAGGTGTTGCCGACAGTGGTAGCCGACGTTGTGGCCTCCGACGTGGAAGATTCTGATCTGCAGCTGGTCGACCAGGGAGGCGTACGTGAGTGGGTTGAAGATGGCAGCGTGGGTTTTTCTTTTCCGAACAGGCATGAAGAAGGCAACCGAGATTTAGTTAATTAAAAATATAATTAATTTTATAATATAGTGATTAGGGAATAAAATTATATTATTAAATTGTATTCACTTAAAATGTTGATAACATTGTGATGCAAGGTCAAAATTGAACGAAACCAACTTCGTTAGAATCGTGATGATGAACTCTATGCTAAAGAACTGATTGGGACAGAAACGGATGCAGTTGGGATTTTTGATAAAATTAAACGTCTATTTAATTTTATTAAAACAATCGTTATTTAAACGGTTTCATAACCGATCAATGTGGGAACTCTCTCACTCAAGTTATTTTTACACTTATTATATCTATGACTGAATATATATTGATTATGTTTGATTGCAATATTTATATGGTGATTGATGGATGTTTACAGTTTTAATGTTATCATTATTAAACTGTGATTGTAAGTGTTGATAAATAAAACATTTATATTATGAATTATTCTAGACTGACAATTTACCCACTCGTCTCCCAAATATGTAGATATGTTCACATGGACTGCGATGTAAACCCCACACAGGTATTTGGACGATAATTTTACATATTGCCCAAGTGCACAAATAATAATTGGTTATTTATTGGTTGAAAACCCCACACGGATATTGGGATGATATTTGATTTACACTAATCCTAAGTGTTTTGATTGGATGTTAATCGATTGATTGACAGACCGTTATAAGCATTATTTAATTATTTAATGCTTATATGGTTGTAGATGCACTCTAGATGTGAATTAAATATTTAATAGTTGTTTATAGCTATTGTTGAATACATGTGATGTATGAAATCCATATAAATAAAATTATATGGTAATTGATTGAGTCTCATTCCAATTCGGAAATAATGAATATTTTAATATAATATTCAATGAAGAATCAAAATATGATTTTGATGTCCGATTTTGGATGGACACGAAAATATTGAAATATATGAAGCCGAGTTAAGTAGATGTACGCCATTTTAACTCGAATATTGAAATATAAGTTTTGAATGGAAATCGCCGAAATATATTATATATATTTAAACGGTTTGAATAGAACGTGTCGTGCATCGACCGTTCGCGAATTTCGACCATTGACTTTGAATTGGCGTAACGGGAGATCTGACCGTCGGATTATCCTAAAACTGGAACTGTTGGGTTTATATTGAAAAGATCTTTAAAATGAGTATATGAGATTTGAAATCTAATGGTTAGATTTTGTGAAGTTTTTAATTCAAATTTGAATAAAAACAGCGCTAGTGAAGCTAAATGACCTGAACCGTCATTTAACTGAAAGGGCCTATTTTTAAATGATTAAAAATAGCGAAAAATTATGTTAAATCATAATAAATGATTTGGAAAGATTTTTGAATGAAATATTCCACTTTGGTAAAGATAAAATATATTTTTATCTTAATAAGCTGTTTATCATCTTAAGTAAAGAACTAAAAAGGAATTATATGGTTTTAATATAACCAGAATATCCCACGTATGAATTGGAAAGGATTTAAACGGAAATATTTTTCGGAAATATTGGGTTCCATGATTATACGGATATTGTTGAGGAATTTCGAAGATATAGATATCGTTATTCCTAATACGAAATTTGTTGGTTTCAGAGTTTGATATTGAATATAAATCGATATGATTTCTATTCAGAGCCTTGTATTTAATATCAAATTGGATTTTGGGTTTGTTGCGAATGGTATTTTTAATAATACTAATCTTAAACCCAGTTGAGAAAGGAATAAATCTTTTAATTAAGATTAATGAGTTTTCCAATTAATAAACAAATTGGAATTAAATGAAAGTTGATTTTGGGTTCATTGTGAACGATGTTTTAAAAACATTAGTTCTTAAACCCAATTAACAATGAAGTTATGATTTGGGATTTATAAATCTTTTAATTAAGATTTAATGAAATTTTCCATAGTAAAGTTTTCCAATTTAATAAATTAAATTGGAATTGAATGGAATTCGATTTAGTGATAATCGATATGAGCTTCCATGAAGGAAGATCATTACTATTTATGGAATTTAAAAGGCTTTGTCATTATTCAATTTATAGTATTAGTCTGATACGGAAATTTAGATCGATTATATGCTGTTATGATTTCCCACGAAGATTCCATTTTGATGGAAGATGAGTTTGGGTCTATCATGAGCGATGTTATAACCGGCATTCGTTCTTTAACCCAGCTAAAGACATAATTTATTTCCTAAGATGAATAATCATTAAATAATGATTTTTGGAGATTAAAACTAATTGGAGTTTTAGTGAATCTTTGATTAAATAATTAAATTTACCGAATTCAAGAAATGTTCGAGAATGGAGTACCACCAGTTTTACTCCATGCGATAGTTAAATCTTTAATTAGATTTGAACATTAAATGGTAATTGAATTTAACGATAACACAATGGGTGTTAGATATGGAATATTACCAGTTTTGCTCCATGGGATGAATAGGTTGGGATTGGGATTGGGATTGGAATAATAAAATGAATGATTACTTCGGTAAGACTCGTTAATCTCGACTGGTTGATAAACCTTAATTTAGTTTAAGTTGTGAAAAGATATTCTAAATCTTTTGAAATGATTTCCAAGAATATTTGTATAAAAGAATATTATGGATTGGAATGAGGCATATGATGTGGTTATATTTCACATGATTATAAGATATGCGAGTTATTCGAAAAGACCAGGTGAACCCATTCTGAATAACTGATACGACGATTAAAAGTCGAAGATTTGAAGACCGGAGATCTTCACATCGTTGGGATGATTACTGATGTCTTGATTGGGCTGTACACCCAAGACGAGGTAATAAGTGGTGATCATGCAGATGTACCTGGAGATCGACCGAATATGTGATTGCCTCTCTCCTGTATTGTACATATGGGACAAGGAATAAGGTGCCTCCGGTTTTGTTCAGACCCAGAACGGACTTGCAAATGATTGTATGACTGATATTGTACTTCACGCTGTATTCGTTGATTTCTACTAAATATATATCTATTTAGTGGTGGAGAATTTATTCTCTTGCTTGGCACCTTTCTCTGAGACGTACGAGCTTAGAGGTTATATATTGGTGGAAATCAATGTTATGGTATCGATCGAAAATGTGGCATACTGAGATGCAATGATCACGACTTTTGTTGAAAAGCAGAGTTTTGTGGTTGATGATCAAAGCACAACTTTAATATAGCATAACTTTGTGTAGCGTTTAAATTGCGAGTTTCACACCTCGGTATGAACCAAAAATGGGATGAGGACTGCAGGGAATTGGACATATGTTGGTTTCTAGCTGAGAGTGGTGTCATGGTATGGGGCCCAGACATTTTTACTTATGTGGATGATGGATTACGAGGCACCTCAGATATGGAGCCGACTAAAAGGATCATATGGTCGACGTACTAACCAGGTTATAGGTCCGATAGGACCAGCTAACGTATTGTTTATAATATTACTAATCGGCGACGGCTGACCGACCTTGCCGCTAACTTAGGGTCACTTGCCGGTGGTCCTGAGTCATGGGATAGATTGGCTCGAATCGGAAAGGAAGATCGCTTACCTTGGTTCATAGATAGAAACCCAATTTCCAATATGCGATTTTACGGTTTTAGTTGTAACCTATATGGCGACATAATATATGGTACCTATGCCGCCTATGATTGATACATTTATATTTGAAGTTGATTTCTTCACTATGCACTAATAATAATAAAAGATAAATTTCGTGTATCAAGCATATTTGGTCATTATAAGGTAAAACTCTATCTTATAGTTTGTGTTGCATTGTGTGATGTGTAACAACCCACCTCCACTAGGGTCACTCTTTCGGGGGCACTAGCTTCTGGGGGCGTTAGAACTGGGTAAGCATGCACAATGATATATCAAGGCAGAACAAGAACATAAATATATATGTAAAACAGAGTAAGTGAGAATAAAACAGCGGAATATCTCAAACCATCTCAAAACAAGTCTAGTACATCATAAAGTCAACTGCCAAAATAAACATGTCTAGTACATCATAAACAAAAATACTGAAATACATAGTGCTATCCCCAAAATAAAGATGATAAACCATAGCGAGCTCAATGTCCAGACATACATGAGCTATCCAACAAACAAGCAAGCGATCCAAGCTAAGCACCACTGTTCCCTCCCTGAGAACCTGGGGGGGGGGGGGGATGGAAGAAAAGAAGCGAAAGAAAACAGGTCAGTCAAAAAGACTGGTAAGCCCTACTACGATCAGTCTATAAACTAATAAAGTTAACATCATGATGGAAACTGAGATGAACATACTGGCAATGGATAAAGGTGTCATCACATAAAGAAGATTAAGCTTTGCACCACAGTGTACTAGCAAACTAACATAACAGGTATTGATCCCTCAGCCCAAACTTTGGCCCAATAGCATGAGGTGACCTTAATGCAAGGTCCAGCCCAACGGTCTAGTCGATCGGCTCCCTATAAACCTAACACGTCGAGTGTTGGTGTCCATACGGCCCACGTACGGTTGTAGTCAGACTGTGCTGGGTCCACCTTCGGGTGTATCAAGCTCTCGGGTGCCAACCCCAGACACCTAAGCAATAATGCACAGTCTAAACCTACTGGTACCCGTGCCTCGAGTTTGTCCAACACCGGACTACGTGCACGTCCGTAGCCCGCCTGGACCCGCACCGCTGTACCACTCAGCCGTCGCTTTGGTCGCTTACATCAGTCCAGTAATCGTGCCCCGCCCTAGCCTAGCCTCTAGGGTTGTGAATGATACCCAACTGGGATTACTGCTGGAACAGACCACGTTGCTAGGGTTTTCTAAGAGGGTTAAGTGTGGTTTAACCCCTCACTAATCATGGATTAAATTAGTTAAGTGTAACCAACAGTTCACCACTTAACCCCATTTAATCCCTCGTATCCCCAAAATTGGTTAAGTATTAGTGGGCCATGACTTAACCCTAATCATGAGGCATTAATTAATTTAATTGTGCCTTAACCTCTCACATTAGACCTTGTTGCGGTTACTAGTTAAGCCGGGCGGGTCCGGGTAGCTTTACACCACAACTTGGTCTAACCTCGGGTCCAAGGTACACATGACCAACTTCTCACATTGGGTCCTATTGTTTGTAGCAACTAGTTAAGCCGGTTGGTTCCGGGTAGGTTTACACCACAAACTCAACCCAACCTCGAGTTGGCCACACTTATGTTTTCTAAGTGTCATTTCCACTTTATTTTCAAAACATAATCACAAGTTTAACAAATACTTGGGTAGACCTAACTTAATAGGTAAATTCCCAAGGGGTAGACCTAACTTAATAGGTAAATTCCCAATCTTATATTTTCATGTATTTTAAGTTTTACCCAAAAAACCCCCAACGTCATTCTATCGCTTACATATTCGTCATAACGCATAAAGGATAGAAAGAGGGAACTTAGCACAACATACATGATAAATCTGACATATCATAATAAACATGCATAACATGTTGGACTTGCATAACTTAGCATAGTGAACTTGCATAAACATGCATAACTTGTTAAACGTGCAAATCATGGCATAGTGAACTTGCATAAACATGCATAACTTGTTAAACTTGCAAATCATGGCATAGTGAACTTGCATAAACATGCATAACTTGTTAAACTTGCAAATCATGGCATAGTGAACTTGCATAAACATGCATAACTTATCAAACATGTGTAACATAGCATAGTGAACTCGCATAAGCATGCATAACTTATTAAACATGCATAACATAGCATAGTGAACTCGCATAAGCATGCATAACTTATTAAACATGCATAACATAGCATAGTGAACTCGCATAAGCATGCATAACTTATTAAACATGCATAATATAGCATAGTGAACTCGCATAAGCATGCATAACTTGTTAAACATGCATAAATCCCAACTTTCATCACATATTAACTTTAGAGTTTCTAAAATGAAGGTAAGAGGGCTTACAAATATTATGAAGACACAAATCTACTAATAAAGATTGAGAAGCCCTTTATGCAAGCATATAAAAACCCAAAACAAAGCTCCAATTAACAAAAATCCCAAAAACTCTAGCTTAGCAAATAAAGCTTGCAACTTGATGATGTATGCAAGCTAATGATCATTCATACAACTTAGAAATGCTTGTATGAACATCAAAATCTTCATAGGAATGATTTTTGAAGAGGGTGGAGGCTAGGGTTTTTAGGTGGAGGCCATTTGAGAATTCAATTTGACATAGTTTGGTTGCTAGAATGAATAATGAGGTTTTAGGGTAGGATTAGGGGCTTATTTATAGAAGATTAGAGTGTTTTTAGCCGTAGGATTAACCCTAGGTTAGTTTAGGTCCGTCAGATTTCGGAATTCTCTAGAACCAAGCCACAAGACCAGACCAAGACCCAAAATGGTGCGCCAGGCAAAACTGCCCGGCCACCCCGTGTCGACAGGGCTGTCGACAGGGCAGTCGACACCCTAAGACCCCTGTCGACATGGGGGTCTTGGCGGGAGTTTTCCCGCCTGACGCCAGTTAGCCCTAATCCTTGTTTTTGAACTTAAAATTTAAATCTGTTTTTACTATGGAAATTTCTGAAAACTTCAATGGGCCTTAACTGGGTCATACGGACTCCGATTTTCGAAAACTCGGACTCTATTTCGCGTATTTTTCCGAGACGAACGCAATGGCACAGCCCGTTTCCCTTGATTCGGATTTTTGAATTAAATTCTGCCTCGATTTATGTTATAACAGGTTATTGAAAATACGGGTTGTTACATTCTCCCCTCCTTAAAGGATTTCTTCCCCGAAATCTTCAAGTTAGGAAGAACGTATCCTACCATCCAATCATCCATCTACTCAAAGCATCATCCACGAGAAATCATTGTCCTTAAAAGATTCTAAATGCTGTATGAACATATGCAAAAGTGTGTGTATATGTACTTATCTAATGCAAAGATCAATGCAAAATATGTTAGTGAAATGTATCCATATGTATGCAAATCCCTAACATATTGTATAATATCTACATGCGTGCTCAATCATACATCCATATGCAACATCCATGTGATGGCATACAAATTTCATCCAAGAATAAGCATAAACACTCATGCACATGCAATATGAGGAGTGTGTGAGCCGATCTAGTGCCTAATGTGTATCATGCATCCACGAGTAACCACTTGCAAACACTTGCAACCACTTGCAACCATCAAACATAACATGTCTCAAGCACATGTTTCATCCAAAGGGTTTCTACCTAAGGTTCTCATGACAAGATTAGCACGATAACTAGATAAACATGGATAGCAAAGAGAAAGATATGCTAAACAAAGGAAAGAGATTGAGAGTGTACCCTCAAAAAGGAATGGATAAAGCCCACGCATCTTCTCCTCGGTTTCCCAAGTTGCGTCCTCTTCGGCTTCACCCCATTGAACCTTCACCAACTTGACCTCTCGATTCTATAGCTTCTTGGTCTCCGTCCCCAAGATACGAATCGGAGCTCTCCTCAAAGTTGCTTCTTTCTCTACTTCCACGTCTTCAAGAATGCTAGGTTCAACCACCTCAGCGGACTCATGTAGGCACTTTCGGAGATGCGAGACATGAAAGACATTATGCACTCCGGACAGCTTCTCGGGTAATTGCACTTTATAAGCCATCTTCCCAATTCTCTCTATGATAGGGAAGGGTCCAACAAATCTTGGTGCTAACTTCCCAACAGCTCCAAAATCGGACCACATTCCGCAAAGGAGAAACCTTTACGAAAACCATATCCCCAACATCAAACTCCAAATCGGATCTTCGCTTATCAGCATAGGATTTCTGTCGGTCTTGGGCCGCTTTCATTCGTCTCCGAATCAACTCGATCTTCTCGGACGTATCTCTGATCATATCGGGCCCAAGTATGAGCTTCTCTGTAGTCTCCCACCAACATGTAGGCGACTTGCATGGCCTCCCATATAAAGCTTCAAATGGTGCCATCCCTATGCTTGCTTGATAACTGTTATTATATGCAAACTCAACAAGAGGAAGATGGTCTTCCCAAGTACCACCAAAATCCAGAATGCAAAGCCTCAACAAGTCCTCAAGTACCCTATTCACCCTTTCTGTCTGACCGTCCGTTTGTGGGTGATAGGCCGTACTCAGGTTCAACCTCGTGCCCATAGCTTCCTGCAAACTGTTCCAGAACTGACTAGTAAAGATGGGGTCTCGGTCACTGACTATGCTGGAAGGGACTCCATGTAGTCGTACTATCTCACGAAGATATACTGATGCTAGTCCAGATGCGGTCCTTTTGCTCTTCACCGGAATGAAATGAGCACTCTTCGTAAGCCTATCTACAATGACCCATATGCTCGTATTCCCTTTCCTTGACCTTGGAAGCCCATCAATAAAGTCCATAGAAATACTCTCCCACTTCCATAGCGGGACCTCTAGAGGATGCAATAGCCCACCGGGCTTCTTCGACTCGGCTTTTACTCTCTGACAAACAACACATCTAGAGACAAACTCTGCCACATCCTTCTTCATTCCAGGCCAAAAGAAAATACGCTTCATATCCCTATACATCTTATCTCCACCCGGATGTATAGTCAACTTGGAGCGATGTGCTTCCTCAAGAACTTTCCTCACCAAGTCTTCCACCATCGGAACACAAAGCCTTCCGTCTCTCCTCAGCCAACCCTTATCATCTATAGAATATCGAGCAAGGTGACTAGATGTCTCCCCTCGAATCAGCTTATCCATAATCTCAATCATCTGAGGGTCTTCCTTCTGCGAAGCCCCAACTTGATCCAGAAGGGTAGGCCTGAGCTCAAGAGATGCTAAAGAACCGGTCATCGACTCAACCGCCAAAGAGAAATCAAAGGTTGCCAAGAACTCTAAATTCTTCATCTCAACAAATAGAGGACTTAGTGTCAACCTTTTTCTACTCAACGCATCCGCTACAACATTCCCCTTGCCAGGGGTATAGGCTATATCAAAATCATAGGACGCCAAGAATTCCATCCATCTTTGCTGCCTCAAGTTCAGATCCTTCTACGAAAAGAGATACTTCAAAGACTTATGATCAGTATACAGCTCAAATCTCTCTCGCAGAAGATAATGACGCCAAGCCTTGAGTGCATATACTATCGCTGCCAGCTCTAGATCATGAGTGGGATAATTATTCTCATGCACCTTAAGTTGCCTACCACCAAAACATATAACTCTGCCTTCTTGCATCAGAACGACGCCCAATCCCGTGCCACAAGCATCAGTGTACACGGTAAACATCTTACCACCATCGGGTAAAGCTAGAACTGGTGCTGAGGTAAGGGCTCTCTTAAGTCTCTGAAAAGCAAGCTCACAATCCATATCCGAAGCAAAAACTAAGTGCTTCTTCGTCAACTTAGTAAGAGGAGCGGATATCTTCGCGAAGTCCTTGATGAACTTCCGGTAAAAACCCGCAAGACCTAGAAAGCTTCTCACCTCGGTTGCATTCCTTGGAGTCTTCCAATCCTGAACTGCAACCTCCTTAGCGGGATCCACCGCTAAGCCTTGCTTGGATACGATATGCCCAAGGAACCTAACTTCCCTTCTCCAAAAGTGACACTTGGAGAACTTGGCCTTTAACTGATGCGCTCTAAGCGTATCCATCACCTCTACAAGATGCCTCGCGTGCTCTTCTTCATCCTTGGAGAAGATCAGAATATCATCCACAAAGACCACGACAAACTTGTTCAAGAACTCTCGAAACACCCTACTCATCAAGTCCACAAAATACGCGGGTGCATTCGTCAAACCGAACGGCATAACAAGCCATTCAAAGAATCCATCTGGAGTTCTGAATGCAGTCTTGTCTATACTATCTTCAGCCACTCTGAGCTGATGAAATCCAGTAGCAAGATCAAGCCGAGAGAAAACAGAAGCACCAACAAGCTGGTCAAAGAGATCATCGATCCTCGGTAACGGGTGTCTGTTCTTCTTAGTCAGCTTATTCAATTCTCGATAGTCAACACATAGTCGAAGAGAACCATCTGCCTTAGTAGCAAACACCACAGGCGCTCCCCATTCGGATATACTTCGTCTGATGAAGTTCTTCTCAAGCAACTCCTTTACTTGCTTGCTGAGCTCCCGTCTTTCACGCGGAGCCATGTGCCGAACGGGCAAAGAAACAGGCTTAGCATTATCCACCAGATAAATGCGAAAATCAATCTCTCGTTTTGGGGGCAACCCCTTAACTTCTTCAAAAACATCTGGATAATCTCGGACCACCCTTACAGACTGAAGGGCTTCCTCTGACGAGTCGAGAGATTCAAGATAGCACAACATGACGGGATCCTTCGGATTGCATGAAATCTCTAAGGTGTTGCCAAGGCGAGTCACAAGCCTCACAACCCTATGCTCACAATCAAGAATGGCTCCATATCGGGACAGCCAATCCATGCCCAATATCAATCCGTATCCCCTGAAACCAAGAACATACGCACTACACAAGAACTCTACACTGAGTATAGAGATCCTCAGATCCTCACATATCATAGATAAATGAGCAGAACCCCCAATGGGATTCGAAACACAAACGGGATCATCCACTAAGCTAGTACTAAGGTGCAAACTATCAACAAGATCAGATGAAATAAAGCTATGTGATGCACCAGAATCAAACAAGGTACGAACTGGAAGATCGGAAACATAAACAAGGTTCTCAACAGAAACACTACCTCGATCGGGAACTGGAGCGGTATTGAGAGCATGAACTTGCCCTCCTGAAGGTCCAGCCTGTCCTTTCTTCTTCAGGCATTCCTTGTTGAAGTGTCCAGTCTCACCACAGGAAAAACATCCACCACTAAGCTTCCTTTTCTTCTTCCTACAATCCTTAGCAAAGTGTCCAGGCGCACCACAGTAATTGCACTTTCCCTTGCCTTTGTTGTTGTTCCCCTTCTTGTTCTTGCTCTGATTCCCCTGACTGCTTTGACCACCTTGATTGCCTTTACCTTGAGAATCAGTCTTCCTTGCTTGAGTATCACTCGACTTGACCTCTTTCTTTCCATCTCCCTGAAGTAGAGCCATATCGACCAAACTCTCAAAAGTAGCCCCATGCAGAATATGTGACATCGCCAAACCCTGCAGCGGCTCATTCAATCCTCTAGCAAATCGAAGAGCCTTCTTCTCAGGAGTGTTCACCATATCCAAACCAAAACGGGCCAGCTGATTAAACTTGTTAACATACTCCTTGACAGACATATCACCTTGCTTTAATGCAATGAACTTCTCCATCTGTAAATTCGCCTCAGCAGAAGATAGAAACTTGGCCACAAATCTAGCCCTCAAATCGGCCCAAGTCTCAACGGGCCTCGTCCCATTGGTGACCTCCCACCAATAGGCTGCTTCGTCCTTCAAAAGCCACACTGTCAATAAGATCTTCCTCTCGTCATCAATCCTAAAGATAGCAAACAAGTCCTCAGTGTCTTTCAGCCAATTCCTAGCTTCAACAAAAGATTCCGTGCCTAGGAAATTCTTGCCTCCCATCGCCTTGAAGTCCTTACAAACCTTCGTGAACTCAACCTGAGGATGTTGAGGGGGAGGAGGAGGAGGAGGAGCCTCAGCAACAGGAGGAGGAGGAACATTAGCAACGGGAGGAGGAATAGGAACCACCGGAGGAGGGACATTAGGGGGAGGGTTCTCAACTACAGGAGGAGGAGTGGGAGTAGGGTTTGCGGGGCCGGCTGCCGCCCTAACTTCTAGAAGTCTCCTATACCAGAGTGGTACGTTTACTCCATCCGGGATGGCAAGATCCTCAGCCATACTGAAATGAAGGATAAGATAAGATTAGGTCAAGGGAACGAAGGATAACGCTAATGGCTTTTTGGGGAATAGCCTTTTAAAATACTAGACTTTTCTTTGGAAAATACTTTATACTTGTTTTGAAAATAGTTTTTCAAAAGTCTTTTAAAAACTTTTTGTTCTTTCTTGTAAACCATATGCTCTGATACCAAATTTGTAACACCCCACCTCCACTAGGGTCACTCTTTCGGGGGCACTAGCTTCTGGGGGGCGTTAGAACTGGGTAAGCATGCACAATGATATATCAAGGCAGAACAAGAACATAAATATATATGTAAAACAGAGTAAGTGAGAATAAAACAGCGGAATATCTCAAACCATCTCAAAACAAGTCTAGTACATCATAAAGTCAACTGCCAAAATAAACATGTCTAGTACATCATAAACAAAAATACTGAAATACATAGTGCTATCCCCAAAATAAAGATGATAAACCATAGCGAGCTCAATGTCCAGACATACATGAGCTATCCAGCAAACAAGCAAGCGATCCAAGCTAAGCACCACTGTTCCCTCCATAAGAACCTGGGGGGGGGGGGAACGGAAGAAAAGAAGCGAAAGAAAACAGGTCAGTCAAAAAGACCGGTAAGCCCTACTACGATCAGTCTATAAACTAATAAAGTTAACATCATGATGGAAACTGAGATGAACATACTGGCAATGGATAAAGGTGTCATCACATAAAGAAGATTAAGCTTTGCACCACAGTGTACTAGCAAACTAACATAACAGGTATTGATCCCTCAGCCCAAACTTTGGCCCAATAGCATGAGGTGACCTTAATGCAAGGTCCAGCCCAACGGTCTAGTCGATCGGCTCCCTATAAACCTAACACGTCGAGTGTTGGTGTCCATACGGCCCACATACGGTTGTAGTCAGACTGTGCTGGGTCCACCTTCGGGTGTATCAAGCCCTCGGGTGCCAACCCCAGACACCTAAGCAATAATGCACAGTCTAAACCTACTGGTACCCGTGCCTCGAGTTTGTCCAACACCGGACTACGTGCACGTCCGTAGCCCGCCTGGACCCGCACCGCTGTACCACTCAGCCGTCGCTTTGGTCGCTTACATCAGTCCAGTAATCGTGCCCCGCCCTAGCCTAGCCTCTAGGGTTGTGAATGATACCCAACTGGGATTACTACTGGAACAGACCACGTTGCTAGGGTTTTCTAAGAGGGTTAAGTGTGGTTTAACCCCTCACTAATCATGGATTAAATTAGTTAAGTGTAACCAACAGTTCACCACTTAACCCCATTTAATCCCTCGTATCCCCAAAATTGGTTAAGTATTAGTGGGCCATGACTTAACAATAATCATGAGGCATTAATTAATTTAATTGTGCCTTAACCTTTCACATTAGACCTTGTTGCGGTTACTAGTTAAGCCGGGCGGGTCCGGGTAGCTTTACACCACAACTTGGTCTAACCTCGGGTCCAAGGTACACATGACCAACTTCTCACATTGGGTCCTATTGTTTGTAGCAACTAGTTAAGCCGGTCGGTTCCGGGTAGGTTTACACTACAAACTCAACCCAACCTCGAGTTGGCCACACTTATGTTTTCTAAGTGTCATGTCCACTTTATTTTCAAAACATAATCACAAGTTTAACAAATACTTGGGTAGACCTAACTTAATAGGTAAATTCCCAAGGGGTAGACCTAACTTAATAGGTAAATTCCCAATCTTATATTTTCATGTATTTTAAGTTTTACCCAAAAACCCCCCAACGTCATTCTATCGCTTACATATTCATCATAACGCATAAAGGATAGAAAGAGGGAACTTGGCACAACATACATGATAAATCTGACATATCATAATAAACATGCATAACATGTTGGACTTGCATAACTTAGCATAGTGAACTTGCATAAACATGCATAACTTGTTAAACGTGCAAATCATGGCATAGTGAACTTGCATAAACATGCATAACTTGTTAAACTTGCAAATCATGGCATAGTGAACTTGCATAAACATGCATAACTTGTTAAACTTGCAAATCATGGCATAGTGAACTTGCATAAACATGCATAACTTATCAAACATGTGTAACATAGCATAGTGAACTCGCATAAGCATGCATAACTTATTAAACATGCATAACATAGCATAGTGAACTCGCATAAGCATGCATAACTTATTAAACATGCATAATATAGCATAGTGAACTCGCATAAGCATGCATAACTTGTTAAACATGCATAAATCCCAACTTTCATCACATATTAACTTTAGAGTTTCTAAAATGAAGGTAAGAGGGCTTACAAATATTATGAAGACACAAATCTACTAATAAAGATTGAGAAGCCCTTTATGCAAGCATATAAAAACCCAAAACAAAGCTCCAATTAACAAAAATCCCAAAAACTCTACCTTAGCAAATAAAGCTTGCAACTTGATGATGTATGCAAGCTAATGATCATTCATACAACTTAGAAATGCTTGTATGAACATCAAAATCTTCATAGGAATGATTTTTGAAGAGGGTGGAGGCTAGGATTTTTAGGTGTAGGCCATTTGAGAATTCAATTTGACATAGTTTGGTTGCTAGAATGAATAATGAGGTTTTAGGGTAGGATTAGGGGCTTATTTATAGAAGATTAGAGTGTTTTTAGCCCTAGGATTAACCCTAGGTTAGTTTAGGTCCGTCAGATTTCGGAATTCTCTAGAACCAAGCCACAAGACCAGACCAAGACCCAAAATGGTGCGCCAGGCAAAACTGCCCGGCCACCCCGTGTCGACAGGGCTGTCGACAGGGCAGTCGACACCCTAAGACCCCTGTCGACATGCCTGTCGACATGGGGGTCTTGGCGGGAGTTTTCCCGCCTGACGCCAGTTAGCCCTAATCCTTGTTTTTGAACTTAAAATTTAAATCTGTTTTTACTATGGAGATTTCTGAAAACTTCAATGGGCCTTAACTGGGTCATACGGACTCCGATTTTCGAAAACTCGGACTCTATTTCGCGTATTTTTCCGAGACGAACGCAATGGCACAGCCCGTTTCCCTTGATTCAGATTTTTGAATTAAATTCTGCCTCGATTTATGTTATAACAGGTTATTGAAAATACGGGTTGTTACATGATGGGACCTGAGTCTTATAATGGCTTCATTTTTCCTTTTTATCATTGCGTTATTTATTTTATGGTATTCTTGGGAGAAAACCCGTTTCGTGTTATACAACATGATTCCTTGTTTTACCCATCATTAAAATGAAGTTAATATCCGTTTTAGTTCTCACACCAATCCAATGACTGATTCAGAGTTTATTGTTTCCCACCTAAACTCTGGGTGCCCATATTTTCCACACGGGCAGCTAGTAGTTTTGGTTTTCGCAGATATTTCTTTTCATAGGATCCTGGATTACGGTTGGAGCTATATTCAGAAAGCTTTGTATCAGTGTATTTCTTTCAGTTGTAGTAGTTGATGTTTTTCGTTGCACATTATATTTTTGTATTTATTTTCTGCTACTGTGTAATTTAATCTCTGATATTATTTTTCTACTGCTATGTAATTTAATTTCTGATATTATTTTTCCGCTGTATATTATTTATTTGTACTCTAATCCTTGTACATGGTGTAAATTATTGTAAAAGCAATAAAATATTCTCCTGTTTGTGTTCTGATGCGTCGTGTTCTCAAGGCAATCTGCATTCCTGTTCGGTTTACGCCGGCCGGGGATTTCGGGTCGTCACAATAATATTGTTATATATCTATTATTCGATACCTAAAAAATATAAAATATATGCATTGTTACCCTACTGTTTTGGGTCCACAGGGTTAAGTTTTGGGAACCCAAACTCAGAAGATTTTGATTGCCCTTTCAAAATATAATCATTTGATAAATAAACTTTTTTATTAAAAATATCAATATATTTATCTTTCTCATTATTATCTAACCTTTTAGGAACCCATAAATTAATTGACTTATAAGGGGATTTGTACTCTAATTTCCAAGGTTTTGGTTTGAACATAGTACCCTTAATAAGTTTAGTACACCGAGTACCATTTTCCTTTGATTTAGGCTTAGAGGTGTATCCAAATCCTTGTTTATTAGTGGAGAATTTAGATGCTGATAATAAATGTTCTAGCTTACCCTTCCCTTTATTAAAGTTATCAATATCTATTTTCATTTTATAAATATCCTTATTATAGTTAAGGATATCATTGTCTAAAGATGTTACTTTGTCATTCGAATTAGTGATTTCTAACTTCATTGAAAGATTTTCTAATTTTAAGGACTCATTTTCACTTTTAAGTTTTTTAAAACTTCGAAGTGTTAAATCATTCCCATTTTTATGTCCATTAGGTCTTTCAATTTCATCTTCTAGACATGGTTTTTCTTTACTCAACTTTTCATTAAACATTTTTAACTTATCCACCCCCGCTAAACTATTCTTATACTCTTTCCTAAGCATTTTATATCACTTATACATATCTTTTAAGACTTTAGTATTCTCTTTATTAAAATTCGATACCTGATTATCCTTTGCCATAAAGCACATGTTGGCATTTTCTGTTTCTGAATCGCTATCACTCGATGATTTATCTGAATCAACTCATGTTGCATTAAAAGCCTGTTTTTTGTTTTTCTTGAATGTTTTTGAAAAGTACTTTGGTTTCTTCAAATTTGGACAGTCTCTTTTCAAATGATCAGGTTTATTGTATTCGAAACACTTAACAACATTTTCATTTTTGGAATTGTTGTTATTAATTTTTCGTAGTTTGTTCATTTTCCATTGTTTGAAGTTTCTTGAAATTCCTGGTCATGAATTCAATTTCCTCATCAATTTTTTGTTCTTGGTTGTCGTTTGTAGTGCTGAGTGTTGTTAGTGCTTCATTCTTATTTTCTTCAGTCTCTTTCCTAACATGCAATTTTACTTACTTCAAAGGATATTGGATTACCAATTAAATCTTCTATTTTCATAGTACTAATATTACTGACTTCTTCAATTGCTAGAGTCTTCAGATCTCATTCACTAGAAAATGAATTCAAGGTCTTTTTGACTTGATCCTCTTCGTTAATTTTCTTTCCTATTGATGTTAATGCATGTACTATATCCTGAAATCTAGAATACATATCAGAAATAAACACATTTGGTTTTATCTGAAAATTTTGAAAGTGGTTAGTTAGACTAAATATCTTAGTTTGTTTTATTTTACTAGTGCCCCCATGTGTAGTTTGTATGTTCTCCAAATTCCATATAGAGATTTACAAATAAAGACTCGATTAAATTCATTTCCATTTAAAGAGCAAAATAAAATGTTCATGACCATTGAATATTCAGTTTGGGGCTCGATGTACTCAATTTGGGTGATATGCCAAATATCTAAACTACTAGATTGCAAATAAAATTTCATTATACAAGCCCAATATGCATAACCGCTACCATTAAATAGAGGAGGTATATTGGTAAATTTCATCCTACAAACCTTGCTCTGATACAAGTTTTAGATCTTAAGGCTATTCGAACTCTGATGGGTGAAGTCCATATTTAAAATCTATAGAACTAACTTGTGAATTTAATGCTATATCTACTCAAATTACAAACAAAAAGAAATAAGTTATAAAAGCAGTATAGTAAAGTAAATAGCAAATTGATTTTTATAAACCAATTCTACATCTGGTCTTGCACTTCACTGTATAAAATTTCACTACAACTACTTGCTTTTCATTGGTTGCAAGAACACTTTACAATCTTGATTTCTCTGACCATAAGATACACCCTCTTGATTTCACAAGCTATAAGAACACCTTCTCCTTTTCACAAACAACAACAAACTATGACATGCAGTTATATCTTTAATACAGATTCTTGCAGATTCCATACAATGATTTTATAGATCTCCGATGACGACGTATATTTGAATTCTTTGAGGAATAAGACTAAATAAGAGAGAGGATGATATAAATTCAGTAGAAACCCTTTGATGTTATGTGTTTTGCAAATTGGTGAAGAACTGGAGTGAAATGGTATTGACTTGCAAAGATAATAGAAGACGATTCAATGGTTTTCTTATGCAAAAGCATGTAAGAGAAAGAGAATATTAATTGAAAATCCATTTCAGAGTGTTTATATAGCGATTGAAGAGACATGTCTTTTGGTGAAGAGGTAGCGGGAAAACCATTTGATTTGAACTTTAAAAAATTATAAGACCATTTTATGCCTACATACTCAAACCCACTATGTCAACATATTAGTGTTGCAAAAGTGGCAGAAATTTCAGATTCTTCATATTATCTCTTGTTTGTGAATTCTTGTGATTCGATTGAAGTCAATGGTTGACGTCCTTCAAGTATAATTGCCATGTGGCCTTTAAAAAGAGTTTCTAAGGTTCAACTAACTACTCACTACTTCAAAACACCTCTGTCCTTTCAGCATTCTTCCTTTATCAGTTTTGTTCTTCCATTATTCTGATGTTCTTCATACATGATACATTTGCTTCTATGGAATTCTTGTTTATCTCTATAAATGTCTCCATGGTATATCTGAAATAACCGCATAGCTTGAAGTTAAGTTAGCAGTAATATTTATATGGTTGTTATTATTAAAATGAATACTTAAAGTATTAACACACACACACACACACACACACACACACACACACACACACAAAAAAAAAACTTCAAACACCTCTGTCCTTTCAACATTTTTTCTTAATCGGTTTTGTACTTCCATTGCTCTGATTATTCTTCATACATGATTTGTTTGCTTCCATGGAATTCTTGTTTATCTCTATAAATGTCTCGATGATATATCTGAAATAACCGCATAGCTTGAAGCTACGTTAGTAGTAATATTTATATGGTTGTTGTCATCAAAATTAATACTTGGAGTATTAACATATACATATGTATATACGTGGGTGTGCGCGTGCATATATATGCATGTATGTGTGTGCGCGCATGTGTCACTGTCTAGAAACATGAACAGAAACACACTAAAAAACCTAGACAAATAAAAATTTATATTTGCAATTTAATTTTCCTTCTTTTTCAGCTTACTGCACTATTTTATTTGATAGGTATGACGGATGACCAACAAATTCTAGAGCATGCAATAGAAGAATTAAACTGAGCATGAACGAGTGACTGTTATGTTGTACAAGAGTGTATTAGTGTTTATCGATGATATGTATGTGTAAATATGAGATTTTGTATAATGATTATAAAATAGTGGAAATAAAAAAGTGTATTATATGTAATAAAATATTTGTTTGAATAAAAATATATGCTCAAAATTAGATTTTGAGTTTGAATATTTTATTCTTGCAAATATTTATTTATTATTTATAGAAAATAAAATAGTACATAAACATATTTATTGAATATATATGTTTATTATCGTCAAACAAAAATCGTACTAATATACTCAACATGAAAAACCAATAAGTCTTTGAGAAAAAAGTAAATGAAATTATATTTTACATGTAGAAAGAGGAAAATATGTAAAATTAACTAGTTACTATATAGAGATGGGAGAAGGCAATAAAAAAGAATTAGGTTTTTACATAGAAGAAAGCAAGGTAAAGACATGAAAAAACAAAATATTTTATAGCTATCTTTTATGTTGTACCGACAAATTAGGTAACCAATATAGATAGTTTCGTCTTTTAAAACATAAATATCATTTTTAACAAGTACCCATAAATGTTAATGAAACTTTTTATTTGTTTCGAAAAGGGAAAAGAGGAATTATAAAATCACCCACACATCACGCGAGTGATGTCATACTCGCTGATTTAGCAGCCAGTTAGTGGCCAAGGAAAAACAGCGGGACCCGCTTTAATTCAATATAAAAATAAAAAAATTGTGCTCATCCAATCAAATCGCGAGTATCAAACCACTCGCTTGTGCGCGAGTGATCTTAACAATTCTCAAGGGAAAAAACTGAGTAAAATTAATGAAGCAACATGCTATGAAGACAAAATGTGCAGAAGTAAGGAGCGAGCAGATAAAAAAACTCAATTATTTAGTATAGTACACATATATAGGTATGAAATATCAATAAATAATACTTGATCCGACGAAGTTTATAAATTTCCTTAAATGTATGATTTTTTTAAGGAAATTAAGGTATTTGATAATTAGGCATACTGATAATTAATACTTTATGTTAAAAAAATTAACAAACTAAATTTATCTGAAATTTACGTTTTACCACTCGCTTTTATGTAAGCGTTACCTAATTTGTTATCATCTTTAATTCAACGTACTTTGGCGAAGAAAGGAAACCATATTCCACTGTGGATAAAAAAAAAAGACCTTATTATATTCATTTTGGCTGAAAATTTCATGGGAAAAAAGGGGGTATTAGCTAATCGAAAAAGCCTTGGCAGTATATATCTTGCTCCCGTATCTCCTGTAAATAACAAGTTCCATAAAGAAATTATGTCGTACAACCCGGCTCCTTCTCCCTTTCAAAATCCGAACCCTAATCACCCAAATCAAAACCCTAGCTACTCGAATCAAAACGCCACTGCCTTCCCCAATCACCTTCCGTATCCCCAATCCGATGCCATCTTCCGGCCACCTTTTCCGTCGTCAACTGCTGTGGATCCAAATACCCAAATTTCGTTCGCTGGTCCGCTTTCTGTTGCTGGCCAATCGTACGCGCAAAACACTCAAGAACAAGAAGCTTACTACGCTTACTTAGCTGCGTATGCTGCTGTCAGTATTTCATTCTTCTTTTTTACATTGTTGAACGTTCTGTTTTCTTCATCTTTTGTTTTCTGATTTTTGTGGTTTTCCTATTTATTTGCTTGGATTTTTCAGAATCAGGTGAATCAGCAGCTGTATGCTGCGAGTTCTACTTATGGAGCTGTGAGTGGACGCTCTTTTCCATTTACTTTTACTTTCTGACTTATCTAATTAATTTTATGCATTGCTTAATGAAGAGAGCCCTTAGAAAAGACAGAATCAGTTGATGACAACACATAGATGATACACAATATATAATGTAAAGAAGTAGAAGATGCAACTAGAAACATGGGAAAAACAGTGCTGTAGGTTCAAATTATATGCTTATAGAGACATGGAATTCTTTAGGGTGGTAAATGCATAGAATGCCTTTTGAATCTATTTAATAGAAGAGTGTTGTTGATATGTGCCATTTAAGACACATGTTAAAAATGATAATTATTTGCTGAAGGCTTAAAATTTTTATTTGACTTACATCTATTAACTGCCTAACCCTCTATAGAGCGTAGTTATGCTATTAATCATACAGCTGGTCCTAAATTACGAAGATTATCCTTGCAAAATTAATAGATGGAATTCGGAGGTTATGTCGGAAATTAACAACTTTAACCTGTGTTCTTAGGGCATATGTTTAGGCATGGCAAAAAATCCATACTCGTGCATACCCACGAACAAAACCCATCATGGACGCGAAACAAATAGCTAAATGAGTACACGTGGGTAAACTACTAAACGGGATTTTCAATACCCGTATATTTAACGAGGAGGATATCCGTGCCTCCTTGTAATCATACACATAAAGAAATCATGTTATTACCCTTATACTTTGTATGTTTGTTAATATGTAGTTAGAAAATCAGGGGTTCTCCTTGTCTTGTCTCCAGCCCAACTGCACTGTGCTTCTCCTCCTATAGGCCACAACAGTATTGCGTGTTCTCCCCCAATCTGCTACGGTCGAACAAAGTGACCCCCACCTGTCAGTTCTGTTGTTCCTTCTTTTTTTGGATATTGGTCTAAATATGTAGTGGTATTTGGAGGTTAGCATTTGGATGTTGGTGTAATTTGTTTTTCACAAAATGTGTTTATTTTTAATAGATTGCTCAGAAAGGAGTAACATAAAATTCAATGAAGACAGTACATTTAGTAAGACGATTAGTGGGACATTCTAGAAGTCAATGTATGGTATTCATTGATTTAGAAAAGGAGAAAACACATGATAGAATACCAATGTATGCTATGTAGTCACGGTGCACGCCTAGGCGCAAGGTGCAACTAGGGGGCTTTTTTGAAGTTTAAGGCGCACCTGTTAGTGAAGTGCAAAAAAAGCCCAAAGCGCAAAAAAAGTCCAAAGTGCAAAAAGCTCGCTTTTTTCATTTATAGTGTTTTTTTTGTTTTGTTTTAAACGAAGGTTGAATGTTTTTTTGACTACTTATTTTGGTTTGTGACGTGAATTTAAAAAGTTTTATCATCAAAATTGCGAAATCATGCTATT
Organism: Allium sativum; assembly: GCA_030737875.1. Classification (NCBI taxonomy): domain Eukaryota; kingdom Viridiplantae; phylum Streptophyta; class Magnoliopsida; order Asparagales; family Amaryllidaceae; genus Allium; species Allium sativum. The sequence goes on along the minus strand of CM060916.1, from coordinate 706,888,662 downwards.
ATTTGTTGTCAAAACTGTATATTAAGCTATAATTTTAGGTGCAGTTTTTAACGGTGACAGCAGAAAAAAACGCAATTAAGCTGCACAAAAAGGTGCAAGGCGCAAAAAAGCCCAAGGCGCAAGCCTTTGGCTTTTTTGCGCCTTTTCGCCTTGACTACATAGAATGCACGTAATGTAGTAGGTTTTAAGCAGTTTTTTTAGCACACTTAATAAAACTTATTTGATATATTTATGCAAATTTCATGATGAAACTTTGATCCACATGCGGAGCAACTAGTGAGTTTTCGATAAAATGTGAATGATACATCAATGATTATTTTAAACCCTTATTTGCATTAATCTTTAATGAAAAGAGAAGAAATTCAAGTGGATGTATCATGGTTCGTGGTGCTAACAGATTCAACAAAAACTCTTCAAATGAAACGATAGTGAATTATTTTTGGAAAATGGATAAATTCATTAAAATCAAAATAATTGAAATTTGAAACTTTCTAAGGCAAAATTGTATTTATATCACCTGCTTTAAGTAAATATAGTACGATATGTGTTCAAAATCATACGAGTAACAAAAAGACATGATAAATAATACAAGAAGATAAGAATGTGATGGGCATGATAAATTGAATTAACACACAGGGCAATGGAGATAAGTTGGTAGCACTCTGCATGAGAAGGAAAAAAAAAAAAAAACAAATTAACGGGAAGATGTTTTTATTAAACTGCAATCAGACCAACATTATTGTATGAAGTGGATGCTAATCTTTCAATGACAAACAAGTACATAAGTCAAATGTAGGAGAAATGAGAATGTTGAGGAAGTAGAAATAACTAAAAGGGATACAATTGTAAACAAGTAAAAGAGATTAGTAATGGCACCTATAAATGATACAATTAAAGAAATAGATTTGGATGATACAAAGAAGATAGGGTGACAATAGTTAAGAGATGAGATTATAAACACACATGACATGCATATATATATATATATGTATATACACACATCTCATATACTTATTAAGAACATATTAATAATGATTTTGAAAAATTAAAGTATGATTCACGAAAGAATATTTTTATCCAAATGCGATTAGATCTACCTATATTGTATGAGAACATTGGTCTTTAAATAAGATACAAAAAAAAGTTAAACATAGGAGAAATGAGAGCATTAGGGAGGATAATATAAATAACCATAAAAAATAGAATTTCAAACGGGGAAATAAGAGAGTTACCAAAAGTAACACCTATAAATGAGAACAATTAAAGAAATAGACTTAGATGGTATGAAGTCATAAAAAGAAGATGTGATAATGAAACAATAGAGAGCGGATTATATTGTGCGTACACACGCGCGCGCACACATATATGACTAGCTTTTAATGACCTCATTTATTTGGCACTTATCCATATCTTTTGATTTCAACCACTAAATCTCATTTAAATAACAATACGAAGTAACATGAGAGATAATATATTATTTAAATAAGAGTTATGGATTAAATCAAGGGGCTTGGTTTGGAGGTTAAATAAAGGGAGCTCCTAAACGTTCCCCTTTAGATATGTGTGTGTATCCAACATAGTCGTCCCTTGTGGTGAGATGCTCTGTTTTTTGTTTGTGAGTCGAATCATGCATATCGTGATTCGAACTATCGTACATGTGTCGACTTGTTGTACTACTATTATTTCAGTTTTAAATGTGTGTGTGTGTGTGTGTGTATATATATATATATATATATGGGAAAAATTAACGGAAGATTTGGAATGACATATTAAAATGATTTTGGGAAGCCTTGAGTACAAATATTCATGAAAGAAAAATATGGAGAACGAGAATTCATGTGGCTTATGCATGGATGCCGATTTACATAATTGATTGTTCCATCTTATAGAAACTCGGACAATAGGTTACATGGTGGATGATTAATTATTTAGTATGAAATCATTCACATTCACGTTTTTGCAGTGTATTAAAAAAACGTTTCTGAGGCGCGCCTTGAGGCGAGGCGTTGGCAAAAATGCCTTGAGGCGCATCTAAATAGGCGTTTTACCTCTGAGGCTTAAGCCTCAGCTAATTGAGGCATAAAAAAAACAAAAACGTAAAAAAAATGGTTTAGGAGACTTTTTTTACTGTCTTTTTGTTTGTTTGTTGTGTTTCATTGAAAATCCATTTTAATCGTTTCCCCATTTCTATTGTTTGCTAGTTTAATTTAAAATGAGCAACGTGATATTGCATGGAAATGAGTTAAAGATTTACCGAATTCTACAAATTCAAAAAAATTTCTCTGTGGATTTTGTGGTCATATATGCACCAGAGGAAGGTATCATTTGATCTTTTGCAATTTATATTAAATATGCAAGGATGATTATATTTTGTTTGAATTGCTTTGAATTTTTTATGGTTTTTACTTACTATTTGACATTTAATGTTACTCCATATTAGAATTTAAGTATATATGTTGCGCTTTTCTTTTAACCGAAAGGCTTACGCCTCAACGCTTCGAGGTTTACGCCTCGCCTCACGGATCCGAAAACGTCTCACGTAAGCCTTTTGCGTTTTAAAACATTGCGTTTTTGTAATGCTAATAGACCTACTGGTGAATTCAATGTATATCATATAATCATATGCATTTCAATTCAACAATTGTTACATCATCCATTTTGAGAACCAAAAATGAGTGTTATAGTATTGTAGTCTCTTTAATTATTTTTCAAATGACAGCACTTGGTCTGTTTTTTCTCATACATAAATGAAATGATAAAGAACAAACAAATTAAATTCATCGTTCCACTTCATTAAATTGTTAACTTCCCCAACTTTACATCACAAGGGAAATATAATAAATATACGAAATAAATATTAAATGATAGATGCATGGCGATACCAACATGAATGTTCAGAGTTTATATTACGTCACTTTTACATAAAAAAATGAGTAGCTTAATAATTTTATCTTTCTTAGGTATTTCCTTTGGCTATTCATCAAAAAATATGTATTGTCTAAATTTTTTAACATATGACCTATTCAATCGAGTATTCGATATTTAATGAGAAAAATGTAAACTTTAAGGCGAATATAAACCTGATATGGATAAATATTATATAATTATTAGTGAAAATAGTATATGGTAAAATCATGCTAGTGGATGATTGAGAAATAAATTAAAAATATGTTCATTTTGTGACCATGTCTTGGTCTCGGGTTTAAGTGTAGACATTTGTGTTTGAAGTTATCCAAGCCTAAATTTTGCCTTCATGTGAAGTTATAATGCATTTTAAATCCCTAGTTATACATTTCAATTTAATTGTTTGGATGTTACTTTTCATCTTGCTATCAAAAAGATTTACATTTGTTACTATTATTTGCCCAGGTTTTTAATCATTCATTCTCATTTTCTTAGTATTTACAATGGTTAATATCATTGACCTATATATAAAATTGGTTTATCTCGGTATTTACTCTTGTGAAAGTTATCATTTTTTTACCCTGGCATATTCATGTATTTGTTCGTAACTTGTGAAAAGATAAGTATCATTCACGTAGATGTTTTGCTTTCGTGGAGATTACTTTCGTTCTCCATGGTGGTTTGTTCTTTAATATCATTATTTATTTGGTAAATTGCTTTCTTGGAGGTTATTATCATTCTCCTTGATGTTTACACTTGTCGTCTTGGTGGTGGATACCTAGTGCCGAAAGCTTCCGTACTCAAGCGTGAGGACTTCCTAAACAGTCTCCCATCTGGTACTATTCTCACGGCTTTCCGGGCTCTGGGGGTGGTCGATTAGCACGCGCAGCCTTTCCCTCACATTATGTGAAGATGCCGGGGCTCGAACCTGTGCGCTCCAGATTACCAGCCGGGTAACCATACCGTTTGCGCCAGACACCACCTTACTTGTCGTCTTGGCACATTACAAAATACAAATGTTATCGTTGTGATGATCTGTTTTTTTAGATAATTCAAGTCGACAATAAACCATACATGTCCAATCCAAACGGTGTAAAAAATTAATTATTAATGGGATTGTTTAAGAATAAAAGAAGAGAACAATACCCAGAATCTTACAGTAGAATGACAAAATATAACAATAACATAATAAGTTCATGAAGTTGTTTAACAATATACATTTGATTTCACATTAAAATATATGATCAGAGCTATACATTAAAGGACATATCAAATAATGCAGCGAAAATAATAGCCATAAATACAGAAGTCTTCAAACATTGTCTTAACTTTATTTATGAGTTTTCTACAAAACAATCTTATTTATTTCACTTCCATTTTACTTGGTGATCAATAGAATTTTGGAACCTTCTATTAGCTTTCAATTTTAAGGGTTACCATACTCAAATTTTCCCACAAAAACGCTTAGATTTGATTTCTTATTTCAATTTGGAAATTTTTGAATATTCAAAATCGTCAAATTTCATATTTTTTGTGTTACATTTTATAAACCATATTTGCAAAAGAGGTTTTTATTAGGGCTGTCAATTTCTAACACGACCCGAAACACGACTCGTAACCCGCACGAAAAAACCCGACCTGACCCATTTATAAACGGGTCAATTTCGGGTCAACCCGCTCTGACCTGTTTAATAAACGGGTTGACCCGACCCGACCCGTGAATCCGTTTTTGACCCGTCATGACCCGTTTAATATAAAACATATTTTTATTACTTTGTAATCTACAAAACATAGGCTCAGCCCAGTCCACTACCCATTTGCCGCTTTATCCTAATTTACCAATTACCAAGCCGCCACTCATTCAGTCATTCTAATTTCTACGGTTCTACCTCTTCACTCCTTAATGTTTTCATGTTTATTCCCAAATTAACAACTTTTTATATTTTTATTCTCATCTTAGCTTGAAACTAGTGAATGACGACAACGCCCTTCTTTTATGTTTTCATCTTTTTATACAAATATTTTTCTTAACGGGTTACACGAATCAAACCCGAAACCCGCACGATTATAAATGGGTCAACCCGAAACCGATCCATTCAATAAACGGGTTGAGCTGACACGACCCGACCTCAACCCGAACACGACTTGACCCGACCCGAACCCGATCCATTGACAACCCTAGTTTTTAGGCACAAAGTTAAAATTGGACAAAAATTTAGGCATAAAGATAAGATGCCAAAAATTTAGCCATAATGACACGTTTTAGTGTAAATCAAGCAATTCAGGGGCCCACCGTCATTTTCTATTTTACACTAGAAAGTGTCATTGTGACTAAATTTTTGGCTTTTTATCCTTGTGCCTAAATTTTTGTCTAATTTTGTCCTTTACACTATTTTCCTATTTGGAAAATTTCACTTAATATAACATACAATTGTCTATTGCAATAAATTTGACGAGCATGGCTTATCAATAATAGATAATAATAATTGATTTTTTATTTTCTATTAAGTAGTCTGTTGACGTCAAAAGTTGGTCACTAGTGACAGTCAACCCCCAATTGTGCGTGTAACACACGAGTATCAATCACAGAATGCAATAAAGTAAAGAGAACAGAGGACACACAGAATTTTTATAATGGTTCGGTAAGAGATGGTGCCTACGTCCACTTTATATATATTGGTTTTCTTTTGATTACAAGTACAACACTTTTTCTATTTGAAGAAAGAAGGTTGGCTATTTTGGAATTAGCCGAGAAGTTTGTATTTTGGAGAAGAAGCTTTGCCAAAAAGTTGGAGTGGAGAAAAGTCCCAGTGGAGTCAAAAGAGTCTCTTTCTATTTTCAGCATGGAGGTATTTATAGGTGAAGAAATGCGCTGAGTGAGCTGCACGTGGCTTGCCTCTTTTGCGGAGCTCGAACACGTGGAACTCGATCATTGGAAGCGGTTGCGGCGGTGGGACCTGGTCTACTGTTAATTAATAGTATCCTCGAGAATTGTAGCTTACATGACACTCGAGATGGGGTGTACCAAAAGTAGAGCTTTGTCCGGAGGTGGTTGACCGTTTTTAGTGTCTTGAGAATCGGGCTGAGTATTGAATGACTCAGTTGGATATTTTTACATAAATCCGGAGATATCTGGTCGATCCGACTTTTATGGAAATGCTTGACTCAGTCGGCCTGGAAGAGCGATCATATCGGGGCATGAGATGATGCTGCTCGTGGGAAACTGACTCGGACCAAGTTTTATTCGGTCGTTCTGAAGCAGGGATCGACCGCTGTGGTCGGTCGGTGAATCTTCCGACATGGAGCTTCGATTCGTTGAACCGTGACAACTTTTGCCAAAAAATGGATCAACACAGTCATATCTTAAATAACTATATTTTTGAAAGATTATTCTTTTATATGTAAAATATAATCCTATATAAAATTATTTCGTTTACCTATTTTCAAAAATTACACTGTATCGGGTTGCCCTGTTTAAATATTTTGAAATTTCTATCTACTCAATGACGTTCCATGTAACAATTGGAATTCATAAAACTTCTACAAAACAAATTAATACAATATAAACACTGACAAATACGCACTCTCGTACCTATATACGCTCAAACTCATTTTAGTGTATTGCTGACCTTATCTTTGATGAGTTTACCTCAGCATGCTTTGATATTCGCCTAACCAAAAGCTCCAATACCAACTTTAGTTTATTGAAATTTCACTAATGTCAAAATCATTTTTATGTATCATTTATGGCTTTATTTAACGATCGTAAAATATATTTTAGAATTCAAAATTCTTTTTTTATAAAGTTACACTTATATATTAAAAACGAGAACGCCCATTCCATCGTTCACAAAATATTCTTTTGCTTTAATTAAAATTCTAATCTAATTTAATGCAAAACGCAGCTTTCTTTATTTGCAGTCAGCTCTATTGTAATAAATTTTATTTATAAAAATTCAAATTAAGATCAAACTTTTATTCTAATAAATATTTCATCAATAAATCATTAAGTTTTTATTTGTAACAATTTTTTTTGAAGCAAAAAGGTAGTGCATTATCCAATTCACCCCTTCATATTTATCATCATTCAAGTCCAGAGTTACATATTACGTATATGTACATGATTTATACATAAACTAACAAAAACCAACAACGTGAAAATTACATCAGTGCGCCTAAAAAATACATAAGCATAAGCATAATACATATCACAACATCATAGTAAAATATACTAAGTACGGTAGCACTGATCAACCTTCCAACACAACAACAAGCAAGCTAATCTCCAGTACGTCTTCGAATTCGATCATGGACTCTAGCGGCTATTGTATCAACAAATTTGCAGTTGTTTTTGCCTGCCCACATGAAAGCATATTTAAGGATGATGTAAATGATTTTGTTAGCCGTACGTCTTAAGGATTTGAATTTTCTACAGTTGCGTTCATGCCATAACATCCAAGTGTAAGCGAAGTTTATCAAAACAAATAAGTGGCGATTAGGTGTGTTCTCCAAAGAAGGAAACATGTATTGTCAAAAATTAATTTGATCTTTGATAAACTCCCTCCATTCCAAATCCAATTGAAGATATACCATGCACTTCATCCACATGTAGAAAGCAAAGTCACAATGCCAAAACAAGTGGATGTAGTCTACCTCGTCCTCACCACAAAAAACACAGCCACCAGTTAAAGTCAAACCTTTTCGACGCAAGGCATTGATGGTGTTCAACCTCCCATGCATTACAATGCACATATAAATTCTTACTTTTGTGGGAACTGTTGAAAAACTCCACATATAATCAAAACACAACCATCTTCTTCCAGCGAAGGTCATTGTTTTATACGAACTTCCAACCCGAAAAACATTTTTCTCTCCTTCCAATCACCAAACAAATTCATCATCCTCCTCATTTAAGAGAACATTTTCGAGTAACTTGAGCATTGACACAACTGGTAAAGAGCATTTCCTGTTACAATTCTGCAAAATGTTAATCTCCATTTAAATCTGATGGCCTCCGAATTGTACATCTCACCAACAGTGGATAATTTGTTGCAGGCAATCCCAAACAAGTCTTCAAATTCATCCTTCAATGGTATATGAAGTAGCCAACAGTCGTACCAAAATGAAACGTTGATTCCGCTTCTCACAACAACTTTTGTACCCATTTTGATCCAGTGTGAATTACTCATAACTCCTCTGAAAAAAAGCAGTGTGATGGATCTCGATTCCAATACCATCATAACAAGTGTTAACATCATAACAAGTGTTAAAGATCCATTCTTTCCAGAAAGCTTGTTTGTCACTTATCATAGCCCATAACCGTTTGCAGAGAAGAAAAGAGTTCATATTTTTTAAGTTAAGCACACCCAAACCTCCTTGATCTTTAGATTTACAAACCTGATCCTAACTAACAAGGCAGCTGAGTTTTTGTCTCCTTGTCGCCAGTCCAAAAGAAATTTCTTCTTAGTGCATCAATTTTATCAATAACCCACTCAGGGCATCTGAAAAAAGATAGCCAGTATAAAGGCAATGAGGGGAGCACCGAATTCACCATCACCAACCTCTCCGCCCTCGAAAGAGAGTTTCCTTTCCATCTAGCAAGCCTGATATCAACTTTTTCAATGAGATGTTGACAATCTTTCTTCTTCAACTTCTTTGGTCGAATGCACATTCCCAGATAGTTAAGTGGGAACTTGTCCTCCTTGCAATTGAGAAGTCCAGCACAGTTTCTGCTTAACTCTTCACTACAACCAAGAGTGTACACACTGCTTTTGTGAAAGTTAATTTTCAAGCCTGACAAACTCTCAAAAGCATACAATAAAAATTTAAGTGCAGCAATGTATTTACATTCAAGGTTACTAAAAATTATAGTATCATCAGCATAGTGTAAAGAATTGATACTCCCAACCACATGCTCACTTCCAAAGCTTTTAATAATGTCATTGCTGCAACTGACCTTCAAAATTTGAGAGAACACATCTGCCGCCAGATCAAAAAGGAAGGGAGGTAGAGGGTCCCCCTGGCTCAATCCCCTCTTGGATATAATGGTGCTGCCAGCAACTCCATTGACGCAAATATTCGATTTGCTCGATGATAGAATCATGTCAATCCACTTAATCCACCGTTGGGGGAATCCTCTTGCCTTCAAAACATCAACCATGAGCCGCCAATCTACCGTATCAATGCCTTAGCAAAGTCAAATTTGATAATGGCACATGGAACATCAAAACGATCACAGTGCGAAATGACTTCTTGGACCAACACCGCACCATCCAAAATAAGTCTGCCATTGATGAAAGCCGTTTGAGATTTATCAAATAACTCGTCCATCTTCCTTTTCCATCTATTAGCCAAAACTTTAGTAATCAGTTTGAAAGTACTGTTCAAAAGGCCGATGAGTCTAAAATCTGCTGTCGATACATTTCCTTCTTTCTTTGGTATTAAAACCACATTTGCGTAGCTCAACTTCTCCAGCTTAATTGAACCATCATAAAATTCATTGAACAACCGCAATACATCATTTTTCACCATATTCTAATATTTTTTTAATGAAGAAATTGGGAAAACCATCAGGACCAAGTGCTTCGTCTCCAGGCATTTCGTTAAGGGCAGCAATAATTGTCTCTAAAAAAACACAATCCAACTCTGTTAAGCTTGATTCAATGGGATAAAGCTTTTTCCAGTCAACCGAGATTCGATGATCAATCCTTTCTCCGAAAATTCCTTTATAGAAATCAGTAAAAGTATCACTTAGCTTCTGTTGGTCACAAATCTCCTCCCCATCTTTCCAAATGCTGCTAATCAAGTTAGTTCTTCTTCTGCCATTAGCAACACGGTGGAAATAGCTAGTATTTTTGTCTCCTTCTTTGAGCCATTGGGACCTTGATCTTTGCATCAAATAAATTTCCTCCTGATCCATCACTTTATTAAGTTTCTTCTCCTTTCGTAACAACAAATCTTTTTCTTCTTCATTTAAACTACGTCGCTCCTCCAAAATATTGAGTTCTAGGGTATCTTTCTGAAGTTCTTTTTTGATGCTAAAGTTGCCAAACACTTCTTTGTTTCATTTTGTCAAGAATTTTCGTAACAGGTTGAACTTCCTGCAAATGATGCTAGCCGCATTCCCATTGTCTCCAAAACTAGCCCATTTCCTACTTAACATGTTATCAAAGTTATCTTCTATGCACCACATCTTTTCAAATTTGAAAAAAAAAAACCTTTCTTTTAAGCAACTTCCCCGTATCTAAAACAATGGGACATTGGTCGGAAATAATCGAGGACAACCCTTTTTGAAAGGCGGGGTTAATGGAAAAGCGATCAAGCTTAACTAAGTTTTGGGGGAGATCTACCATCACTCCAAGTGAAACATCTATTAGAAAGGGGTAGGTCAATTAAACTGCATTCATTCACAAATTCACTAAAGTCATCCATGTCACCCGCATAGTTGTCCTTTTTATTACTCCTCTCAAAGGTAAACCTGGCTGCGTTAAAGTCTCCTCCAATTACTCAAGGGTCATACATCAAATTATGAAACTCAATCCCCTCTTTCTAGAGAACCTTCCTTTCAATTCTAGTATTCGGTCCGTGCACATTAGAAATGAAATAAAGAGTTTTGGATTTTCGACATTCCAACGCAACATGAAGGCAATGACTCTTCTTAATCTCTTGTTTCAAGATCCAAAGGTTACTATTTCACCCCGTGAACATACCACCTTTACTTCCCGCAACAGGAATAAAACACCATTATTAATAACTTCCCAACTCAGGCATCTAAAGACTTTATTTTCTGGGTTTTCAAGTTTGGTTTCTTGTAACAAAACAATATCTGGTTTAATAGATTTAAGGTAAATTTTGACCCTAAGACACTTATCATAAGTTCCTAGGCCTTACATTCCATGCGACAATAATCATGGGGAAACATTAGCCTTCTCTAGTTCTTTATTTTCAGTATCACTAATTACATCAGCATTTAACATAAAACCAGAATTACGGGCTAAATCATACAATTGATCACTAGATAAATTGTTAAGTAAGGCAGGGACAAAGACGCTACCTTCCAGAGGATGAGGCATCCCCCTAGCACTTCTTCGTAGCATAACCACGCCAGAATCCAAAGCTTTCTTTCCTTTGCCTTTGTTGGTTGTAGAGCATTCCACAGAAACAGTAAACGCCAAAGCTTTATCTCCCATCTGGTTCAGATCTTGTGAAGCGTTTTCTTGTTCGTTCCTCCTCTCACCATCATCAATGGAGTTGCTATCTTCGAATTCACCACAGTCATCCTAGCCCACCCCGTCATAGTTTGGTACATTACCAACCCTAACTATGTTGCCTTCAGTATCAATTTCTACCTGAGCTCCATCATCATAATTGACAACATAATTCCCATTACCATTCCCTCCTTCAGTCATGTTCACATCATCCGATGAAACCACAATCGGATTATCAACAACGCCATCATTCATCTCCTCCTTCAGTCCGTCATCGCAATTATTCGTCTCCTTACTGGTTAATTTTTTTAGTATTTCATCACTATCCTTCGCAAAGACTCGCCGCTTGAAACTTTGAACATCGGAGCTAGCTGGCGAGTCTCGATCACATCGTTTGATTTGCACTTCATGATTAAATCCTTCAACAGAAACAATAATCGAAGGGGGAATCACTGCCGCCTCCTCAATCACCAACTACGCCCTTAAAAAGGTAAAATCAGTTACATGCAGTGCCCTATACTGCAACTTATTGACATACCCAATTTCAGCCGAAGCTGCGCGAAGGACTTCAATTTTACGACACACAAGAGGCACGTTTTTCAAAGATACCCAAACTGTCTCCTTTTTGGATGTACAGCCAGATTGTGCGTTCCAACGCTTTAGATTGAAAGTTCTTTTTGTAGTGATGAATGCGTAGTGAAAATTTTCGGTTAGCAATTTAGGTGGAAATCTGACCACAAAATCATCCCCCAGCCTCCTAACATTCCGGTTCTAGAAAGGAGCCAAGCTGCCGAATCTGGATTTGATAAGCTCTTCAATTTGCTCAATAGAGAAGGATCCGTGTTCAATCGAGATGATAACCATCGATCACGCCCAATTGAATTCTTCTGGAAAATTTCTAGCCAAGATCTGAGACTGATTTCTCGAATTTGCCATTTTTTGAGGAGGAACGTGAAAGGATTTACAATTAAAACCCTTGTGGTCAGATTTATTGCATTTAAAACATAAAATTGGATTACGACATGATCGTGCCCAATGATCTGTCGATCCGCATCTGAAACAGCCATTATTCGATTTGATATTTCTGAGTTTAGCATCATAATTGTTAGATTTACGAGGCGCCGGTTGGGGATTTGAGATTTGAGATTTATTAAAAAATACGTCTCGCTTTACAGCTGGATGTAACAGAATGTCCTTGTACGATGTATCTGGAGCCTTGCCTTTAGTAACGTTGTCATTATGCGGAAAATGTCCTTGTAACAATTTTATTTAAAAGTTCTGATTAATTAATGATTAGAAATTTGGTTTTTTTACAATTGTCATTCACCTCATTGTTTATCATCTTGTTTTCAATAAATTACTCTCACAAAGGATACCATCATTAATCTTAGTGTTTATGTTCACTGCCTTTTGTACATTGCTCTCAGCGAATACCATGATTCACATTGGTGTTTAATAAAGTACAATTCACCATTTGTACAGTAATTTGCTCTCATAAAGGTTACTCTCATTCACCTCAACATTTGCCTTAAGAGACATTTAATTTGCTTTCACAAAGGGTTTTTGTATTTCACCTAGGTGTTTATCTTAGTTCTATTTTGTGTACGTAATGATTTAGTGTTTCTAATGCTACTATCATAAACCTCATTGTTTATCATGTCTACTTTTGGCACATCACATGGAGTAGACTTTCTTTGCTCAAATTCAGATTAACTACCTTCTCATTAGTTAATACCATTGGCCTCATACCGAACGCTACTATCATTAACCTCATTGTCTATGATGTCTGCTTTTGTTATATCACATGCATAGTAGTTAAGGCGCAAAGGCACAATGTTTGAGCCTTGGGCTTTTTTGTGTGATTTTTATACAAGTATGAGTTTTTTTGCTAAAAAAACTGACTACAAAATACTACTAAAATGATAAATTTAGTGATAAAAAAACATAGATTAGTAGGTACAAAGTCACAAATGCAATTTCGGAACTAAAACGATCGCAAATTTAATTATTTAAAACATAACTCTTTAAAATTAAAACATAACTCAATAAATTTTAAAACATATCTAAATTTTAATTTAAAATTTAAAACATAACTCAGCAACTTAACTAACAAGTTTAGATTAAAGTTTAAACCTTTAAACTAATTAATTTTAATGAAAAACGGTTAAAAAAACTGCTGGTGATATTTGATTCACACACACCCACCACCCTGACGGTGGTAGCAGCGGCGACGGATGCAATAACAGTTTTTTTTAGTGTCAAATGCATTAAAACGAAATGGAAAAACATAAAAATTGAACAAAACTATTCGAATTTGGTAGCTGAGAGTCGGATCAGGTGCAAAAGAAAGTGGGCTTGACATAAAATTAATTATTTCTCGAGGCGCGCTTATTTGAGCTTCAGCGCCTCGAGAAAAAGCGACAAAGGCGCGCTTTATTTGCGCCTCGGTTAGCCGAGGCGCCTTGAATGCCAACGAAGCGCGAAGCCTGCAGCTGAGCCTTCGACGTGCTTAATCGGTGCGCCTTACAACTATGATCACATGTTGGAGTAGATTTTCTTTGCTTAAATTCGGATTAATTACCGTCTCATTAGTTAATACCATTGGCCTTATACCGAATGCGTCGAACCATTAACTCTTTCGAAAATTATTTTATATAATTTAAGACAATCGTAGAAAATTCTCATGCGTCATATATCATTTCTCTTCAAGAAAAATTGTATTGTGCAAAATGGTGGTAATTTTAATTTCCTTTTGAAAAGTAATGTCACTTTTTTAAAATTCATATATATCAGTTTATCGTGGAAATCCAATTTCTGAGAAATCGTAGCTTATAAAAATTCGGTTGAAGTGTTTCTAAGGTCAAATAAAGGTTTATGTGTGGACATAAAATCTAATGATTTACACATGCATAGCCTTTGTAATGGCATTTTAATTGACAAACACATCCACTCCCAATTATCATATTTATGCAAAGTTGAGGTTTTAAGCTTTTAATTACACCGCAGTAATACTCAAGCCCCCGTAGTCTTCATTTTTTTTTTATTTGCTTGATTTTCTTCTTTATGGTGAAATAATTTTCGGCTGAATATCATAGAGGAGAGACATTTAAATGTTTATTAAGTTTTTGTTTTGCTTTTGAGAAATGAAAATAATGAATTGAAGAAAGGATGGAATAAGATGTTATGTGTGGAATTTGGGCTTTGTCCCAATTTGTAATTTAAAAAGAGAGCCAACCTGTTTATCCGGTAGACTGTGAATTATCGAATTTAATTTCAAATCACAACAATCAATGAATATCTTGGCCACTGTTATTGTTCATTTACATCACCAACTAATCGTTCAAATTAGAAACCTTATTTATTTTATATTCTAGACTAGCATATACCAAAGTTGATGTTAAGAACCAATGTAAGTAATCAATAAGATAATAAAAACTTCATATAAAATTTCGTTTGCTAAAAAAACACTATTAAGTTTAATATAATATTTCAATTTTGTTTACATATTTATATTGTGCATTTTTTCTTATTTGTATCTGAAGTGGATGTATGATAGTTTATAATATGTAGGTGTATGATGTATATAAAACATTGGTAATAATATTATTATCATGATTATTGATGTATATCTGTTTCACTTATACGACGATGTGTTAATAGATTGCTGTAAGTTTGATTGCATCTGGTTTGTTGACCAAACGGTTAAGTGTGTTCTTGATAAGGTAAATGGAACACGGAAAAGGGAAAATATGAAAGCTGTTGGTTGGGAAAGCAAAGAGAATTGTGTTTATGAGATTTGAAAGGGATCGTGGAAAGATGATTAATTTGGTTATATTATTTTAATTCTTACTGGTGATCAGTACAACGGTGCTGATGTTTTCTTATATATCTTTATTGTATAGTATGTATTCTTTTAACTTACATACAAAAAAACAATTAAATGATAATCTTTTATTAAAAAAATAATCACATTTTTACATTTTTCTAAAAATCATTATTTTACATAAGTAAACAAAATTAACGAAGACTTGGTGTTGGACGCTTCCTACAGAACGGATGCGGCGCTTCCAGTGTTAAGGAGAATTTATGGTTCGTGTTTGGCATGTCCAGCATGATTGTAAACTGCCATTGAAGGGCGGTGACTAGAGCCTAAAACTACACGGACTGTGAACGGATCATGAACTAATAAATGGAGTCCAAATTTATGTATCTTATACTAATTCATATCATGTATGGATCAAAATATTTCCCATGTAAATAAAGTCATTATTTTAGTCGATAATTATACAATCTTATTGTTTTAGATGATGAATTCTCGTTGATAATTATATTATCACCTTTTCCATTTGAGTTAACGATGCAATATCAACATTTCAACGTTTACTAAAATTAAGGTTCGACCTGGTGGGAGTGTGAACATAGCTGCGAACTTGGAGACGAAGAAAATGAAAGTTTTACAAGGTGGTGCTCCAGTAAATTCCATTAGAACATGCGAGTTATGCAATGTTGTGTGCAACAGTGATAAAGCATTCGCTTTCCATCTTGCTGGAGAAAAACACAAACAAAAGGTGAATATACATAGTTTACCATGCTTCAACTTTACTTGCATTTCTTACAGTAATCGATGAACGATGTAGGTATTTGGAAAACCAAATATTCCTCCACATGTGAAGGCTTTGCATTTCACAAAGAAAGTTGCTGGCGCCAAAAGAGTCGGGAATGCTGCTGGCATTAACTTTGTCCAATCAACCTTCTGTGACGTTTGCAAGATAAATTGCAACTGTCAGGAAGCTTTCAATGCACACATTGTCGGTAGGAAGCACCTTAATAATCTGCAAAAACTGAAAGAGTCCCTCAATCCGAATCCGGTGAAAACTAATCAAAGCACAAGCGAACCAAAAGCACCAACGAAAGTAGACCTGGAGGTGAAGAAGATGAAGGTTTTGAATCAAGGAGCTGCAGCAAGTGCTGTAAAAGTTTGCACATATTGTAATGTAGTGTGCAATAGTCAAGAAGTCTATAATTCCCATATTGTTGGGAAGAAACATATTGCTAACGTAAATAAGCTGCAGCAACAATCTGCACCTACAGTGTAGGGTACAAACTAAGTTGTATTATCAATTGGTCATCATTGAAGTTTGCAGACTTGGTTCGGTTGCATATTTGCAACATCTGTGGGACTGTGGCATACTGGTTGGATGTTCAAATGGGTCGGTTGCTAACTTTAATGTTAAGTGAAAAAAAGGTTGCATTTTGTAGCTGGATGTTTTGTTCTTGTACTATAATTTTTGGTTCGCTTGTCTATTTTATGAAATTAGCACCGTTCAACAGTCTGCAACGTGTGAGCCTGATGTTCCTTTTTATTCTTTCTGAGTTAACCTTTTTTTGAATTGGGCTGGTTTGAAGATATTTGATCTTTTAGTTACTCCCTTTTTCGTCTAAAAGAATGTTATTTATAGTTGCAGTCAACGTTGGAAACTCGAAGATTCGATATAAAGAGATTCACCTTTTTTGGCGGTCATTAGATTGGTATCGGTCCGAACTTAGCCATTTTAAGGCTTCGATTGTGATAAGCTTCTTCTTCTTGGTCTTCTAAGTCTTCGAGTGAAATCTGGTTGAGATCTGATCGGTAGATGTGGAAGTGAGCCTTTGGAGTTCAGAGTAGTGAGATTGTCTGAACCACGAAGTAGCACCAGTCTGCATAGCGAGAGTTGTACTGATCTCAGTGGATGACTTGCGAGTTGTGTTGAGTAGGACTGTTATGGTAATGGTAACCGCTACCGATACATGAGAATCATTACCGTACCAGTACTACTGGTAAGTCAAAAATAGCTACCGATAATTTACCGTTACCAATGGTAAAATATTCATTGGTATGCCGATAAACTGATATACCAATGACTGATAATGGGAAGTTTACTAGTGCAACAAACATTCAAATTTTGTTGCATTAAAGTTTGAAAAAAAAAACAATTATCTTTGTTTTGTTATTATTACTCTATGATATTTATATGAGAATTACGACATGTTTTCTTTGACATCTAAGTACTTCTTAATCCATCACAGCTTATTTACAATAATATGAGATAATAACATTTATAATCTCAAACTTTGAGCCTAACAAAACTTAAAAAGAATCATCATCATAAATAATACTACAAAATCATCTTAAATACCACGACGTATCGTTAAAAGTGTCTATAGTTAAGGTTTGATCTAATAGTGAAAAATAAATTTAATATGATTGATAAATTTACCGTTACCACTAGTTTTGACTTTTCTTTACCGCTATATTTACTGTTAACAATGGTAAATTTACCGTTATCATACCGAAAACATTGGTAAACCAAAGTGACTCAATTTTATTTTACCAATTACTTGGTATTGGTATGGTAATGGTAAACAGCCCTAGTGTTGAGTTGTTGAGCAGTATGAGATTGAAGCATTGAGATTCGTACCAATTTATGTTAGAAATTCCTATCGACCTTTATAGTTGGTGATCGGACAAGATAGACTTTGTGGTTTTTTGATAATTCGGCCGTGTCGATCATGTGTTTTTGGATGATGGACTATACCAATTGCATGTTTTCTGGAATGATCGGTCCATCCTGGAGATGAGCGATCTATGTATTCTGAATGATCATGTTAGCTGCATCCCGATCAATAGTTGACCAAAAGAAGATGTAGCGGAAATTCTTCTTTGCCAGAGTTTCTCCTTCAGTGTGGTCACCGTACTCGCTTTCATGTACCTCACGACCTCACGTAACACTCGTTTGGTGTCATTGTGGGTTACACACCGCATTAGTGGAACGGAAGAACCTCTTCGATATAGTACCTCTTCATAAATGATATAGCGAGATGTTATGCAAACAAGTGAGCATTTTTCATTACGGTTCTCGGGTAGGATTCCCCGTTGTATGAAATCTTTGATTGGAATCATCCATGTCTACGGCTCGGGTATAGGCTTCGTGAGACGACCCGATTTCCCGTTCTCACGGAAACAAGGTTATCTTTGGAATATAACACAGAAACATATAATAGCAGAACAGAATTAAATAAATACACCAGAATGAACAACAAAATATACTGGATAAAAGTAATCATCAGAGTTACACAGTATACAGGATCTTACTTAGTACAAATACAGTTCAGCTATACATAAATGTCTACAGCGGAAATAAACAAAATATGTACAATAGGAGCTGAACAGCATAAAAAGAAATAAATGATAGAATCCATCTTCAGCTCCAGCTATCCAGAAAGAACCAGCTAAACCTGAATACAAGGCTGCTCGTGTAGAAAAAGGGGCACCCGAGTTTGAAAGTGAAACAAACTACGAGTCAGTCATGGGACTGGTATGAGAAATCCACTCAACACATATAAAATTGGCTAATCACAGGACCACGCCACTTTCGTGGAACGGGTTTACTCCATTGGATTGCCAGTGCTTTAAAACAAATCTTTCTTTTAAACATCGCTATGCTTTTTATAAAAATGAAGCCGTTATAAGACTCAGTTCCCATCACACAATGCAACGCAAACCGGAGGATAGAGTTTTTACCTTATAACGGCCAAGATATGCTTGATACGAATAAAACAAAGGCATTTGATATTATTGCTAGTGTTTATATGTTTTGAAAACAATTTCAAATCATAACTATCAATCATAGACGGCATGGGTACCATATATCATGTCGCCATATATATATACAATCAAAACCGCACGATCACGTATTTGGAAATTGGATTTCCGTCATGAACCAAGGCAAAAGATAGTCCTTACCGAGTTCGAGACGCTCTAGCCCGTGTCCCAGGCAAGTACTCAGTCAAGCCTTTGGATCGTCAGGGCCGGTCCACCGATGTGGATTAAAATTCCTGAACACTGCGTTTCCCCGCCCTTTGGGGCGTCAACGAGCCAACGAATGACTCCATCGGACCCGGATCGTCCGATCAAACCGAGGCGCCTCGCAACAGCAACAACCACATAGGTGAAAAGTATATAAATGTCAGGGCTGGTAGGTCACTGACACCACCCTAGCTAGAAAGAAACGCAGGCCCTCCCTGATGTCCTCTCCCGTTTTAGGTTCATACCGGGGTGTGAGGCTCACGAATTCACGTTATACACAAAGCTACGCCACACAGGCGGTGCTTTGATCATCACCACAAGACTTTGCTTTTCAACAGAAGCCCTGATCACTGCATCTTAGCATGCCACACAGGCAATTCACACCGTGCAACCGATGGCTATCAATCACACAGAACAAATTCCAATGTCGGACACACAGTCCATTTACAAGTCCGTTCTGGGTCTGAACGAAACCGGAGGCACTAAATACCTCGCAAACCCTTCGATCACCACGTACGTCTGGACGATCACCACTCATTATCCATATTTCGGGATGCCTCCCAATCAGGACCTCGGTTACCATCCAAACGAGGTGAAGATCTCCGGTCTTCGACCATCGTCTTCATCTTCGACTTTCAATCGTCGATCAATTATTTGAAATGAGAATTAACTCGGCTTTTTCAAATAATTCACGTATATTTAGAATTTCAAATCAATTTCTTTCAATGGTCAAATTATTCGACAACACCAATTTCGTTCTTTAATGTAATTTTCACACCAAACACATTCAACCATCAAATATCACATAAACCAAGCAAATTCAGTTTATTTCCATTCCATATCGCTTATGATATTTTATAACTATTTATCGCTATTTTTATTTATTTTAAAATAGCTAATATATTCAAAACGACGTTTCGGGCCATAACGTGGCCGTGGCGCTGTTTTTCTTCAGATTTGATTTACACATATCTGAAAATCTAACCGTTGGATCTTCACAAAATTTACATCATTAGAAAGGTCTTTTCAAAACGAATCCAACGGTTTCAGTTTCGGGAAAATCCGACGGTCGGATCTCCCGGTACAATCGTTTGAAATTTCGATTTCAAAATACGAACTGCAGCGTCGTTATTCGATTTAATATATAATTATATTTATATATATATAAATATAATCGCTTCTGGCGCTGTTTTTCATCAAATTTGATTTAAACATTCCAGACAATCCAACCGTTGGATTTTTACAAAGTTGGTGCCGTTGGAAAGATCATTCCAAGGCGAACCCGACGGTTGAGGTTTCGGGAAAATCCAATGGTCGGATTTCCCGTACTAGTCGTTTGAAATCACGGTTTCAAAATACGAACTGCACAGCCCCGTTTCATTTTAATTTTATTTATATTTATATAAATATATAAATATAGTTCATTCAATGATTTCTATATCGTTTTCACTTCAAATATTTTTCTAACTCCTTAAATTTTGGAAAAATTTCGCCATAACCTCCCCTGCACTGGGAGCATCGGGAAATCGCAAATAGCATTCCCGGTCCTTCTAATCTCAAAAAGAAAAAGAAAAAGCCAAGCGGCTAGCCAACAGGCTCAAAATCATCACCCAAACAAATCAGTAAATGTGTACCTATTTGTCGGGCACAAAATTTTATTCCTCTTCTCTAGCCCCTTTGCTATAACCTGTTCAATGAATATGCATATACATATATATACAGTTCTTATCATTTATCCTTTTCTATCCAACTTCATATTTGATTTCTGTTTGGTTTAAAGACACCATTTATTCTAATGTTACATACATAGGTGCAAATCATTTCATTAGCTAATTAATGAATATTTCATCTCATATATGTTTATTTCGAACAAGTGACTATTTTTAACACTTCACATTTCAACGATTTATGCATACAATAAAAATGCGATTTTTATTGTAAAACGATTCATTTCAAAACACTACTTTTCTATATAGTTCATATAGTCGATAAAAGGTGATTTTTTTTTATTATCCAACAATTTATTTCAAAATATGAATACCATTCAACACATGAATTTCTAAACAACGAATGAATATCAATTCAACACATGAATGTTTTCTATAGTTTCTATATATAGATAAAAATGTGATTTTTATTATCGAACAATTTATTTCAAAATATGAATACCATTCAACACATGAATTTCTAAACAACGAATGAATATCAATTCAACACATGAATGTTTTCTATAGTTTCTATATATAGATAAAAATGTGATTTTTATTATCGAACAATTTATTTCAAAATATGAATACCATTCAACACATGAATTTCTAAACAACGAATGAATATCAATTCAACACATGAATGTTTTCTATAGTTTCTATATATAGATAAAAATGTGGTTTTTATTATCGAACAATTTATTTCAAAATATGAATACCATTCAACACATGAATTTCTAAACAACGAATGAATATCAATTCAACACATGAATGTTTTCTATAGTTTCTATATATAGATAAAAATGTGATTTTTATTATCGAACAATTTATTTCAAAATATGAATACCATTCAACACATGAATTTCTAAACAACGAATGAATATCAATTCAACACATGAATGTTTTCTATTCAATGAATAAATATAGTTTAAGCAAATGAAAATAATTCAAACACACGAATATTATTCAAAATTTCGGCAGCATAACGGCAGGGTAGTTAAACCGGCACCGTCCCTAGTACGGCTCCTCGCTCTACCTTAAAACCTCGCGGTTTTTGACAATGGGGATCATGCATCTAGTTCGCACGCAGGCGGCATGTATATATTTATTTCATTTCCACAAACTAATCCTATGTGGTTTCAACCAAATATTTTCCAATCACAAACGGGTATTTTTCAACCACAATCAACCAATATCAATCACAAACAATCCCAAACAATCAATTGCCATCAATCAATTTTCACAACGATTTCAACCAATAAATATCGTCCATGGTTTGTGGACGAGGGGCGTGTATATATATATATAGATATTTATATATAGCAATTCACTTTCATTTCACACATATCTAATATTTTTAAATCAGAAATCTCACCAATAGCTATCCAACTACTACGACTCTTCTTCGCCAATCTCTCTTTCTGTTGCTTCGTCGCCCGTATTCTCTACATATGTAAAAATCGAATCTTTACGATGCTATTCAATATATAAAAATATGATTTTTTACTTTGGCTTTCAATATATAAAAATATGACTTTTCCTATTTAAAGTTCAAATCTTTTTCCATATAAGTTTAAACCTTTCCTATTTAATATTTAAACCATTTTTAAAAACAAAATCAGTTTATTTCTTTAAAACAAATCAGTTTTTAATACTTTAAAAACAAAATCAGTTTTATTTCTTTAAAAACAAATCAGTTTTATTTCTTTATTTTTAAAACAGTTTCAGTTTTTAAAATAAAAAAAAAATCAGTTTTAAAATTCTTTTAAAAATTAGGTTTTTATTTCCTTAAAAAAAATCAGTTTAAAATCTGTTTTTACTTTAAAAACAAAACAGTTTTTACTTAAAAAAAACAAAACAGTTTTTACTTTAAAAACAAAACAGTTTTTATGATTAAACATAATCAGTTTTTAAACTCTGTTTTTATAAAATAAAGATAAAATAATAAAATAAAAAGAAGTACTTACAGAGAGGGGGGAAAAGAAGGCGTCGGAGGAGGTGGAAGGGTTAGGCGGCGGTCGACAGCAGGCGGTGGTGGTTGCGTGGTTCGGCGGTGGCTCGGTTCGGGGATGTCTGGGTTCGGGGAGAGAGAGGATGGGAGCTGGAGAGAGGAGGTCTGACGGAGGGGGGCGTCGATGGGTTCGTCGGTGGTGGCTTCCAGGTCAGGGGGGCGGCGCGATTTTGAATTAGGTTTTTTTTTTCTCTTTTTCTGATAACTGAATCGGGGGGGGGGGGGGGGCAATGAAGAAAAGGAGGGAATATTTTTTTTTTATTTTTTTATTTAATTATTAAATTTTGCAAAAGGGTTGACTTTTACATACGACCTCGAAACGAGGCCCACCGCCTGTCGTCCATAGCGTTTTACCCCCATTCCGAACACAATGGGATATGTATCGTAAGCTGGTTTGATCGTTACAACTAGTTTCCGTTGAAATTTACATTTAAATCCTTATATTGAATTTTAAACGTACATTTCAAATTACCGGGGTCACATACTAACTAGAAAAATTCCAGAAAAATATTTTCTAGTTTCGTATTGACGATACGGTCCTAACAAAACTAGTTTCGTCGAATTCTGAGACCGTTTGAAAAATGGCCAATTTCCTGTCGATTAAATTCAACAGAAACTGGTCAAACGCGTTTTCCTTTGCCACGCTCACATATTGATTCGAAAAATTATGAAATTTGAAATCTAGCAATAACTTGACATCCCGGACCCAACAAAAGTGGTTTCGTCGAATTCCGAGGTCGTTTGCAAAATGTCCATTTTTAAGGGCCTGAATTCCATAGCGACTATTCAGAATTTTCAATTGGACATATCTTTTGATTCCCGCTATCAAATTTCGATTGGTCGGATTCGTTAGAAAGATATTCACTAACAGATTTAAATATTTTTGGTTTCACTAAAATCCGGATTGTTTTTCACCCGGTACAGTCTGACAAAGTTTGAATTCAATTTTTGAAACTGCCACGCCATTTCAGGCCTTGTTTATAATTATAATTAATTATATTCGTTTTCAATTGTCGATTCAAACTTAGTTTTCATCGCCATTATTTAAAATATTTATTTTAAATATTTAAAATCCATTATTTTAGCCAATTTAAAAATTTTAAATTGGTTCAGATTTTCTGGGTCGTTACACTTCGTCTTTAATATGGAATCAGTCTTCATCTGATCGATACTAGGAGATTCTAATACTTCGACTGGGACAATCCCCATAGGCTGTACATCCCCGGAATTTGCAGGCTTCACTAATGAATCTGCTTTTTTGTTCTCATTTTGAGGAATGTGGATGATAGTATAGTACTCAAAATTACTAAGTAATTCCTTTACCCGAGCTTGATAATGAGTTAGCTGTACTCCTTTAGCTTGAAACTCTCCTCGCACTTGGCATGCGATGAGTTGAGAATCTAATAATATATGAGTAGACTTGATGTTC
Organism: Allium sativum; assembly: GCA_030737875.1. Lineage (NCBI taxonomy): Eukaryota > Viridiplantae > Streptophyta > Magnoliopsida > Asparagales > Amaryllidaceae > Allium > Allium sativum. The sequence goes on along the minus strand of CM060916.1, from coordinate 706,864,559 downwards.
AACTCTTTTGCAATCCTAAGCGCAACAATCAGGGTTTCATACTCGACATCATTATTTGTTACGGGGAAATCGAACTTCAAGGCATAACAAATCGAATGTTCAAAAGTTGTAAGTATAACTAGTATAACTTCAGCTCTAGAACACTGGTTGTTTGAAGATTCATTCACATATAATTTCCACTATACATTCGATGGTTCTCTACTTTTCAACGGATCGTTGGGAGTAGTGAATTTTCCAATGAAGTTCCTTAAAGCTTGCCCTAGGATGGCTCTTTGAAAGATAAATCTAAGGCCGAACTGACTGAGTTCGATATTCTATTTTTGGAGTCTTCCAGACGACTCAGGTCATTGAAGGACCTGCCGTAGCGGCTGATTAGTACAAACTTTGATTGGATGAGATTGGAATATGGGTGGGGCTTCCGGAAAGAGAATAGCTGGCAGTATGAGAGCTTCTTAAGTTTCAGATAATTTCTTTCAGCTTCTGTCAACCTTAATGTAATAGACGAGCCGCTGAATACTATCTTCCTCGCGAACTAGCGTTAAAACGATAGTATGTGTAGAAACAGCTAAGTAGACGAGTAGATCCTCATGATCCATAGCTTTGAGAGGATGGAAGGTCTTCCCAAGTGATTCAATTGGACTTGGAATGCAACAACACACTTTGGTGTCCAAGCAAAATTGCATATTCCTCTTTTGATCAAGTCGGAAAAAGGAATGCACTTTTCAATGGCTTTGGAAATGAATCTACTTAGGCGCAACCTTCCCATTGAGATTTTAAGTGATGTTTTTTGGAACCTTAATCCTTTGAATTACTTCAATTTTGTTAGGATTAGCTTCAATCCTACGAGAATTGACGATGAAACCTAAGAATTTTTCCAAATGCAATGCCAAAAGAACATTTCAAGGGATTGAGTCTAATGTTGTATTTGCGGAGTATATATCAATCATTTCCGTATGATTGTTGATGCGGTCGTTCAACCGTCATGACTTCGTGAGCATTTCGTCCACATAGACTTCCATGGTTCTTCTAATCTGGTAGCGAGCATTCAGTTGATAAACCGTTGGTATGTTTCCCTGCGTTCATCAATCCGAAGGACATGGAAACATAGGAATACAACCCTAAGTCTATAATGAAATTTGTATGTTCTTGGTCAGAAACGTGCATTGGAATTTGATCATAACCCGAGTACGCATCCATAAGTGATAGGAGATGACAACCTGCATTATACTTAATGAGCCGATCAACTTTTGACAGTGGGAAGCTGTCTTTTGGTATGCTTTAATCAAGCCAGGATAATTGACGCATTTCTGCCATTTTCCATTTGATTTCTTCACAAGAACGAGATTCAAGATCCATTCAACATATAGGGTGTTGCGAATAAAGCCATTGTTAAGCATCATATTCACCTTCTCTTTGAGTGCTGCCGATCTTCTGGACAGAAGATTTAGCATTTCTGTTTGGTTGGAAGGAACCTTGGGTTGATCTATAGAATGTGGCTTGCAATTCCTAGCGTAATATCACACATATCGGAATGAGTCCAAGCGAAGGCATCAAGGTTGTCCCGTAAGAATATGGCAAGTTCCTCCTTCATAGCGGAGTTGAGCTATGATCCAATCTTCATGACTCAAGTTGGGTCCTCGAGGCAGACTAGAACATCAAAGGTTGGCTTAACTTGTGTTGCTCTTTCATAATCAATACTGTTATATTTCTTAGGGTCTAGCTCTTGGTAAAGATGACCGCATTGTCTGAGCCAGGTCTCAGACGCTGGTTGCTAAGCACCAGCTTTCTTGGTGCAGAGGGTAGTCTCTACACCTTTACCTTTTTTGTGGTAAATGGTGTCTTTCCACTCCGCGAGGTAGTCGAATCCCCCCATTATTTGGATCCTACGGAGAACTCTGAATCCGTTGTCATCGTGGAATTCCATAAGTAGGCACCATGGTGCCATGAAGATTCAGAAATCCAAAAGGGCAGGACACCCATAGAAGGCGTTGTATGGAAAGTAGATTCCAACCGGTTCATTAGCAGTACCATTAAAGCCATGGATCATAACTTTGCACAGTTTCAAGTCTTTGGCCTTTAGCTTCATCTGGTTGTAGGCCTTCTTGAAGAGGATGTAGACGGAACTCCCAGAGTCTACGAGGATCTTTCAAACAAGAGTTGGACCTGTATAGGACGAGATAACAAAGTGATTGATGGTTGGAGCTTCCACTCCTACGACCCCTTTCGCAGAAGACGATGTCCTCACTCATTGTCTTCCAGACTTTGGTTGGTACACTTTCATTTATGGCTAAGCACTTTTCATATTTAGCGTGATTAATGGAATTAATGTACTCCTCCATACCTCTGAAGCTTTGATTTACTGGCTGAGGTCTTTCACAAATTGTATCGATGACGAGACCCCGTTGAGGAGGTCTAGGGTTGGACGACCCTGGTGCCTTCTGAGGTTGTGCTTGTGCTGATGGACCTAGTGCTCCGCCTTGTGGAGCTTATTTTGCTTGTATTGCTCAAGGTCTTTTCACATATGAGTTTCTCGATAGCATTTCAGAGACGATGGTAATCATTAGTAATATGACTGCACATCTCATGGAACCTATCTTGTTTTTCATGCTTCTTTTCCCTCTCCATGGATTTCCATGGATTAGGCTTATTATATTGAATTGTACTGCAGATTTCTAGGTAGATGGTCTCCACCTGAGAGTTCGGTGGAGTATAGACATTATAGGTGGGGAATCGATTTCTCTTCTTCGATTCCTTCTTGTCGCGACTTTCAGAATTATTTCCATTGTTTCCACCTTGTTTAGGCTTAGTGGAAGTGCTACCCTCATTCTTCTCGGAAGTCTCTCTGACTTGTTTAGCAACGACATTTCTTTGCACAACGTCTTGATATGGATTATGGGGTGCAATGCCCGATTATTACTAGCTTTCTCCTGTCGTAGGTATTTATTGGCCTTCTCGTATACCACCTCTAAAGACCTTAGAGGTTTTCGATCAAGCCATCGTCTGAATTTTATATCCGGATGAATGCTTTCGCTAGTTTCAGAATAACAACATTTGGCTGTGGATCATCAATCTTTGCAAGGGCATTATTGCACCTTTCCAAGAAGTTTTTCAATGATTTGTCGACTCCTTGGAATATATTAGTAACAGTTAAAGATGTCTTTGGGTAGGTTATTGTGCATCTTGAACTGCTTCGCTAGCTCTTTGGCATCCTGATCAAATGAAGATATGGTAATCGGTGTTAGTCGAGAGAGCAATTCCATGCCTTTGAGGAGTATGAGAAAGAATTTTCTTTCACTGCATCGGTGGTGCAAGATGAATCCATACACGCTCATATATGTTGAGGAATTCTCAAGGATCGGTTTTCCTTGAGTTAGCAATAAGCTGTGGAATGTTGAACGTGGTCATTACGTGTTTAGAATGACTTTGGTGAAAGGATTGCGCCTCATGCTGGATGTCAATGGTGCTTCCTTGAATTTTGATTACGATCCTTCGGATCATAGCAAGAATATCCAGAGGTTAGTTCTCCGTCGGATCCTAATGATCGTGATATCTCTTTGGAGTGTAGTGCTTGCGTCTTCTCCTCGGGGTACTTTCAATATCATCGTCAAATTGGACCATAGTAGTGGCCTAATTCCAAGGAGGTTAGGCTGGCCTAGTCTGGTTCTGGTTGATAATAGGAAGTCCAGAAATTAGATTTTGAGCGGTGGTGGCACAAGGCTGAGTGTTAGGGGGTATGGTTCCAGTTCCTTGATTAGGAGGTGGACAAAGCCGAGAGCGGACATGTTGTCTTGTTCCCTATCTGGTATTTTCTCTCATGCTATCGTTAGAATTCCTCTTGACGTTTAGTCTGACTTTTGCTCGATTCTGGTTGAGCCAACTTTTAGTTCTCAAACTACTTGTTGATCCTGACATTTAATCTTAGTCTGTATGAGTCTATATTGCTTCTGATTTCCAGGCCAAAAGGCCAGGCAATACTTGCCCCTCAAATCACGTCTTGTGAGAACATGACGTGCTTTGAATCCAAAAATCTTATTATCTGGAACGATCTTCATGTTGCGCTCAACGAATGGTTATGATCTTTCCTTTAAGTTGTATACACCAAGAGTTTGTCGTTTTTGAATGGTTGTAACATTTTGCCATACTCCAATGATATAAATGTGTGGTTTCAGTGTTTTTTATGGTTTCAATATGATGACTTAACCATCTGAACCAGAAATCATTTGAACTTGTCAGTTAATCATCTAATTTCTATCAATTTAAGAAATTAACTGTTAATCTCCAGCTCTTTCTTACACCTGAGTGCAAATAAGTCGTTGCCGGTTAAGAGTCACATATGTACTCACACTCTCATACGTGTTTTTGTGCGATACACTCGAAGTTTGTAATAAAAGTACAATAACGTAAATGTATGCATATGGCTGCATACGTCAATTTCCGAAGTTTTGTTGGACTCGAGCATCGAACACGTACGTTGGAATTATTCAATTTTGTTTCGTATCGACGAGTACATGCTTGATGCCGTGTTCGGGATCACATTAACTATCAGAGTTTCGAAAGTCTATGTACACAAACCTATGTATGTGCATGTGAAATTACCAATATCAATCCCCCCAGAATCCTTTTTTAAGTTATGATACGGGATTGGTACCTATACTTGGATAAATATTGCAAAGGACTTGCTTGTGAACTCCATTTCCCCTTGATATAAATAATCCACTTTTTCCTCATTTCTCCCTTTCTGTTCTTTTTCGTATCCGAACTCAACATGTCCGAGAATCGCAAATCCTCCCAACTTCAAAATTAACCATTGTACTTCGACGTTCAACCACCATATGCCTCTACCAAGCGTTTCTCACCGAATTCCGTCCAAATATCATCGAACTGAGGTGGATTTTGATCGATTTAGCAGTGATTTTATTGGCTTTGTTTATGGGGATAATCAATTGAAGGCTAGTAATGGTGGTGAAATGGAGTGGCGTTGATGGAGGGGAAGTCGTCGTTGTTAGGTTTGGCCTAGAGATGACATGGAACAAAGTAGGGAGGTGGAGAGGTGGAAGGATACAAAGATGAAAATTATAAGGGAGAGGTAATAGTGAAAGGAACGCGAGAAAAAGTTGTTGGATTCGAAGTCTCATATCCGAAGTAGGGTGAGATGAGGGAGTTGGATCCAAATTCATCGAAAACAAAGTTTGGGGAGTAGAGAGGATCGGTGATGCGCGATAGAACTCAAGAAGAAAGCAGCGAATTTTTTTCTAAGTATTAGGGGTCCAAAAATTGAAATTCAAATCAGTGGTCTTAGGGAAACTTCATATTCCAATTCAAAACTTGACGTTGGATCGTTTCATGAGTTTACGCGATCGGATCAGGAAGCTATTTAAGCGTGATTAGTTCTAACAACTTAACGTTCGATTTTGCGCCACTTCGGAATCATGTGATACAGGATTAAAATTCTACATTCATGACTTTGAGACTTCGATATCGTCATCAAATTATCATCCCAATCGGTTGTATATCAAAATAAATTCGAATGTCATATCAAACAGATAATTTAGACATGCACATCAAATAAAGCATAAAATTGGACTGTGGACACATGACTCATCTACTGATTTTGATCTTCGATTTTCGATCCAATTGTGACATAATCTTATGATTCGATTCAAGTGCTAAAAAGACGATTAGCAATGACAATCGTTTCAGCTGTAAAATTAAAAATCATCATCGTATCCTGAAATATTTACTCTAACTGCATGTGTATGCACGACAATGCATGTTCCACTTTAGTTCGCACTAACACAGAGGCACATATTTCATAACGCTGACTGTTGTGACTGTTTTATAAGTATAGTAAATTATGGAACCAAGAAGCTCTAAACAAATTCAGGGCTTAGAAGCCGAAAGCGTGGAGTTGAATTCGAATTCGAGCCATTTTGCAGATGGTTCAAGTACATTGACGAGTAACCATACAACTTATCTGGAATCTAGTCCCTCCCAACAATCGAGCCAGCTTGAAAGGAAAAAACAGGAGGAGCAAATTGAAGCGTTGCAGCCTGTAAATTAGTCGGAGGTTGAACCAATTGTTGAGGAAAGCAGGAAGGGGAAGAAGCGGGTCTGCAAGAGTACGAAGATATAGGTGATGATCAGGAAGGCGTTCCATTGGTACCGATTATGTTGGAAGATGCAGTTATCTTAGAGAATTCTACAGATTTGGCGCCTCTAAGATTGATGAGGCTATGTAGGCAAGAATTTGCACGAGGTGTAACATACCCCCGGATGATGTTCGAGCTCCCAATCGAGATGATAGAGCGCATGCACCCTCGGAAGGATACACGGCATGGAATAGATATACATGTTCCGTAGGTGTGTGCCTCCTTCGTGCTCGTTTATCCGAGATATGTTATATTTCATGTGTTTGTCTGCAACACAACTTCATCTGAACGTATACACTTTTCTACCCGAAACCTACTTTTTATGTGTTGAAAATCTTGGTTTGGAGCCAAAAGGGGAAGATACTAGATATCTTTATTCATTCCAACATAAGAGAATCTACCCATCTCTCGTATATCTTGAAGCTCAGCCAAACTGTCAGATGATCTTAAGGGCCTGGAACAGGTTAAGCTATTTTAAGCACGATTGGTTCTACATGCGGTGCCCAGCAGGATTTGAGAGGAGATGCTTAGAGGACGTAACTATGTTAACACTTGTATGATACATTTCAAGTCGCTCGAGTCGTAAGCTCCAGACTAACTTGGAATCTTATTTTTACAAGCCCTCCCTCAAGACCAAGAGGCCAGGGAACTTGGACAAGGTGTTAACCTTGAGGTATGTTAGTAAAGAATTTATTGATACCAGACTTTGATTTCATATTATCTTCTTTGTACTCTTAATTTGTTGCTAGAGAGTCATTCCATCTGCTATAGAGATGTCAATAATGCGGGGGCTATCGGAGTAGGCATGCCCCCTATCGTGCATCCGGACTTGCCCTATGTTGAAGAAGGGGAATTTAAAGTTCAACAGGAAGAGGACGATGCAGATGTATGCGGTGATGAAGAGGCAACATGAGAAGAGAATGTTCCACCTACTCCCATTCCTTCTCCATCGACGGGGACAAGGATTGGAGAAGTTACTATGTCGATATCTCCTGTGACTGCAACCAGTATCGCTACATTTATGGAGGTTGAAGGACAGTCTAAGTGTCTAGACAAGACCTATTGCAAACTTACTCTTTAGGTTCATGTGGCATAAATTACAAAAGCTTGTTGGCAAGCTCTAAGATGGCATCAACACCGCTATGTGGCGGGGAGATAACTCCTCTAGTAAATTAAAAATTGGTCCATTGGGGGAACACTAGGACACACATTCATAAGCATTGCACGTCATAACACTTATACATGTGTTAATCGATTTTTTCTAACTCAAATTTTTTTCCAGGCTTAACGGTCCAGTAAAGTGATCGAGATAAAGATAGAGGGAAAGATAAGGATAAAAGCGGGTACAAAGGTAAAGGCTGTGAAAGCTCCTGTTTTGGGCATCCGAATGTTGGGGGTACATTTTTCAAAGGCATGAATGGACATGAGACACGTCGTAAACACACATATGACTACAGTAGTCATTATTATCAAAAAGAAACCTAACCCCGACACTCTTAATCCCTTCTTGTTGCCACAAAGCCTGCTGAAATAAAAAAGACCTAGTTCTAAGAGTACGAGGCTATCAACAATGCCTCCCCCTATCCCTCTTAAAACATTGCCCCACCACCTCCACTTAAAGACGCAAGCAGAGATAGGCCTAGTGGAGGCTCGACAATGGTAAATAAGTCGGAGTAAGGAGATAAAAGAAGAGGCAAAGAAATTGAGCAAGCACCCGAGAGTGATGAAATTACCCCGCAATAGTGGACGGTGTATCTAAAGAAAAAAAATTCCTGAATATTATTTTGACGAGATTATACTCCTACAAAATTGCATCCTATCCCATGGACAATTGACAAAGAGACATTTGACTGAATTTTTGATGTATATAATCCATACAAGATTGTTTTAGACTGAAGCTTGAAGCTATTTTGTTTGATCGAGAGGAAGAACACCAAAATAGTTGGCTTAAAACTGGAGGTCAACACTGATCAAGGCAGGATCAAGATGAGAGAGAAAGAGATCGATGAGTTGAAAGAGCAGCTGAATTTAGCGAACAAAAGGATAGAAAAAATGGTCACAACAACAACTTAGGCTCGGGAAGAATACATGAATATGGGGTCTCCCAGTCTTCTCGTATTGCAGCTATTGTAAAGGAAAAAAATAACTTACAACATAAAACTATAGGTCGAGGAAAGAAAATGAAGAGACTGAGCCAGTGAGGAAGGAAAATGAGGAGCCGAGGAAGCAACTAGAGGCCAATAGGACAAAGATTAAGGAGGAAAAGAAAGTAAAAGCAATAGCGGAGGCATCTTATGGGGTAGTACTAGAACCTGATGAAGAGGTTAGAAAGGGATTTGAGGCTCAGCTTGAGGAGCTTAGGGAAAAAGCTGAAGAAGCCAAGGCTGATGATGCCCAAAAGAATCTCGATTCAGCTATCGTAGGGTTTTATACCCAAGTCATCCGCCATTGTGGCATATTCTAGGTCGATGACTATATGAGAATACTCGCATTAACCTAGGAGAGATTCTTGTATGATAAAGCTGTTGCACTGGATGTTAAGGAAGTGGACAAAGCGACATTGGCGACTTGATAATCAAGGGATGACAAGCGTCAAATTGTTAAAGAGGGTAGATGACAGCTGAAGGAGGACTCTGATGCAGAGGCTGCAGAAGAGAATTCTAAGGTTAAACAGAAAGCACTAATGACAGAGAGCGTCATTGTCACCCACTCAACTGAAGAGGGTACTTCCTAAGTTTTGGTGGTTCCACCTACTGCTAATGGTGGCCCATCTCATTTAAGTTCCACCGTTGAAGGGTACGACTCTGAACATCCTAGATTGGGCACTGGGACATTGCTGTCACCAATTAAAGAGGGAAATGTCGCCACGAAAGGCACAAATCTTGAAATAGAAGGTAGTTTTATTTTGTCTCCAGTATTCGAGAAGATAATTAAAGCATTTGAGGGGATCGCTCGACTTCCTACCGGGTTACAAGAGAATAAAAGAATACTAACACTACTTCATCTTCGACATATATGTATCCTTGGGATAGAGACTCCCATCACTTCAGCACCAACAATGACTACCAGAGTGCCAATTGATGTAGACGAATACAAGAGGCTCATGAATTTGGACTTCGGGAATATTGAGTCCTTCCAAACCTTGGAGCTAGGGGAAATTGCTACAAGCCAAATGTTTGCGAGGATGGATGAGTTGTTGGCTGGTCGGGGCGATAAAGGGGAGAGGAGGCAAAGATTATGGGTGTTCAAGGTAAATCAAGCGGTCCGAGCTTGCCAAAAATGGCAGAAAAACTACAAGCCGTGCTCACCGTCAAACATGAAAAGGTGGAGGCAGAGAAGAAATCCAAGGAAGAAGTTGAGAAGGCAAAAACTTCAAGGGCTATAATCGAGCTTTCTCCCTCACCTATAAAGATGATTTCTCCTTAGGGTAATACAAGAATAGTTACCGAAATCTCAGATGAGGGCGAGAAGGTATCTGGAGAAGACCCCACCAAGAGTTTTGAGCTTAAACCTCGCCTTAAGCCGATTTCGACCAAGGGAAAGAAAGGACCAAGTGGATGCGCAAGTGGGTCAAAACGGAAGAGGAAAGAACCCAAGAGCAAGTCGTTGCCTAAGAAATCAGGGGGAAAAAGGGTAGCTCTTCAAAATGATTTGTAAATTGTACATGTTATTTTTTTTTTCTTTTTTTGGTTGGATGTGATGTGAGTACAACCCTTGTTTTGGTTTTGTACGATAACACTTTGTACATGTATCGTAATTGTTGTAAATAGAAGTCTGAATTTCCTTTTGATTTTTCGTGAAATTGTCTAAGTGTTTGAGTTTCTGTATACTTTCCAATCATTGTACTAATATGTTGTAACTCTTTATCACACTTATATCTAGGTTGATTATTCAGAACATAACTCTTGAGATCTCCTTTTGGCCGTGAGCTCGATTCACGTGAAATTCAAAGTCATTGATTCCATTCTTGCGATCTTCTTTTAGTATATTATCTCAAGTCGTATGGAATTTGAAGTTTGGACATCATTCATTCATCATTTATGCCTCCCTTTGATTCGTTTGGGTCAGAGTTGAGGGTGTTGTTAATTCTACTGTTTATATTTAAATCCAAACTCCAAGGATTGAAGTTGGCCAAGCGAACGGTGGGTATCACATCCGCTTGAACTGAAATGGTCACCTCCATGTTCGGATACTTACGGTTGGTGGTTGAACACTCAAGTTAAGAGCATCGTGGTTGTTTATACTCAACATTATCGTTTGTTCAAGGCTCAAGTTAGCTTATGGGTGGTCGGATCACATCTATATGGTCGTAGCCCGATGACATACTTAAAGAGATGAACCAACTCTAAGCTCTAAGCTGTTGTACTCACTGTGTTGCACTCATACATGAAAGTCGATCGCATCACAAGTATCACACTATGCACGTATGAAGGAACACCAAGAACATGAGGTACCAAGAGCCTTTGTTAAAAAAAAAACTAATGAAAATCAGGGGCAACATTTGCTTTATTACAATGTTGTATTGAAAACAAAGTACTAACTAGAACTGAAAATACAAAAGTTCTAAATAATAGCTAAGCAAAGTAGCGATAGAGATGTTCGTTGTTCCATGCTCTTGGTAGCATGACGCCATCAACGGTAGTCAGCTTGAAGATTCCATCTCCAAACCTCCATTAAATGACACAAGGACCTTCCTAGTGAGACTAAGACCGACCGATGTAGGAAAGATCCTTTTCAGCACGAGCCCACCAATGTCAAAGATCTTTGGACGGACTTTGATATTGATATATCGTATGACCCGATAGCAATGTTTGGTTGCTATGAGTTAACCTTCTTCTCTTTTATCATCTATCAAGTCTAGAGATTTCATAAGAAGATCTCTATTGGTTCGAGGATCATAATATGTTACGCAATGATATTGTACTTCAAGGTCAATAGGAATCAGAGCTTCGATGCCATAAGATAGAGCAAATGAAGTATGGCCAGTCATTGACTTATGGGTAGTTCGATAGGCCCGAAGAGATAACGAAAGTTACTTGCCTCCGACCTTTTCCAAACGCTTTTGAGCGTGGATTTAATGATTTTATTATCAACTTTGATTTATCCATTAGCTTGCGGATGGGGAATCACTTTTCAACGTAGTGACACCGACAGAAAGTTTTGAACTTAGAACTATCGAATTGGATCCCAATATGAGAGATGATGGTTTTAGGAACTCTAAAAGTGACATATGATGTTGCAAACAACAAAGTTGATTACCTTATTTGTAATGATTATAGTGAGACGCTCGGCTTCAGCCCATTTGGTAAACAATTAACTACAATGATGGCATAATGACCACGACCTTTGGCAATTTGCAAAGTTCCAATGATATCTACTCCCCATATGGTGAATCGCCATGGACTGAACATGTAACAACCCGGATTTTTAGAACCAATTTAAAAATTTTATTTTAGCAATTTTAATGAATTTTGAATATTTAAAATGATTTATTTTAAATAATAACGATTAAAATTTATTTAAACCGAAGTTAGAACGAATAAATTTATTTTAATTGTATAACGAGCCTGAAATGGTGCGGTAGTTTGAAATTTTGATTTTAAATTTCAACTGAATGTACATGATTCAAAATAAACTAGATTTCAGTAAAACCAGAAATATCTGAATCTGTTTAATTATATCTTTCTAACAAATGTGAAAAATCCAGATTTCATAACGAGAATTGAAAGTTATGTCCAGTTTAAAATTCATAATATTCGCTATGGAATGTGTGTATATATATTTTGTATAATATAAAGCCCTTAAAAATAGCCATTTTGCAAATGACCTCCGTTTTTGACGAAACCACTTTTGTTGGATCCAGAATGTCAAATTATTTCTAGATTCCAATTTTCATAATTTTTGGAATTAATATCCGAGCGTGGCAAAAGAAAACATGTTTTGTTCATTTCAATTGAGTTGGATCGGACAGAAAATGGCCATTTTTCTAACGGTCTTCAAATTCGATGAAATTAGATTTTTTAGGACCGTATCGTCAAAACGTCGCTAAATTTATTTTTCTGCAATTTTTGGAGTCAGTATGTGGGCCTGGTAAATTAAAATGTACGTTTAAATTCAATATATATTGATTTATATTTTAATTTAAATAAAAATTGATCGTAACAACCGAATTGGGTTACGAAACATATACTATTATGTCCGGAATTGGGGTATTTGGCTAGGAACGACTGTCGTTGGGTTTGATTTCGAGTTCGCATCAACACAAGGGTATTTTCGAAATTAAGTAAATTAAAATATAAATATATAAACATAACCCTAAAATTTATTTCCCAAAAAAAACCCGTCGTTACCCTTCCTTCCCCAAAACCCAACCGCCACCAACGCTTCCCGCCTTTGCGCCCCCCTCCCGGCGATCGCCGGCGCGAACCCCCCTCCTCCGGTCGTTGACTAGGGGTGAGCGTTTGGTTAGTTTGGTTTACCTGATTATGAAAATTGCCAAACCAAACTAAAACTGATAAAAATGAAAATCAAACCAAACAAGCCAAACTAAGTTTGGTTGGTTCGGTTGGTTATCCGATTTAACTGAACTAAAAATAATTAGACCTTATGTTTGTAATATAAACTATAATTTGAAATAAATCATAAATATATAGTCAGAGTATTATTATTATTTATGATTCTTATGCTTTCTAAACGTAATTTTGACATCTACATGATGATTATTATTTACTTGGACTAATAACCTAACATAAAATACTTATTACAGTATAAATAATTTTGAAAATATAATAAAAGTTCGGTTAATTTGATCAAACCGATAACCAAACCAAATATTTTTCCAGACCGATTATAAACCGATCTAATTTCAAAACCAAACTAAACCGACCAAAATAAATTGGTTTGGTTGGTTTATTTGGTTTAACCAAACAATGCTCACCCCTACCATCGGCTACCCCCTCCCTCCATCGCTCTCTCTCCTTCCTCTTCCATTCAAAGAAAACCCCCAAACCCGAAGTAAATCGCTGCCGCCCCCTTCCTGAGCCACCACCGCCTGACCAACGCCACCCCTCGACGCTCAAGCCCCCCGCCGCCGCCTACCCCGCCACCCACGAACGCCGTGGACCCCGATTCAACCAAAAACCCTAAAATATGTGAGTTTTTTATTTTAATTCTTAGATTTAACATTGTTAGCGAGTTAAAAATGTGATCTTTAACTAGCTCATGATATGCAAATATTTTTAGTAAGTTAAAAATACGTTTTTTAATTAGTGTATGATATGAAATTATTTGTAGGAATATAAAAATATGATTTTTATTATATGAATAGCGATATAAAAAAATGATTTTTATTATGTGAATAGCGATATAAAAATATGATTTTTTATATATGTAGTAGTGTTACAAAAATGTGATTTTTTAAAATGTAAATATCGTATTAAAAATGTGATTTTTAATATACACTACGTGAAACAGATTATGTTGGGACGGAGAAGAACACAACGCGATGGAACAAATCCAAATCGTCCATTAAAGAATAACAGAGTGGAAACCAAAGGTGAGAACTCCTTCTCACTCTAATTTTGTTTGTAGTAAATATATACTAGGATGCAGACGGTGCTTAGCAGCACCCGACACCTTTGATTGAAACCATGGATGTTTGTTTTGATTTATTTGAATTTGGTTTGGGATGTTAATTGAATTGATTGGAATTGGTATGTGTATGGCGCGATCCAGTATTAGGCGAGGAATAAGGCTAGACCTTATTCCGGTTCTACTATTGCGCCGTTATGCTGTCAAAATTTTCTAAAATATGTTAGAAATATAATGGTTAGTTAAAAATATTATTTTTAACTTATATATGAGTTATATAAAATATTCATATGTTGAATAAAATATGAATGATTGGTAATTATTGTTATTATATACATGTGTTGTATGGAATCCATATAACATTATATGGAAATTGATTGGGTCCCATTCCAATTCAGAAAATAATGAATATTTTGAAATAATATTCAAAATAAATAAATAAAAATATTCATGTGTTGAATAAAATATTCATGTGTTGAATAAAATATTTAAACAATAATAATATCTTTTTTATTGAATATTTAAACCCTTAAAAATATTCATGTGTTGAATAAAATAAAATAACGAATATTTTGAACATAATATTGAGTAAAAGATCAAGATATGATTTTGATGTTCGATTTAGGATGGACGCGAAAATATTGAAATGTGTGAAGACGTATTAATTAGATATGCGTCATTTTGACGAGAACGATATTTATATCGATTTTTTTCATTTTTATAATGAATGTCGAAAAGAAAATGATTTCAAAATCTAATATTTTGAAATAATATCATTTAAATAATATAATGATAAGGAGTATTCAATTTTGATTTAAAATTAAAATGAAGTTGAAATTTTTTTTAAAACGAATTTAAAACGATTTATTAAACACGTTTTAAATCGAAATCGATGAAATATATAATATATATATTATATATAATGGCCTGAATAGAACGCATCGCGCCGTGATCGTTCTCGAATTTCGACCATTGACTTCGAATTGACATTACGGGAGATTAGGCCGTCGGATTCTCCTAAACCCCGAACCATTGGGTTCGTATCGAAAAGAGCTTTCCAACGAATATAAAAGATTTGAAATCTAACAGCTGGATTTGGAATTATGTCCAAATCAAATTTGGAAAAGGTCGTTGTAAGTGCAGTTCGATGACCATTTAAGAAAATCGAATGAAGGGGCCTTAGTAAAATTAATAAAAATATTAATAATTTGTGTAAAATCATAATAAATGATTTGGAAAGAATTTGGATGAAAAATTCCACGTTTGTAAAGATAAAAATATATTTTAATCGAAATGAGCTAGTTATTAACTAGAATAATAATCCAATGTTTTTAAATAAATAAATTGGATTTGAAATGATTTTAAAATAACCAGAATTTTTCCAATGAATAAGTTGGATTGGTTTGAAATTGGAATAATCTTTGGAATATTTTGGTATTGGATTCCGTGAATATACGGATATTGTTCTGTGAATTTGGAAGATACAGATATCATAATTCCCAATACGATATCTGTTGGTTTCAGAATTTGGTATTGAATATAAGCCGATATAATTTCTATTTAGAGCCTTGTATTTAATATCAAATTGGATTTTGGGTTTGTCGTGAATGATGTCTTCAATAACACTGTTCTTAAACCCAATTAAGAAAGGAATAAATCTTTTAATTAAGATTTAGTGAAGTTTACCAATTAATTAATATTTAATTGGAATGGAATAAAATGGAACGTGAATTGGGTTTATTGTGAACTGTGTTTTTAACGACATTCGTTCTTTAACCTGATTTGCAGTGTAATGTGATTTGGAATATATATAAATCTTTTTATTTAGATTTAATGGTAATTTTCCAAAGTAAGTTTTCCTATTTAAAATAATAAATTGGAATGGAATGGAATTTGAATTGGTAATAATCATAGTGAGCTTCTGTGAAGGAAGACTGTTAATATATATGGAATTTAAAAGGATTTGTCGTTATTCCATTTATATTATTATTTGGATACGGAAATTGATATCGATTATATATTGATCTGTTTTCCGTGAAGAATCCATAATTAATGGAATGTGACTTTGGGTTTATCGTGAACTGTGTTTTAAATGACATTAGTTCTTTAACCCAGTTAAAGACAGGATTACATGTCTAACATTGTATTTCGAACTGTATTTGTTGATCTCTGCTAAATATATATCTGTTTGGTGGCGGAGAATTTATTCTCTTGCTTAACACCCTTCTCTAAGACGTACGAGCTCAGAGGTTATATATCGGCATAGATCAATGGTACGGTGTAGATTGTCGATGTGGCATGTTTGATTTCCCAAAGTTAAATAATCATTAATATTGATTTTTGGGAATATTAAAACTAAGTGGAGTTTTATTCAATCTTTAATTAGATTGAAATGTGATTGTGATAATTTAAATTATCAAATTTGGGAAATGATCGAGAATGGAGTACCACCAGTTTTACTTCAAGCGATAGTTAAATCTTTAATTAGATTTGAACGTGAAATGGTAATTAAATTTACTGATAACACCGTTGTGTTAGATATGGGATATTATCAGTTTTACTCCATGGGAAGAATAAGTTGGGATTGGGAAATAAAACAAATGATTACTTTGGTAAGGTGCACTAATCCCGACTAGTTTGGATAAACCTTAATTTGGTTTAGAAATGATATCAAAAGGAAGATTAAAGAATAAATTT
Source organism: Allium sativum (assembly GCA_030737875.1). Classification (NCBI taxonomy): domain Eukaryota; kingdom Viridiplantae; phylum Streptophyta; class Magnoliopsida; order Asparagales; family Amaryllidaceae; genus Allium; species Allium sativum. The sequence goes on along the minus strand of CM060916.1, from coordinate 706,848,123 downwards.
AAAAGAAATTTTCCTTGATAAAACTAATGGGAACCTTTCCCTAATGAGGTGAATATTTGAATAAAAGAATATTTTGAATTGGAATGAGCGTGTGTTGTGTTTGTGTAGCACTTGTTTATAATATACGCGAGTTATCGAAAAGGCCGGGTTTATACCCATTCTGAATAACTGATTCGACGATAAGTCGACGATGAAGACGGTGGTTGAAGACCGGAGGTCTTCACATCGTTTGGATGATTACTGATGTCTTAATTGGGCTGTATACCTAAGACGAGGTAATAAGTGGTGATCGTCAAGACGTACTTGGAGATCGACGTGATATGCGAGGACCTCTCTCCTGTATTGGACATACGGGACGAGGAATAAGGTGCCTCCGGTTTCGTTCAGACCCAAAACGAGCTTGTAAATGGATGTGTGTCTGACATTGGATTTTATTCTGTGTTGATTGATCTCTATTAAATATATATCTGTTTGGCGGTAGAGAATTTATTCTCTTTCTTAACGCCCTTCTCTGAGACGTATGAGCTCAGAGTTTATATATTGATAGACATTAGTCGCATGATGTGAATTTCCTGTGTGGCATGCAGAGATGCAAATGATCAAGGATGCTATTTAAAAGCAGAGATTGTGGTTGATGATCAAAGCATGACCTTAAAAGGCATAGCTTTGTGTATAGCGTTAATTCGCGAGCCTCACACCTTGGTATATGTCAAAAACGGGATAAGAGACAGCAGGGAGTACATGATGTTTCTTTCTAGCTATGGGCGGTGTCATGGTATGGAGCTTAGATATTTATATATTTTTACCTATGTGGATGATGGATAGCGAGGCGCCTCGGATATATCGGTTACTACGGAGCCGATGGATAGGTCATATAGGACCGGGATACGTGTGTTTAGGTATAACTAATCTGCTAAGTATGGACCGGCCCTGCATGATCCCGGGGTTCGCCAGCATCCGAACCCTGAGGCATTTGCTAGAGTGTCTCGAAGCCGGCGAGGAGTACATCCCTTGCCTCAACTCATGACGGAAATCCAATTTCCAATACATGACATTTCGGTTTTGATTGTAGAGCCTAGTATGGCGACATGATATATGGTACCCATGCCGTCTATGATTGATACATTTATATTTGAAGTTGTTTTATACACTATGCACTTATAATAGTATCAAATGATTTTTGTTTTAAATGTACCAAACATGTTTGGCTATTATAAGGGAAAACTCTATCCTCCAGCTTGCTTTGCATTGTGAGATGGGACCTGAGTCTTATAATAGCTTCATTTTTCAAAAAGCATTGCGTTGTTTACAAACTGTTTATGCACTGGTATTCTTGAGAGGAAACTCATTCGTGTCATACAGCGTGGTCTCTTGATTTACTTTATTTTTAAAGTAAAGCTTTAAGTAACTGTTTTAGTTCTCACACCAGTCACATGACTGACCTGGAGTTTATTGTTTTAACCTAAACTCTGGGTGCCTCTATTTTCCACACGGGCTGCTAGTAGTTTTGGTATTTGCAGATATTATTTTTCTAGGATCCTGGTTTACAGCTGGAGCGATATTCGGAAAGCTCTGTATTCGTGTATTTCTTTCAGTTGTGTTATGTATTATTTTTTTACTGTATTGTAATTTTAAATCTCTGATATTTATCAAATGTATATTATTTATTCGTACTCTGTTATATTCTTGTACCCTGATGTAATTGTTGTAATAAGCAATGAAATGTTCTTCTGTTTGAGTTCTGATTTGTCATGTTCTCAACTCAATCTAGGCTTTCCCATAAGGACGTGTTTGGGTCGGTTCATTTTGGTATCAGAGCTTTGGTTTACAGAGCTCGAGAACAAGGCACATTAGAACCAAACGAAAGAATTCATCAGAGATTGGATTAGTAATATCCAATAAGAATGACTCGTTAGAGATAGGATCAGTAGTATCCTAGAATTAGTTAGAAGAGTATTAATTATTAAAAGAAATAAAATTTAGTTTTAAAATTTTATATCAATTATTTGTATTTGAATATTTTATTTTAAATTGAATTTGGACAATCAAGTATATGAAGATTTTGCATATACGCCTAGCTAGTGTGTATTCGAAGTCTCAAATATACTGGATAGATATAGAATCACACTCTAGTCGCCCGGAGATAATTCTGATGATTGAGATCTCATCATCAGAGTTTATGTTTGAGTGCCGAAAGTGGGATATCTATATATTTCCAATTGACTAGTGTGAGAACCAATATAATTAGAATATATTGTTGTGAATTGGCATCAAAAACATGATTTTGAATATATATATCAAAGTTATGAATTTGAAAATTTAATCAACTAACTGATTGCTGGTTGTGTTGTTTGATTATTAGGTTAACTAATAAAATTGTTGAAACCAATATGTAAATGAGCCGAATTGAATCAAAATTTGAACTGGATTGAAATTTGATTGCATTTGCATATATGTACATGTATATAAATTGAACAGGTCATTGCAGGGAAGCTAAGCAGAGGAATAAAATTGTATGCCCGACAAATAGGTACATGTTTACTAATTTATTGGGTTTGGATGATTTTATGAGACGAGTGGCTTTTTCTTTTTCTTTTGGATTGGTGAGGGCCCTGTGAGGCTAGTTGCGGTTTTAAAGGTCCCCCATATAAAGGAGGTTACGGCGAAATTATTCGAAAATTGAGGGTGTTAGCCAAATTTTTGAAAAATAGAAATTGAAAAGTTGAAGAATGAAAGCCAGAATGAAAGTTGAGTTGGTTGGTTAAACAACTTTCAGCTCCATTCCTTTTCGAGGACGAAAAGATTTTAAGTGGGGGAGATTGTTACAACCCGGATTTTCAGAACCAATTTAAATTTTTTATTTTAGCAACTTTAATGAATTTAGAATATTTAAAACGATTTATTTTAAATAATATTAACTAAAAATTTATTTAAATCGAAATTAGAACGAATAAATTTATTTTAATTATATAACGAGCCTGAACTGGCACGGTAGTTTGGAAATTCGATTTTAAATTTCAATTGAATGTACATGATTCAAAATAAACCGGATTTCAGTAAAACTAGAAATATCTGAATCTGTTTAATTATATCTTTCTAACGAATGTGAAAAATCTAGATTTCGTAATGAGAATTGAAAGTTATGTCCAATTTAAAATTCATAATAGTCGCTATGGAATTTATATATATTTTATACAATATAAAGCCCTTAAAAATAGCCATTTTGCAAACGACCTCCGTTTTCGATGAAACCACTTTTTTGGATCTGAAATGTCAAATTATTACTAGATTCTAATTTTCATAATTTTTGGAATTAATATCTAAGTGTGGCAAAAGAAAATGTGTTTTGTCAATTTCAGTTGAATTGGATCGACCAAAAAATGGCCATTTTTCAAACGGCCTTCAAATTCAAAGAAATTAGTTTGATTAGGACCGTATCGTCAAAACATAGCTATATTTATTTTTATGAATTTTTGGAGTCAGTATGTAGCCCCGGTAAATTAAAATATACGTTTAAATCCAATATATATTGATTTATATTTCAATTTAAAGAAAAACTGATCATAACAGCCGAATTGGGTTATGAAACATATCCCATTGTATCCGGAATGAGGGTATCTGGCTAGAGACGTCAGTCGTTGGGTTTGATTTCGAGTTCGTATCAACACAAGGGTATTTTCGAAATTAAGTAAATTAAAATATAAATATATATAAACCTAACCCTAAAATTTATTCCCCCAAAAAAAAACCTGTCGTTACCCTTCCTCCCCCAAAACCCAGCCGCCACCGACGCTTCCCGCCGCCTTCCCCCTAGCGATCATCGTCGCTGACTCGATCCCCCCATCCTCCGGCCGTCGACCACCCCTCCCTCCTTCCCTCTCTCTCCTTCCTCTTCCATTCAAAGAAAACCTCTAAACCCGAAGTAAACCGCCGCCGCCCCCTTCTTGAGCCGCCACCGCCTGACCAACGCCACCCCCTGATGCTCCAGCCCCCTACCGCCGCCTACCACGCCGCCCACGACCACCGTGGACCCCGATTCAACCAAAAACCCTAAAATATGTGAGTTTTTGATTTTAAGTATTAGATTTAACATTTTTAGCGAGTTAAAAATGTGATTTTTAACTAGTTCATGATATGCAAATATTTTTAGTAAGTTAAAAATACGTTTTTTAATTAGCGTATGATATGAAATTATTTTTAGGAAGATAAAAATATGTTTTTTTATATTAATAACGATATAAAAATATGATTTTTGTTATATGAATAGCGATATAAAAATATGATTTTTATATATGTAGTAGCATTATAAAAATGTGATTTTTTAAAATGTAAACATCGTATTAAAAATGTGATTTTTAATATAAACTACGTGAAAAAGATTACGTTGGAATCACGGAGAAGAACACAACGCGCTGGAAAAAATCCAAATCGTCCATTGAAGAATGACGGTGTGGAAACCAAAGGTGAGAACTCCTTTTCACTCTAATTTTGTTTAAAGTAAATATATACTAGGATGCAGACGGTGCTTAGCAGCACCCGATACCTTTGATTGAAACCATGGATGTTTGGTTGTTTGTTTTGATTGATTTATTTGTTTGAATTTGGTTTGGGATGTTAATTGAATTGATTGGAATTGATATGTGTATGCCGCGAGCTAGTACTAGGCGAGGAATAAGGCTAGACCTTATTCCAGTTCTAGTATCGCGCCGTTATGCTGCCAAAATTTTCTAAAATATGTTAGAAATATAATGGTTAGTTAAAAATATTATTTTTAACTTATATATGAGTTATATAAAATATTCATGTGTTGAATAAAATATGAATGATTGGTTATTATTTTTATTATATACATGTGTTGTATGGAATCCATATAAATAACATTATATGGTAATTGATTGGGTCTCATTCCAATTCGGAAAATAACGAATATTTTAAAATAATATTCAGAAAAAGATTAAAAATATTCATGTGTTGAATAAAATATTTAAGCAATAAAAATATCATTTTTATTGAATGTTTATACCCTCAAAAATATTCATATATTGAATTAAATAAAATAACAAATATTTTAAACATAATATTCAGTAAAAGATCAAGATATGATTTTGATGTCCGATTTAGGATGGACACGAAAATATTGAAATGTGTGAAGCCGTATTGATTAGATATGCACCATTTTGACTCGAGCGATATTTATATCGATTTTGTTCATTTTTATAATGAATGTTGAAAAGGAAATGATTTCAAAATATAATATTTTGAAAATTTTATCATTTAAATAATATAATGATAAGAAGTATTCAATTTTGATTTAAAATTGAAATGAAGTTGAAATCGTTTTTAAAACGAATTCAAAATGAGTTATAAAATACGTTTTAAATGGAAATCGACGAAATATGATATATATATATTATATATATATAATGGCCTGAATAGAATGCGCCGAGCCATGACTGTTCGCGAATTTTGATCATTGACTTCGAATTGATATTACGAGAGATCCGACCATCGGATTCTTCTAAAACTGGAACCATTAGGTTCGTATCGAAAAGATCTTTCTAGCGAATATAAGAGATTTGAAATCTAATGGCTGGATTTGGAATTATGTCCAAATCAAATTTGGTAAAGGTCGCTATAAATGCAGTTCAATGGTCGTTTACGGAAATCAACTGAAAAGGCCTTAATAAAATTATTAATAATTTGGGTAGAATCATAATAAATGATTTGGAAAGAATTTGGATGAAAAATTCCACGTTTGTAAAGATAAAAATATATTCTTATCGAAATGAACTAGTTATTAACTAGAATAATAATCCAATGTTTTTAAATAAATAAATTGGATTTGAAATGGTTTTAAAATAACCAGAATTTTTCCAATGAATCAATTGGAATGGTTTGGAATGGAAATAATCTTCAGAATATTTCGGTATTGGATTCCATGAGTATACGAATATTGTTATGGGAATTTGGAAGAAATAGATACTGTTGTTCCCAATACGATATCCGTTGGTTTCAGAATTTGGTATTGAAAGCCGATTTACAGTGTAATGTGATTTGGAATATATAAATTTTTTTAACGACATTCGTTCTTTAACCCGATTTACAGTGTAATGTGAATTGGGTTTATTGTGAACTGTGTTTTTAACAACATTCGTTCTTTAACCCGATTTACAGTGTAATGTGATTTGGAATATATAAATCTTTTTATTTATATTTAATGGTAATTCTCCAAAGTAAGTTTTCCATTAAAATAATAAATTGGAATGGAATTCGATTTGGTAATAATCAAAGTGAGCTTCTTTGGAGGAAGACTGTTAATATGTATGGAATTTAAAAGGCTTCGTTATTATTCCATTTATATTATTAGTCGGATACGGAAATTGATATCGATTATATATTGATATGTTTTCCGTGAAGATTCCATACTTAATGGAATGTGATTTTGGGTTTATCGTGAACTGTGTTTTAAATGACATTATTTCTTTAACCGAGTTAAAGACAAGATTACATGTCTAACATTGTATTTCGAATTGTATTTGTTGATCTCTGCTAAATATATATCTGTTTGGTGGCGGAGAATTTATTCTCTTGCTTAACACCTTTCTCTGAGACGTATAAGCTCAGAGGTTATATGTCGGCAAAGATCAATGGTACGGTGTAGATTGTCGATGCGGCATGTTTGATTTCCCAAAGTTGAATAATCATTAATATTGATTTTTGGAAAGATTAAAACTAAGTGGAGTTTTAATGAATCCTTAATTAGATTGAAATGTGATTGTGATAATTTGAATTATCAAATTTGGGAAATGATCGAGAATGGAGTACCTCTAGTTTTACTCCAAGCGATAGTTAAATCTTTAATTAGATTTGAACGTGAAATGGTAATTAAATTTACCGATAATACCGTGGTGTTAGATATGGAGTATTACCAGTTTTTCTCCATGGGATGAATAGGTTGGGATTGGGAAATTAATAAAATGATTACTTCGGTAAGGCGTGCTAATCCCGACTAGTTTGGGTAAACCTTAATATGGTTTATAAATGATATCTAAAGGAAGGTTAAAGAATAAATTTAAATGAATTTATCTTTGATAAAATTAATTGGAACCTTTCTCTAATGATGTGAATATTTGAGTAAAAGAATATTACGAATTGGAATGAGGCGAATATTGTGTTTGTGTTGCACTTGTTTATAATATACGTGAGTTATTCGAAAAGGCCGGCTTTATAGCCATTCTGAATAACTGATTCAACATTAAGTCGATGATGAAGACGGTGGTTGAAGATCGAAGGTCTTCACATCGTTTGGATGATTACTGATGTCTTGATTGGGCGGTACACCCAAGCGGGGATACAAATGATCAAGGCTGCTGTTGAAAAGCAGAGTCTTGTGGTTGATGATCAAAGTACAGCCTTAAAGGGCATCGCTTTTGTATAGCGTTAATTCACGAGCCTACACCTCGGTATGAGTCAAAAATAGGATAAGGGACAGCAGGGAGTGCATGACGTTTCTTTCTAGCTATGGGCGGTGTCATGGTATGGAGCCCATACATTTATATATTTTTACCTATGTGGATGATGGATAGCGAGGCACCTCGGATATATCGGTTACTACGTGTAACACCCCGAGTTTCAGTTAACACTGATATTCACTAATTAAAGAATTAATAATCTCAGATGTGAGAATCAGGGGAAACGGGTTACGTCATTGTGTTCGTCTCGGAAAAATACGCGAAATAGAGTCCGAAATTTTGTAAATCGGAGTCCGTATGACTTGGTTAAGGCCCAAAGAAGTTTTCGGGAAATTTGAATTTCGAAACATGCAGAAATGGGGGCCAGGCGGGAAAACTCCAGCCCAGCCAAGTCGACTTGGCTGTCGACAGAGCTGTCGACTTGCCTGTCGACATGCCTGTCGACTTGGCAGTCGACAGGGCTGTCGACTTGCCCTGTCGGCTGATTCTGGCCTGGGTGCACCTGATTGAGTTTTGGGCTGGGTTGGAGGGCTTGGGACGAAATCTGACGGACCTAAACTAACCTAGGGTTAATCTAAGGGTCTAAAACACAACCTAATCCTATAAATACACCCTAAGACTACCCTAATCCATACTAAAAATAGAATTTGTGCCATCATGCCGCCAAAATGCAACTTAGAAGGAGCCTCCACTAATTTGTGAAGAGGATTGCAAGCTAATCAACTACTAATCCACCTCTACTTCAACTCTAGCAACTATCTAAGGAGCTAATCTTGGAGTTTGTGAGTTTCTATCACTTTAATAACCAATTGTCAAACTAAGTAGATGAGATGTGATGAGATCATATGGTTTTGCTTGCGGATCAATGGGTTTTAGGCCATATGTTATGATGCTAGTTTGCTAATCACTATGTTTAACACTTATTCATGATGACACTATGTTTATGCAAGTTAAGTGTTTGGGTTTATGCATGTTAAGTGGTGGGTTTTATGCATGCTAAGTAGTTTGGTTTTATGCATGCTAAGTGTTTGGTTTTATGCAAGTTATGATGCAAGTTCATATGCAAGTTATGATGCAAGTTCATATGCAAGTTATGATGCAAGTTCATATGCAAGTTTGTCTCTTTTTATGATATGCATAATATATGCAAGTTTGCCTCTAAGTATGGCATGTTATGCAAGTTCATATGCAAGTTATGATGCAAGTTCATATGCAAGTTATGATGCAAGTTCATATGCAAGTTTGTCTCTTTTTATGATATGCATAATATATGCAAGTTTGCCTCTATGTATGACATAAGTACATGTGCAAGTTCATCCCTTTTAGACCTATGACATGTATGCAAGTTGACACCTTTATGATAGGTCTATGACATGAACATTTATGCAAGTTACCATCTTTATGACATATGTGATTCATGCAAGTTTGGGTTGGTTATTTATGCAAGTTGGGTTTATGGTCATATATGCAAGTTGACACCTTTTAAACCCATGATAATGCTAATGATATGCTAAGTTGAACCCATTGTGTGTATGATGAATCTTCTATTTTAAAGTATGTCATGTTAACGTATTTACGTGGGGACGATGGGGTAAAAATTAATGAACACATAAAATTGTGTGAAGTGGGTATGATTAAACATACCATAAAGTGGATGGACATAATTGGGAATTTACCTATTAAGTTAGGTCTACCCATATTATGGAATTGGGAATTTACCTATTGAGTTAGGTCTACCCATATTCTTAAATATTTGTAATTAATTAGGGATAATTAATACAAATTATGGGGGTGATTAATTAGGTGTAATTAATCTACTAAGACACGAGGTTGGACCCTTTTTGTAGCATAAGACTGCCCGGAACCGACCGGCAAATCCAGCGGCTACAAATGATTGGCCCAATGTGAGAGGTCTTAGTCATAAACTAAATACGTGACAAGTGTAAAGACACGAGGTTAGACTCTGTTATGGTGTAAGGCTGCCCGGAACCAACCGGCATATCCAGCTGCCATAAAAGACAGTCTAATGTGAGAGGTCTTTACAAAGGTTACGATCTTAATTAATTAAGAAACACTTAACCAAATTAGCATGTAGTGAGGCATGAGGGGTTAAGTGGGTGCCTTGGGTGGCATGTAGTAACTAGTGGGGGTGCCTTGGGTGGCATGTAGTAACTAGTGGGGGTGCCTTGGGTGGCATAAGGAAACTAGTGGGTTGCCCTGGGTGGCAATAGAAAATACGATTAGAATACTTAACCAAAGTGGAACATGTAATTAAACATGATTAAAGGGTTAAGTAAGTGCCTTGGGTGGCATATGGGAATCAAGTAAGTGCCTTGGGTGGCATGTGGAAATCTAGTGGGGGCCTTAAGTGGCAATTGAAATATAATTAAATGACAAGCTTAAGTAGTAGCTTGTGGGGGCCTTAAGTGGCAATTGAAATATAATTAAATGACAAGCTTAAGTAGTAGCTTGTGGGGGCCTTAAGTGGCAATTGAAATATAATTAAATGACAAGCTTAAGTAGTAGCTTGTGGGGGCCTTAAGTGGCAATTGAAATATAATTAAATGACAAGCTTAAGTAGTAGCTTGTGGGGGCCTTAAGTGGCAATTGAAATATAATTAAATGACAAGCTTAAGTAGTAGCTTGTGGGGGCCGTAAGTGGCAATTGAAATATGATTAAATAACAAGCTTAAGTAGTAGCTTGTGGGGGCCTTGAGTGGCAATTAAAATATGATTAGATGACTTAACCAAACCTTAACATGTAAGTGGGTATGATTATAAAAGGGGTTAAGTGGGATGCACTAGATAAAATGATAAGCTTAAGTAGTAGCTTGTGGGGGCCCATTTCAACCAATATCCCAAACGTATCTTTGTGGGCTCGACCCAAGTCGAGGACGGGACACGCATATTGGGCTTGACTATAAGAGGCCAAAACGGGGTAGCGGTGGCAACGCGAGTCCAACGGGTTTCATAGGCGTGTGTGGACCCGGGCTGGTAGGTAAGACGTTGTTGCATCGTGTAGGTATAAGCCGTGCACCATTGATTATCGGGTTGCCACTTTGGGGAGTGATACACCCCACTGTGGGGCCAGCACGGGTATCTACGTTAGGGAGTCGATCGCTTGGGAGTAGTGAGTACACCTAGCGGAGATAGGGGCAGACGGCACCTATGTAGTCAGCTAGGGGTACAAGAAACTACTAGGTAAAATTACTAAGTACACTAGTGGGATCAACCTTTAAGTAGGAATTACCCTTGGTGGGTAGAACTGGTGTGGTGCAGTGTAGGAATTACCCTTGGGTAGGTAGATCTGGGGTAGTGCAATATAGTAATTATCCTTGGGTGGATAGGCGTGTCTTTACGGTTATCTTAGTTCATCCTAAGTCTAGTTGGCTGCTTAGTGTAGCCATTTATCCCCAGTCGTTACCGTATATCAAGCTTATGTCTTACTCTGGTTACTTTAATGATTGGATTGTTAAAGTTATAGGACTCGCTCAGACTTATGTCTGACCCCGTTGTTTTTATCTTTTTTCCCAACCCTCAGGTTATCAGAGTGGGCCTAGCACTAGTGGGCTTTGATCAGACTGCTTTATCTCTCTTTTGGAGCTTGGACCGTGGATGTAAAGCTCAGTTTATCTTTTCTATTATGGCTATTAAGTTATGTAGTGGGATTATGTACTTTTGTTTTATCAGGATGGATATTATGTACTTGACTCTTGTTTATGGTTTTGGTGTAACCAAACATGTTTTACTTTCCGCTGCAATGAAATGATGTTTTAAATTCTCAAATATTACTTATATCTGTCTTGTTGTAATTTTTCTGTTCTATATTCACTTAAAATACTCCACCGATGTTATGGCATTCCCTTAGTGAGTGACCGTAGCGGGTGTGGGGTGTTACACTATGGAGCCGATGGATAGGTCCTATAGGACCAGGAAACGTGTGTTCAGATATAACTAATCCGCTAAGTGTGGACCGACCCTGCATGATCCAAGGGTTCGCCATCGTCCGAACCCTGAGGCATTTGCCAGAGTATCTCGAAGCCGGCGAGGAGTACATCCCTTGCCTCGACTCATGACGGAAATCCAATTTCCAATACATGACATTTCAGTTTTGATTGTAGAGCCTAGTATGGCGACATAATATATGGTACCCATGCCATTTATGATTGATACATTTATATTTGAAGTTGGTTTATACACTATGCACTTATAATAGTATCAAATGATTTTTGTTTTAAACATAGCAAGTATGTTTGGCTATTATAAGGGAAAACTCTATCCTCCGGCTTGTGTTGCATTGTGTGATGGGACCTGAGTCTTAGAATAACTTCATTTTTCAAAAGCATTGCGTTGTTTACAAACTGTTTATGCACTGGTATTCTTTGAAGGAAACCCGTTCTGTGTCATACGGCGTGGTCTCTTGATTTACTTTATTTTTAAAGTAAAGTTTTAAGTAACTGTTTTAGTTCTGACACCAATCACGCGACTGATCTGGAGTTTCTTGTTTTAACCTAAACTCTGTTTGCAGATATTATTTTTTCAGGATCCTGATTTACAGCTAGAGCAATATTCGGAAAGCTCTGTATCCGTGTATTTCTTTCAGTTGTGTTATGTCTTATTTTTCCACTGCATTGTAATTTTAAATCTCTGATATTTATCAAATGTATATTATTTATTCATACTCAGTTATATTCTTGTACCCTGATGTAATTGTTGTAATAAGCAATGAAATGTTCTTCTGTTTGCATTCTGATTTGTCGTGTTCTCAACTCAGTCCGGGCTTTCCCATAAGGGTGAGTTTGGGTCGTTTCAGAACATTTGCGTGAGATTGGTAAGCGGGGCAATCTTTTGCATTTTTCACACTTTCGAGTGTAGTTAGTGCATTCCGATTAACTGTTGGCCAAAAGCATCCACAACGGAGAATGATCTTTGCCAGAGTTTTCCCCTCTAGTGCGATCACCGCGCGCGCCTTCATGTATTTCACATGAAACTCGATTGAAATTGTTGTAGGCTACATCGTTGTAGTGGAACAAAGAAACCTCTTCGATATGGTTCCCTTTATTGAATTATATGGGGAGATGCTTGGCGAACAAGTGAGCGTTTTTCATTGCAGTTCTCTGGTAGGATCTGTAACGACCTAGAAATTAGGCTAATTTTACCAAAAAATCGTGATTTTTAATAAGAATTTATAACTAAAATAAAATGTATGTAAATTAATTAAGTATGTTAGAAATAGCTAATTTAAATTTTGTTTACATAATAATGTAGAGTGTGGAAAACTGTAAAATGTGACTAGAAATATACTAATAAAAATATCAGCTTTTATTATAACATGTTGTTCGAACGTTGTATTGACCAAACCATTTCCTAAACTATATGATAATAGTTTAGTAACCATTATAAAAGAATATGAAAACATTATAAGACTTATCATAACCTAGAAGACCTATCATAGCACTTATGCTATATGTTATAATTTAGATTAAAGAATAAAGTTTAAAATATATTTAAATCCTAAGTAGCATATTAAAACAAAATCCATTAAGGCACATTTTCTTACTCACCTTACATGAATACTAAGCATGTTAGTATCGTAACGTGCGAAAGACAAGTGTAAGCATAAGGAAGCATGCCTTATAAGGATAAAAACCTAAGTCACCTCTCATGCTAGGGCACTTGCCATATGTCCTTAGTAAAGTGACACTATTGCACCTCTCCCTATAATATAAACATGCACGCTCTTCTCATTCAATCCATCCAACATTCCAAAGATTTTCCACCATTAAACCTCTTCTTACCCTTCCCTAGCCATCTCCACCTCCACCACATTTTCGTCCACCCTAAACCCTAAAGCCACACTCCATACCCCCACTTACCCATTGTCGTACCCCCTACTCCATCCCCCTATGCCACGTGTCCACCCACCTATATAAAAAATGATTTTGAAAAAATAAGAAGAAGATTTAAAAATTATTAGAAGTGATTTCAAGCAATAAAGTCCAAACCGATAAAGGTTAGGAGGAGTGGAACCAGAAGGTGGGAATATATTTATTTTTGTGTGTTCTAAATAGTTGTTATGTTGTTTGATTTGAATTCATATTGATTTGATTGAATTTGAATTATAAGTGTTAAATATCATAACTCTTATATCATATATGCTATGAGTTGATTAAATGGTTGCTATGGATGAAATTGATTATTAGTTATATTAATATGACACCCTTCATATGTTATGTCCAATTTGATGGGTATTGATTAAGTCTCATTCCAATTTAGTAATATAAATGAACACTATATTCATTTAAGTGAAAATTAGGCTCACATCCCTAAAACATTTCAAAATATAGTGCACATCCCCCCAACTTTTGATGTAAACCCGGTCCCTAGAATTAGCTGCCGCTCCTTCTTTTTGCCCACTTCCGCATCCTGCCATGCCCATTTCCGCCTTTTATATGTTTTGACCCAAAAAAATGCGCCACTCACTATAAACAATTTTTTTTTCAAAAAATAGGAAATATTCCCGAAAGCATTCGAAAAAAAACAAAAAAAGGTTGCATACATCTGTGCAACTATTGCCAATAGTAGCATACATACATGCATATATTCATATAGTGGTTTCTGTTGAAAATCTGGACCAATATACGCATACATGTATGCAACTATTACAAAATAACTACATACATGTATGCATACAAAGTTGAACTGAGATTCATGTGTTACGAAAAGTTGCATACATTTATGCAACTATTCTATATATATGCATGCATGTGTGCAACAAATTTAAAAGGGATGACGGCTTCTGAATATGCGCATAAATGTATGCATGTATTCCGTACAAAAGCATAAATGTGTGCAACAATGTCTGAAAACGGCGAATGCTTGAAAAAACAAGACAAATTTGAATATATGCATAAAAGGATGCATATATTGCTGTTTAACTGCATAGATGTATGCATCTATACTGCAGTTTGGCGCAATACTGAAATATAAGCATGAATGTATGCAACTATTTACGAATAGGTGCATCTTTTGATGCGTAAACCTGCTGTTTCGCTGTTTTTGTATATTTTTGGGTTTTGACATGGTTTTCGATTGTTTTAACACCTGAATTTTTTGGCTTTTACGTGTTTTATTTAACAATGAATTTTCGTGATTTTTTATATATTTTTTTCATTTTTTTATATGTTTTCGAAAAATAGGGACCTAATTTACAATAATTTTTAGACCGGACTTGAGCCTAATTTGAAACCTTAATAGGGACCTGTGCCAAACAGACCCTTCATTTAAAGTCAAATAAGTCATAAAAATAAATATTAAAGTTTTATACCTGAAATTGGATAGAAATGAAGTTAAAGTAGTTATGATTTTTTTTTTTGCAAATGTTGAGATCAATTTGAAAGAGAATTCAATATAAAATGGCATGTTCAATTTCAATTCATAGTAAATCAATTTGAAATAGTAATTTTGAAATCGAAGTCGAGTTTGATATGAAATTAAAGTTTAAAACTCAAATTGAAATTTCCAATAATTTTATAAAATGTTTAACTTGAGATTTGGAAAGTTTGAGATTCAATAAGTTAAATTTTGGAAAATATCAATATGATATTCAATATAAATCATAAATTGAATTTACAGGCTAAATGTTGAAAATATTGATTTTTAACCAGTTATATATGTTTTAAATGGTTTATAAAACATAATAAAAGTGATTTGAATTTATTTCAATATGAAACTTGAATATGGTTAGAATAGAGCTAGGCGGGAGTTCGCGATTTTGGACTATTAACTTCAAATGAATGAATAAGGTGCAAATTAAATTAGATTTTCTCAAAACGAAAAACATTTGTTTTAAATGGTATTAGTTTTCAAATTAAAAAAGAAAATTTAGATTTGGATTTATAGAATTTGAATAAAAATCGCGGTATTACAGTTTAGTTACCAAAACAAGAAATCTTTGAAAATAGCTATTTTAAATTATTGAAAATAGGGAAAAATTATGATAAAACATAATAAATAATTTAAAAGTGATTTGGATTGAAATATATGAACTTGGAATTTGAAATGTTGTTTAGATCAGTTAAGATGATTTAAGCTATTTAGCAATGCTTTTTGTTATGCTTTTCTATAATAAAGAAAATTAAGTGGTTTACAGTAAATTTGGAAGTTGAAATACTTAATCGAACTTAAAAAGAAGATAAACTCAATCAAATTGAGTATGCGGAAACCATTAGTACATTTGTCCGGTCATCGAGATCTAGAATGGAAACTAAGGTACGGGATGCAACAATCAGTGCGCTTAACTTACCTAGCCAACGTTTGCTTATCCGGGCGAGAGTTGGAACAAATTAGATGGAAAGCCTGGATACTTTGAAACAAAACTTCAAAAGATTTAAATCTTAATAATAAGTTTGAGTAAAATGGATAAGTTAAGGCGAAATGATTAAGGATTTTTATTTAGTATATAAAAGGTTTTAATTAACCAAAATTTAGATAAAAGAGACTTAGCAATCCATTATATCCATATTGTTTTGTATAACGATGATTAATCGATAAGACTGGGCTCAGATTTGGGTGATTCCTATCCAAAAAACATTTTGAATAATGATACGATGAAATGGAGAAAATAAAGACCGTTGAAGATATTAGAATGAGTATAGTAAGGAATTACTTGTTGATTGATTTATATTAAAATCCCAATTTGCTTCGGAGTGATAGTAGTCCTCTACTATGGTTATCCGATGCAAGGATAATTCATTTTCGATCCTTAATTGGATGTAGTAGGAACATGCCTTCGGTTTCGTTTAAACCCAGAATGAACTTGTATGGATGTTTGTCTGACATCGCATTTTACAGAATAACAGTTGATCTTTACTAAACATATCATTTGTTGGTTGAGGAGAAGACACTTCTTCTTTTAGCTTAACTCCTTTTTTTAGGCAGTAAGAGCTCAAAGGTGATATGTTGGTAGGCATCAGTTATGAGTTATAAAATGGCAATGTGGCATGCTAAGTGAAAGGAGCTACATATTATCAAAGCATGGCTTTAGATAAAGCGTAGCTTTGTGTAACGTGACCTCAAGCCTCACACCCTACAAATGATCGAAACATGATGATTGCGATAAAGCTATGTAGTTCTTTAACATTAGGGTATGATCATTCCCTTCTAGATTGAAATATATACCATGGTATAGAGCCCATGAATTTTTACTTATGTGGATGATGGAAAGAACGCGCTCAATAAAGGTCAGTAACGACCGAGGAATGACATACTCGGTGTTATCCAGTTAAGTGATAACTTGTTCTTACGGTGGCAGAGAATCTATGGGTGTATCGGATTCTTGGGACATCCCTCTAGATGTGTACGCATCGAGGATAAAGATGATCCTTTGCCTTGGTCATTATTGGAAAATCCACTCTCCAGTACGTACCTGTACGGTGTTAATTGTATAACCTGCTAGGAAGATATAGTAGGAATTCAATAATGTAACAATTCCATGCTCAAATTTCTAATTTACTTGTAAAGGTTAATATCAATTGTCTTGATATATAAAAGGTTTTGGTTATCATAAGGTAAAAACTCATTTCGTATTTATTTGCAATGTGGCCTTGTGAGATACCCTTTTGTTTTTAAAAACACCATATTAAGTTTCTTATACCAGTCCCATGACTAACTCGAAGTTTATTGTTTTCCCTTTTGAACTCTTAGTGCCCTTATTTTCCACCGGGCAGCCAAGTTGTCAGGTTAGCAATAAGAGTAGCAAGAGTATGTATTTTGTATTCTAGTTGAACAAAACTGGATTTATGTTATGAACTCTGATCAATCACCTAGTGTGATTTTATGTAAATTGATCTAAATTACGTTTGAAATGAAATGAGTGTTGTTCTATTTCTTTTATAATGTTTTATTACCCCGACAATCTCCCTTCTTGGCACTTGAGATTTCGACACGTGAATATTAAGGATGTATTAGTGTCAATTTTCCGGGATCAAGAAGACAGTTCATTATGCGTGGTATCAGAGTTGAAGGTTGGGTAAGAACTTTAGCTTTTGGGGTATGACTCATTAGAGATAGGGGTAGTAATTCCCTAAAATGGGTATAATCCGAGAAAGTGCAAATTTTAAAAAATTCATTCTTATCCATTCAAACTGTTTAGCATGTCCCTAAGATATCTCACTCATATGTCCTAAAGCCATTTTTCTTACTATTTACTGATAGTAGAAGATGCGTAGAAGAAGAGGATGAGGCAGGGTAAGTACCACCATCGATGGTCACAACCCAACCATAAAAGTAGTCTAAGAGGAAATTATTCAAATTCAACCTCAATCGACCAACTTGGAAGTTCTATACAAGAATTTCACTAATTTGGGTGGTAATCCATTCAAAGCCGCAGAAACTGTTATCGAAGCACAAGCTTGGATTCGTTAGTGGGAGAGGATATTCAAAGGACTAGACATGAATAATAATTAGAAAAGATTATTGGCTTCCTGGAAACTCCAAGATAAAGCTTTATTTTTGTGGGAAACTATTACCCTAGAAGAACCAAAAGAGGAATTCTATAATAAAATCCCGAAATTTTGGCGATTAGATAATTTAATTAGGCTCCAAAAATGGAATTTTCACAAACAATGGAATCAGACTATGAAACTTACACCATTGCGTTGGTGATAGAATTCTGGTCAACTTTCGTGTTTAGAATTTCGTGAACGGAATCATGTGAAAAAGTTACGGACGAAATACGGAAATGTACAGAAAATAAATCTAGAGAATATTTAATTAATTTAATACTATTTATAACCTAGGCCCACTGGGAAACTCGACCCAGAGCGGTCAACCAAGAGATAGACCCCTCTGGTCCAAATTGCCCAATGATGGCTAGGTTTTTTGGGTGTATATATATATATATATATATATTATAAAAAACGAAAAATCGTTATAATATTAAATCTAACAGTCTAAGGTCATTTTAACACCTATAAATAAAGGGTTAGACCCTCTATTCTTTTGCATACAATAGTAGTAGCGAGGCTCTGCCATTTTCTCCTATTCTAGATCTCTTCTAAACTAAATCTAAGCTTATACAAACTAAACAAACATAGATTGGAGAGGATTGGAATCAGATTCTTGTGCAACAGAGTTGGTGCTACGAATAGGCATTCTACCATTCCTATTTCCTCCCTCTTTCCTATTTTATTGCAGATCTACAAATCTAAAAGAATCCCCATTTTGAAATAATTGTAGATCTGTAAGATTTTGGGAATTGTAGGCCAAAAGGTTTATTCAAATTCAAATTTGGATAGCTTTCAAGTGAGTGGGAAATTTAGATACCTTGTCTATAAGAACCTAATTAGTTGGTTTGTAATAGATATGCCTAGAAGTTTATCAGATTTGTCTATTACATTGTAAAATCTGAAATAATAGGTTGTGGTTTGAATATTAAAAATTTGTAGGCCTATTTAGTTTTTTATATTATTTCCTATAATTGTATTTATATTTTTTTATAGTTATTGTATACATGTTAGATTTGGAAACCAGTTCCAAACCATTGTCAAAAATTGTAGTTTTATTCTAAATTTTTAGATATGGTGTTGATTTGTGGTTTAAGTGAAATTTGATTAGAAAGATATGCCTGTTTGTGTGTGATATTGTTTTGGGTTTTACATGTTTATTGTAAATATGTCCATTTTTTCTTTTTAAATAAAAAGGTATTACTGGAATTAGAAGGAGGTATGTACAAATCAAATAGGAAGGGATGTGTAAATGCACGTATGTTTGTACGTAGTTTATAACAGCCATTCCAAAAATATACATATTTCATATTTCTTGTAATTTGAAATAAGTCTATTCCTCTTTCAATTATTTTAGGCAAAAATTTATGATAACTACGGTTTATAACATCTTTATAAGATTTTGAATCTTAAACAATATTAAACATATAAAGGATTGTTATTTTAAACCAAAACCTAAGTGGTTGATAATAATAAATAAAACTTAGCAAATACGTTAATTGTGCTCAAAATATAATTATATATATATTCTTTTCCATCCAAATCTACATAAATAATGAAAATATTATATTATAATAAATGTTGTTGATATTGTTGTGTGTTGGAATAAGTTTCTGTTTTTATGGAAATGTATATGAAATTATAACTAATAATAAATGGAAACATATTTCATTAAAGTTATAGCAATAAATGGATATCGTTTGCTATAAGTAAAGTCATAAATAAAGTAATAAATATTGTAACCATATTTGATTGGGTGAAATAAATTGAATAGGATAAACATGCATAAATGATTACAATTTGAATTGTGTTAAGATTTGGAATTGTAACTCCAATGAGGGAATCTAATAAATAATAAATATAAATATGTAAATACAAAATAAGAAACAAATGGAATTAAATTATAGTAATGAGTGGGAGTTACATTACTTAAATTAGAATTCAAATGGGGTTGATACAAATGGCATTAAACAGATTAATTGATGCCTTAGGAAACATGACTGTTTGGTCATTAGTGACATGTAACCTCATTAATAATAATAAAAGGAATAGAAAGGGGAATTTATGGGGATTAATTGACGTAGTAAATACTAAGTCCAATAAGTAAATTAATAAATTAATATCATAGGATAGGAAGTTATAATTTTCTAGTTAATCTAGAATTAATATAATTAAGAATCAAGATTGGACCTGGTAGGTTAATAATGCGAGGTCAGTTGCCTTCTTCGACAGAAGTTTGCACTTTCCAACAGTCGGATATATGTATAACTGATGTGAGACACAATTAACCTCAGGAGCCCATGACGATATTTAATTATGTAACGAGGGTTATTTCCTAGAACAAGGTTTATCTCAAGTGTGAGGTACCCGCATTCCGTCCCAAAATAGGAAACCTCAAAAAAGAAATAATCCATATGCGTAGCCTGCTCTGGGATAAAGGTCTTAAAGTATTAGAACCACCCTTAAAAGCGTATTAAGCGATCACGTAGCTCACCTCCTTATAACCAAGAAGCATTAGCGTCTATTGGGTACAAGCTTGATAATTCATGCGTTAGCCTGCTTCCTCTAGGTAGTAAGTGATTGGGGTGAAGGGCCACCTTGCGATTAGGTATTAAATGACCGCTGCGAAGGTACCAAAGGTCTGCCTATTCTGCGGGAAGTATTAAGTGACTAAGGGATTATCTAAGAATGCTAGCTAAATAGTAACATGGGGTCCGTCAGGGGAAGTTCATTAATGGCGGATGTTGTCTACCTATCCTGTAGGTAATAAGTGGCTACTTAATATCTATCATCTTTTGCTGGGTATGGTTATATGCGTGAATGTCAGAAGGCTTAAATCAGTAGGAGTTAGTAGCTAGTGTCCTCTAATTTATGCTAGTGTAGGATAAAACACCGAATAAGTTATTAAGTAATCAATAGGCCTGCCTTAGGTCTTAAGCGATCGAAAGGATCCACTCTTACCTTATATTAGTAGCGAGGTCTTAAGTTGCTATATAGACAATAACTAACCTCTTTATGTAACAACAAGAAGTTAGTTGTCTGCCTCTTAATCCTTGGAAATTAGTTAAATGGTGGTTTAAAGGTTCATACTTATGTGTAAACATTCTATCTCTATGTCGCGATATCGTTGGATGTTAGATACTTCCTTGGGTTTGGTGGTTAGTCGTCTTGCATAAACAAACGGAATACATTTGTGTATTGTAGACAGTGTTATACATTTTTTACTCACCGTGACTTGTTGTTATGACCCCCTCCTCATAATAACTCTCAGGTTTATCTTAGGGAAGACAGATATTAACACGTGTTCAAGTTTGTTTTTCAGTTTTCGTTCTCTCATGCTCGATATTGATGTGGAGATATGCTTTAACGTAGTCACCTTAGTTGGTATTTGTTATCTTATTTTGTTTCTGCTATGAGTTAGTTTTATTTTACTCTGATTATGCTCATGCATATGCTCATTAATTGCGAGTACTGGATTTATAATCTCCGTGCCTGGATGAGTTTGAGTTTTTGATTTTTGTCGAAACTCGGGATCGAAAATGTGTGGGGTGTTACATTTGGTATCAGAGCCAGCATCTAGACGATCAGAGGAATTAATAAATTAGGTATAGTGAGAAAGTGCCTTTGATTTTCTATTTTTCTATCGTCTTTCTTAACTCGACTTTAACTATTTCGACGATGAGTTAGTTGTGGGCCTATTTATAGGTTATAAAACAACTAAGAGTTATTTCAAGTTCGAGTATTTGGCCAACCTCGATTTACCCCCATAGTGATCTTGGCGATCTTTTTTTTTGAAGTGCATGAGGACAACATATGGTGAATTTATGTGGGTTTGAGCTTGGTGAGTGGATGAAAAGCTAAATACAACAGAGATAGTCATGATTTCTTGTTTTGGTTTTGCTTGAGAGTTCCAGCCAATAACCTTTTCTTGGTATTGAACGGAAAATTCACGTTAACTTGTCATCATAATCCAAAAGTATAATTACAAGATATACTTATTAGACATTTCATCGTATGAATCTAGATAATCTTTTGATAGAATTATTCGTTTGAACCCTTGTTCTTATATTCAGAGAGATTCTTATATTCGGAGAGATTTCAGTTTTTCAAACTATCATTAAATAAAAAAGGGGTTTTAGAAAGAAACAGGAAAATAGGCACAAGGAAAAACTTAGACAAAAGTTTAGTAAAAAGGACAAGAAGTTTGGATTTTAGCCACAAGGACACTCTTTAGTGTAAATGAGGAAATGATAGTGGACCCCCTGAATTCCTCTTTTAAACTAAAAAATGTCCTTGTGGCTAAAATCCAAACTTCATGTCCCTAAAACTAAATTTTTCTCTAAGTTTTTCCTTCTCGCTAAAAACCCCTTTAGAAAATTTATAATATGATTTTTGAGAAATTGTTTAATAAATAATTTTTAGAACTTTAATCTAACCATGTTTCAGATTGTCGGTTTTGTGTAATTTTAGTAAACGATCCGTTTGGTAAAAAGAAGGGAGTTGAAAATGGCAAGGAATATGCTTTAGAATTTAAAAACTTCCATTATCCATTCTTCGTGATTTTTAATATTCCTTTTCTCGGATGGTTTATGGAAATTAACAGAAATAACCTTTTTGAGAATTTAATTCTTGACAATTCAGAACACGAAAGGGGTTTTCCAATTAGTAATATAAATGAGAATATAAATTAATAAATATATTAAGGCTTTCAATTTATAAGTATAGAAATTTATTTCACAAAGTTTTTAAAAAAAAATTCTTTTGGAAGAGACTAAGGAAATTTCTATTCATCTTGGGATATTTGATTTTGCAAAATGTTCCATTCATTTGACAACTGGGTCAGGGGAAAATCCATTTTAATTTATTTATGAATTTTAAACTAATTTTCTATTTGAAATTTCATTTGTTTGTTTATTAATTGTAGAAATTTGGAGGTAAACGAGTGGCGTTAAGGAACTAAATCTTGACTCGACGGATGGTGGATGTCGGCACGATATTTTTGGTGGAGTCGAGAAGTTGATACGATCTCGTAGTAATTTTGTTTTGATTTTCCATAAAATTGAACCACGTTGTTAGGCTAAGGTTCAGACCATGCCCGAAATAGAGTACACGGTTGACCCTTAGGGTTTAACCCGGCGATCGACTGCTCTTCTAGGGCTAGATCGACCGCTTCCCATGCCCAGGCGCGGTTCGTGCTCGGCTGGATTCGCTGGAATGGTATATATTATCGTTCCAGCCTCTGTCTCCCTCATTCCCACAGCCAAAACCACTGAAACCCAAATGCCACTATTTCCTAACCTCCAAATTAAAGATTTATAGCTTCATTTCACCTTTAATTACCACCAAAATTCTTGCAGCACAGATCTAGCCCCTTTATACTCCAGATCTGTAATTTCATTCATCAATTTTGTTGGTTCCTCTAATGACCCTCCCTCAAACCTCAAATATTTGCACGCAACACCTTGGTTTGATATCTTAGGAAATTGCATGGTCAGATGGAAACAAGAAGAAAATCCAGACTTACTCGGAAACGGGCAGCTACGAGTTTCACCAAGAGCGACTGGTGAAATTCACTGATTTTGCTCAGATTCAATTGGAGGAGCTTTTCGTTGCCACAGGCCTTGCACCGATCCTGTGCTTCGACGCTGTTGAGCGCGAGTACTTCTCGCACTGGATTTGCCACGTCGATGCTCAGACGGAAGTTAACATCGATGAGGATACCTGCACTATCTAGTCCGAGGTGAAGGGTACCCATATTGAGCGTACTGATCTGGATTTTGTAGAGATCTTGGGTATTACAGCGGTAAAAGCACAATTGGATGCCATCGAATATACGATCCTTAGTGTAACAACCCAGGTTTTCAGCCGTTAATTTTAAAACATTTAAATTGTTGTATTGGAAATATAAATTATTTTTTATAAGGAATTTATTTATTAAATAAGAATTTTGAATGTATAAATTATAATATAATTAAAGCTAGCTAGTAATATCGCGGTAGTTCATAATATTACGTTTTGTACTTCAATTGGATATACATAATCCAATATATGACAGATTTCTTTGAAACAAGAAACGTTTAGATCTATTTGACTATATTTTTCTAATGAAAGAGAAAAATCGAGATTTCGCCTTATAGATTGAGAGTTATGCCCAAATCTAAATTTCAGAAAGTCGCTATGAAATCTTTTATAAATTATAACGATTTATTATATAAATAAATTGATTTTAAATAATCTAAGCTTTGTTTTAATTTAAAATATCGAGTTATAAATCCAAATATGTTTATTGTAGAGCAATATGATGTTCTATTCAGATATATATGATAATAGTTTATTATTATTTAATTGAATTACTTTTGAATTTATTTATATTTAATCAACTTATTTAAGACTTAAAAATAACATTTCTGCAAACGACCTTCGTTTTCGACGAAATTAGTTTCATTAGATCCGTAGTGTTAAATTATTATATGAAAATAAATTTCATACCGATTTGATATCATATGTGATCGCAGTAACCATAAATGCCTAGATTTCTATTTAATCGTTTACTCAATCTATTATGGAACTTAAGAATAGTCAATTTTCAAACGATCTCCAATTTCAACGAAACCAATTTCATTAAATCTGTAATGGTTAGTTATTTTAAGATTTCCAGCCTGGGGTCAATTAGAGTTATTTTGATTATCATGCGCAATTCAAACACATATCGATTCACGTTGTGAATTAAAAAGGAAGTTTAACCAAACGATCTCATAATTTGACAAAACTTGTTCCATTATGTTCGAAACATTTAATTATTTAGGGTTTCAAGTTTCGAACCATTCGGAGTTGTTACGTGAGCATGCAAAAATTTAACGTGAATCAATTGATAATTTTAATAGTCAAAATTTCGCTATTTTCCAAACAGAGTCGGATTTTGATGAAATAAGTTTCGTTGAGTCAAAAATATCAAAATGTAGTTGTATGTTCGTTGTCGTCGCAAATGGATTTTGTGTATGTTCATACGAATTTATAAACGGAAAATGAAGAAGCCGATGGGCATGATTTCATTAAATTTGATAAAATATTTTAAATAAATAATAATAAACATCTCTTTATAAGTGACCCAGCGAAATTCCTAAGATCCCAATCTCTCTGTCTCATCCCTCTATCTTCGTTCTGCCGTAAACAATGAAAAAAAATTGCTACTTTTGAAAATCAATTCTTTGATTCAATAAACGACTGTAAAAGCAAGCTTCATTTTCATATATCATTTATAGGATGCGACAGCCCTGAAGAGTATGAACTAATTAGGTTCGCTGCAGTATATGGGTTGCGCTAGGGTCTGAGATATCAGGTAAATGATCAAGTTTAGATCGTGCCAAGTTGTGATTTGGATTAAGGATAGAAGGTACTCCTGCATGATTTTTATTAAGGGAATCTGAGATTATTTAATTTGCCACTTTACTGTAGCTCTGGTTTAAAAGGTGATGAACAACGAAATCCTTAGGATGGGGCCGAGCTGGTCATAGTGGTGAGGGAATGGAGGAGCTCGTGAAGAAGAGTAGCCTGGTGGTCTTTGTTCATAAAATATTGAAGTGGGATTCTCTGCTCCAGGTCACGGCTATATAGTTTTTGTGGGCTTCCTGAAGTTGGATTCGAACGTTGAATAGGAGAAGAAAAGTGTGCGTGAGTTTAGTGTTTGAATTAATATGGGTAACAGGTTTTATTTTCATGAACTGGAATGAAGGGGTGGTCTGGAAATGGAAAGCGTGTTGTATGTTTGGAAAAGATGGAGTGAAAGCATGGGTTTGCATGTGTTTTGCTGAAGCATGGTTGTGTTGTTGTAAAGGGATTCAAGCATTGAGCGGGATGATGAAAAGGGGATCAGTTTTGGAGATGCACAGTATGATCGTTGCATGTACGAATTAAGAGACAGGGAAGGGGGTGTTGTCTATTTGATGAAGTATGAGTTACAGGTCTAAAAATAGTGAAGTTATTTTTCTTGGTTGTTGTTGAGGTAAAGAGTGGATTCAGGTTAGATTAGATTAATTATGGTGACTGAAAGTAGAGATTGTTTGAAGGCGAAGTTGTGGTGATGGTTGGCGATGGGGAACTCCTGTATTTGACTGGTAAAATGGATGGTGGTGTCGGCATTGGTCAAGGTGTGGTGAACTCTAGTGGCTCAGTTCTTCGACGACGACGGTTTAAAGGAAGTCGACGAAGTTCGATTCGAACAACCTGGGTATCGTGTTTTAAATCGCGATCGGCCGAAGATTAATTAAGTTAAATGGTAATTTACTTAAGTCAATGACCGTCATTAGTAAATATAAATTGATTTAATTTATAAATAAATTTGTAATGGGGATAACATGTTCATATGATAACAGAATGGCACAAAACGTGTTACGTTGGAATCGTAAAGATGAAATCTACGTTGTGGAACTGACGTGACTGAGAGTAGAGCTACTGGAATTTTTTCATAAAATCAAACGCCTGTTTGATTTTAAAGTGAAACAAAAGCAAAATAGTCAACACGAGCTAATATGAGTAAACTTAGTAACTCTGTTTATTTATAATTTCATAATCGTATTTTTAAAGGATAGTTGGATGATTGTTTGGATGAATTGTTGATAATTGGTTGAAATGATTGATTAGTTATCTATATAAATCATTGGTTGAATATTGATTCTATTTACCATGGTATCTCATATTGAAATGAAATTAATGTTATTTACATTGACCAACATCTGTGAATGCAGAGAAATAGGTTGGAGGGATCCAACTGGACTCCTCAAAAATTATATTACTGTATTTCATTGATTGTGATATATGATGTGATATATAATATGTGATTGCTTATGATGTGTTTGGACAACACTGGCCCTTGAATTTTGGTATTTAAATATCGTAAAATATTTTTGAATGTAGAAAAGGAGTTTGAGATTTAAAAAGAAAATTTAGTTTCCAAAATAGAAATCTAGTTTCGAATGGAATTGAAAGTAAGTTGTTTTAAATAGATAAAACAGGAAGTTGATTTTAAACGACGTTTAAAAATTAAGTAAAAATATTTATCTTGGGATAAATTGAAATATAAATTCAAGTTTGAATTTATATAGAAAAGTGGAAATCGGGTTTGAAATCGATAACTGTAATTGGATTTGAATTTAGAGATTTTGAAGGAAATTATAACGAGATTTAAATTGGAAGTAATAAAAATAAGATTACCTGAATAATTTCACCATTAGAAGTTAACAAATAAAATCTGGATTTGAGATCTTATTTACCTGTACAAAATCAAACGAACTTGATTGTATAAAAGAAATATTATTCACGATCGAAGTGAATAATGGGATATTTTCCAAATGAAATATCTATAAAAGAATTTAGGTTTGGATATGAATTCAAAAGGAATTTTGAATGGAAATGGGAAATCATTTTTCAAAAGAAAATGATAAATTTTATTATGAGATTCAGAAAATTAATCGAATATAGAATATTCGAAAAAGAGTTATTTATTGAAATTCGATTCCATCGAATTCAGGAAATTACTTTTTACTTTTCGGTTTGATCAAAATTTAATTATTTATTCATTATTCATTTACTTATTCAAATTAGTGAATTAAAATAATGGTTTAAAAAAATATTTTGGAAGTAAGGATTATACTTCTATCGTTATAATCAATGTTTTTTGTAAAAGCGGTAAATTCTAAAATTGTATCCGAGAGTCGCGTGGGCAATGGTTTATTTGAAGTTGTGAGCTTTGACTATTTCGAAGATGAGAACGTCGTTTTGTTAAAGTCTGAGAGGTAATTATACCCCAACTAGATTAACTTCATGATTGACAGAGGAATAGTTAAGGTTCAGTAGTGAAGATTGGTTAGTAATACAGTTAGTTGATGAATGATTAATGGTTTGAGTTATAATAACGATGTTTTTATAACATCGGTTCAATTTAAAGGATTTTGAAACGTTTCCCAAAATAAAATGAGAGATATTTTCTAAAAATAGAAAATGAAATAAATTGGTTAATAAGGAATTAAGAATTGGAATATGGAAATGTTTCCGATATTAATAACGTATATTTTTTGAATATAGAAAATAAGGATTCGTGAATATATAGAAATGTTTTCCAAACTATGATAAGAGATATTTTCTGCAATATAGAAAATAAAGAGTTTATAATACTAGAAATGTTTTCCAACAATCGAAAAAGACTAATGAATTTTGAGAAATATCTGGAAAGATATGGGAAGTTGAGAAATTAATAATTTAATAAGAATTTGATTTAAAAAGAGCATAGTGTTGTATGATGCTTGATCGGTAGAATTTCCGTTTGGAAGTAGGACCGTTGATTGTATGGATGTTCCTTTGATTATTTAATCACCAACTATCAAAGTTTTGGTTTATTTTATACCTCCATTGTCAATATGGAGAGACGGGGATTAGGTTTATTATCTGAAAACCACTCCGTATGGGCATAAGCATTACGAATCAACTTATGATGAAGATGATGGAAGACGGAGTAAAGTGCAAGGGTTATTCGTTTAATCTTAGGTAGAAATTTCCCAAGATGGACTAATAGAATGGTGCCTTCAGTTTGTCCAGTCGCAAGACAACGTATATGGATGAATGTCTGATAGAGTATTTCTAGATGGTCACATATGTTGATTTCTTCAAATATACAAGTTTTGTGGCAAAAAAGGAAACTTCTCTCAGCTTAACTCCCGGAGTGTATTTGTGGACATCAATTTATGATTTGACGGATTTGACGATGTAACATTCAAGGTAAATGGTGGCAAGATGTTCTAAAAAGGAAATCGTGACCTCAAGCCTCATCAACCGGGAATTGACATAAATCTGGTAGGTAGCATGGCCAAGTGGGTCATTCCCATTAGGGGTATTATCACCTGATCTAGAGAACTTCCATTTGCTTCTCATTCTATTCGCTGTTGTATGCTTTCGGTAATGGTTGCTGACCAGAACCGTGGTTGATAATATGCTCGGTACATTCAAGTTAAATGACTGACCTGTCATGTATGGCAGGATTGGAAGTTGTTTTTGTTGAACCCAGTGTATTTCTCTCTAGAGATACACTATCGGAAGGTGGTCCCATATCTTATTATGGTTGGAAATCCATTCTCCAATATGCACCCTACGATTTTTTGATTTTATATTATATATGGAGCGTGAGATGCAAGTGTTCACTAGATTTCTATTTATTTGATGTAGACACTATTATAATATCACTGGATTTTATATCAAAATATTTTGGATTAACGTAAGGTAAGAATCATCCGTGTTTATGTGTGGATCGGTCTTACGATTATTTTTTCTTTTCAAAATATTTTTTTGAAATTAAAATCAAATGGTTGGATTTTAATCACACCAGTCCCATGACTAACCCAGAGTTTATTTTGTTTTATTTTACCTTAAACTCTTGGATGCCCAAATTTATACGGGCAGTCAAGTAGTCAGGATTTTACAGGCTCGCTTGGTGGAGCTTGAAGCAAGAGGCTTCATCGGTTAGCTGTAGACTATCATGTTTCTGATGTATACTATTTTATATTTGGAAACAAGTGTTTATAACTGTTCCAGAAACATAGCTGTTGTGCTCTGATGATGATATGTATATACAGTTACCAAATTTGTATTTCAAAAGTTATGCGATATAATATATTTTATTCGTTCCACTGTGAGATTTGCGTTCTTCGTTTTCTTCTATTCTAACTTTTATTTCTGTTTCTCATCCTCTAACTTCTTTCTATTAATGATCCACTAATTTCTGATGCTTGGTTAATCGATATGGTATTTGTGTCAATGATCAGGATCGGGAATTGGTCGGTTCGTTACACTTAGATTCTTTCCCGCGTCTTGATTGGAGCTGCCAGTGTTTGGGACATCGACAACCTGTGACCAATCACCCATTTGATTGTGCATATTGTCCCTCACAATACTATTCCCAAGACAAGAAGTTTGGAGTATATCTATCCTTCTGTGTGTCGCGCCACCTATGGTATTATTGGCGGCATAGCCGTCAATTGGGCACGTGTGCATATGATTTATCTTTCTGAGCCTTTTTCTAGCACGTCGAGGAGCCACTTCCCATGCAGCCATCTTCTCACCCATGTCTTTCGACACTATAGAGTCAGGCTTAGTGGAGAGACATCGATTATGAAGAATCCAATTGCCATTGATAGCGCCACTCTCCATAAGATGGGTATTCAGTTGCCTGCAGCACCAGCTCCAGTGCAGCAGCAACAACATCCTGGACAGAAAGCACATAGCTCGTCATCCTCTACCAGAGCTAGGTTGAGGTTCAAGAGGTCCGCAGGGGTCAGCGTCGACATACGCATGAGATTAGTTGCATTTCTTACATACTATGTTCCTGGCGTAGATGTGGTAATGAATCACGTTCCAGCCGCAGAGCCTGACTATCTCTAGTCTATAGGCGATGTTAGCTTATATCTTGTATCGTGTATTTCCCTTTCCAGCATTTTATCTTTGTAGTCGTAGTGTTCGTTGTAACTATTATTGTTGTCTTTGAAATCACATGATGATTAATGAGATTCTATGTTTATAATATTTTGTGTCATTCGCGCTTATACGTTAGAATGAAATCTCATTTGCTTATCTAACTAACAGTTGTCTTAGAGCTAGAAAGTATAGAATTCTATAGTAAATATATTTTATTGAAGGACATGTTTTTAAATTGTTTCATCACTGATATATTTAATGCTCGTCGCCTGTTCCTTTAAAGCTAAAATTTATTTTTGAATTTTCTTACATGGTTTTAGTTTTCACAAAATTGCGCAATCAACTTCCTTTAAAGCCAATATGTGATTTGGATCGTTTAAGTTTTTGGGAACTGAGTTGTGCTTGAGTACAGCATATCATCCCCAAACTGATGGTCAAACCGAGAGGGTTAACCAAGTTATGGAAAAATCTCATAAGGGCTTGTGTGTTAGATTTCGGGTGATCATGGGAAGACCTTCTACATCTAGTTGAGTTTGCTTATAACAATAGCTACCAATCGAGCATTAGGATGGTACCATACGAGGCGTTGTATGGAAGACAGTGCAATTCTTCAGCTTGTTGGTTAGAGACTGAGATAAGTTGATAGTTGGGCTAGAGATGATAAGAGAGACCTCGGATTGTATCGAGATCGTTCGACAACGAATGAAGGCAGCCCAAGATCATTAGAAGAGTTATGCTGATAAGCATCGAAAAGATTTGGAGTTCGACGTGGGTGATATGGTCTTTGTAAAAATTTCGCTGTTGAAGCATGTGGTTCGATTCAGAAACAAAGGAAAGGTTGCCCCAAGGTTCGTTGGGCCATTTCCGATAGTCGAGCAAATTGGAAAGCTCGCTTATAGATTGAAGATACCCGAGAAGATGTCGAGTGTGCATAATGTTTTCCATATATCGTTTCTACGGAAGTCCGTGCATGATTCGAGTGTAGTGGTATCTCCAAAGCAGTACGAAGATCTAGAAGTAGAGACTAGACCTGGCAATCGTGTCGTTTCGTGTACTTTCGTTTCGTGTACTTTCGTGTTTTCGTGTACTCAGAGCTAAAACCGAAAACGACCCGAAATCATTTCGTGTACCTGTTTACCCGATCCGAACACGAAACGAAATAATTCGTGTAAACACAAAACGACACGAAAAGTACACGAAATTAATTTCGTGTACTTTCGTGTACTTCCTATTCGTGTACTTTCGTGTACTTTTGTGTACTTTTGTGTACACGAAATTAATATATTATATGATATATAAAAAATAAAAATTATATATAAAATATTTCGTGTACTTTCGTGTATTGAAAGTGAAAACCCATATCCGACACGAAATTTATCGTGTAATTTCGTGTTCGTGTACTTTCGTGTTTCATATACCAAAAATCAAAACCCATAACCGTTTATTTTGTGTCGTTTCGTTTCGTGTTAGCGTGTCACGTGTCAAATTGCCAGGCCTAGTAGAGACCATAGTTGTGGGACCTTGTAAGCCGCTTCATGTTGTGGGGAATGACACGAAACAGCTTAGGAGGAAGACGGTTAATCTAGTCAAGATACAATGGAGTGAGGATGACGAAGATTATATGTAACACCCTATATTTCTATGTTTATTAAAGTAACGAATTATAGAATACTAAATTGTAAAAGCTAGAATTAAGGGAAACGGGTTAAGCCATTGTGTTCGTCTAGGAATTCTGCTTGAGATAGAGTCCGAGTTTGCATGAATCAGACTCCGTATGAAGAAGTTATGGAGTTTAGAAGATTTCATGTTTAAACAGAAAATTATATAATAAAACAAAAACAGTTCGAATTTTGAAAATCACGTGGATCAGCTGGGCGGAAAAATTCCCGCACATAGGGGTCGACTCCCCCCAAGGGGGATCGACATAGGTGTCGACCCCCCAAGAAGGGTGTCGACTAGGGGTCGACCCCCCTATAGGGATCGACCCCCTCGCCTAGATCCAAATAGTGACGATTTTCTGACTTGTTGCTGAGTCACTAAGGCATATGTGGCAATTTCTGGATAACTCTATCTAGTCTGGATGGTTCTGATTGCTCCTAGGTTAATCTAACGACTCACATAAGTCTAAACCTCTATAAAAGAAACCCCAACCCTCAACCCTAAATCACACAATTTCATTCCGAGGAGCCACCATGCTGTCCATGATCGACCTAGCATAGCCACCATTATTCTCCAACTAGGAAGCAAACTAGAAAGCAAGTTAGAAGCTATGAATCTAATCTAAATTTGAGAATCGATAGTCTACGTCAAGGGATTGCTATTCAGTTTCAGAAAACAGATCCCAGAAAACAAGATTTTCTTTTGTTTGTAAGTCCTGTTATTATTTAGATGTGAACAACTAAAAGTTATGATTTGTAATAATATGAAACTAGATTTGTGCCTAGTTGTAAGATAGTGGTGATGCTGATTAATGTCTATTCTTGCAACGATTCCATCATATATGCCTATGAGACTATTGTGGTTTATTGGACTTATTATGTCGTATGTTAAACCAATCATGTATTCTGTAAATTTGGTGACTTTTTCATGTTATGTTACATGCAATTTTTTAGGCTAAGTCATGTATATGTTTAGATCTACAATTTCATATGTTTAAATTATATTTATTGGATCCAAAATGCAAGTTCACATTTATATGTCTAATTAGATTCGTGTAATTCTATGTAAGTCCCCGTTCATGTGCTTAAGATTCATGTTAATTGGATCCAAAAATGCAAGTTTACGTTTACATGCCTAGTTGGATTTGTGTAATTCTATGTAAGTCCCCGTTCATATGCTTAAGATTCATGTTAATTGGATCCAAAAATGCAAGTTCATTGTTTTATGCCAAATTTATATGACACATGTTTAGTTAGATCCTTATTATTTATGTTGTAGGAATGATACATGCTCCTTTCTTTCCCCTTTTGTATATAATATAGGCTAAGTTGCGAGCCTAACATTCTTTGTGAATTTGCGAACGTATAACGGGGGTAACGTTGGGAAAAACCATAAATTTCATATTATTGGCATAGTTTGCCCCATATTCATATAAATGATTAGTGGCATAAAATGGTATAATTTATATACCTAAAAATTATGAACATGATTTAGTGGGTAAATGGGGCATGACTTGAGTGGCAATAATTGTTGATAATTTACATATAAATATGAAGGGTAAATATGTAAATTAAGTAAAAGACGAATATGCCTAACCCGAGGTTAGATTTAGTTACGGGGTAAGACTGCCCGGAACCGCCCGGCTCATCCAACAACTGTAACAATATAGATCTAATGTGAGAGATTAGCGCATCAAGCCCAAAAGAACCCGAGGTTAGATTGAGTTGCAGTGTAAGACTGCCCAGAACCGACAGGCACATCCAGCGAAAGCAACAATACATATCTAATGTGAGTGGTTGGTGCTTTAATGAATGAATTAAAGCTAAGACAAGAATGGTAGGGTTAAGTTAATTACGACAACACTTAACCAATACAACATATTAACTAAACTAATGGATAGGGTTAGGTTAATTTGAGAACACTTAACCATTTTAACTTGTTGATTAGGAAACCCTAGTAACGGGGACCCATTTCAGCAGTAACCCACATAGATGTATCATGGTGCCCTGAACAAGGCAGGTTGGGGCACGATTACTAGGTTGATTATAAGCGGTCAAAACAACGGCGGGTGGTGCGTCAGTGTAGGTTCCGACGGAGTGCAGGCGTGCACGTACTCTGGAGTGGAAAAAGCAGGCACTGGGCATCAGTAGTTATACACTGTGCATCTTGAATTGTGTCCGGTTGCCACAATAGGATTTGATACACCCCATGGTGGGACCAACAGAGGTATCTACAATCAAGCGGGGCCGAATGACACAAGTAGAAAACGTATACGAGTAGGAGCCAATCGATAAAGGGGATCATTTATCTTGAACACATGGTGCTAG
Organism: Allium sativum; assembly: GCA_030737875.1. Lineage (NCBI taxonomy): Eukaryota > Viridiplantae > Streptophyta > Magnoliopsida > Asparagales > Amaryllidaceae > Allium > Allium sativum. The sequence goes on along the minus strand of CM060916.1, from coordinate 706,813,701 downwards.
TTGAAACATTTGTAAGTGGGTGCAGAGAAATAGTAATGAATGCGATAGCATATTCAGTCTTATTATCTTATTTCTAGGGTGTTGTCCTAGGTTCAGTTTATTCATGTCATGATCCTTTTTCCTGTTTACATGCTAAATAATCACTAGACTTACCAGACTCATGTCCGACCCATTTTCTTTCGTCTTCTTTTCTTCCGTCCCCCCCAAGGTCCGCAGGGCGGGAATACTTCAGCTTAGCTCAGACCATTTCCAGCTTGAAGAAAGTAGATGTATTGCTTGGATTCTCTTTCCTTGGGCTATTGCTTTGGATACTCTCTTATTGGGGATTTATGCTGCCTTATTGTTATTTTATGCTTCTTTATGTTTTAATCAAGACAGAGATTTTGTTGTAGTGATTTGGAAGTTGGTTTAAGACAGTTGTTGTAATGTTTTACTCGAACCACATACTTATGAAATAAATTTAGTTTTTCCGCTGTTTATATGTCTGTCTTTAAATTATCTGTATTTTTTACCTATAGTGCTCCACCGATGTTAAGGCATTCACTTTGTGAGTGACCTTAATGGAGGTGGGGTGTTTCACTTGGTATCAGAGCTGATGGTTGCCAGATCAGATTAAAAAATTTGGAAATTAATTTTCAAAAAGAAGTTTAAAGAAGCATTTTCAAGAAAAAGTGTTGTTTTAAAAGGCATAATCCTCCCAAAGCCATATGCACTATCTTTCTATCCTTTGTTTTGAATCTTTTCTTTTTTGTTTCAGCATGTCTGGGGATCGTAACCTTCCAGAGGGCGTATCGGTACCTGGCTAGTTCAGAAGGTACCTAGAGGCTAGGGCTAATGATGTAGGCCCGGCAGACGTTCCTCCTCCCCCAGTTGCAGTTGTTCCTCCTCCTCCTCCTCCTCCTCCTCATGCAAATGCTTTCTCAAAGATATGTAGAGATTTTCGAGCCATGGGTGGAAAGAACTTTAATGGGGTTGAGTCATTTGTAGAAGCAAGAAACCGGATCAAAGAAATCAAGGACTTGTTTGTTCTCTTTGAAGTGGAAGATAGGCAGAAGATACAGTTGGCCGTATGGTTGCTTAAAGACGAAGCCTCTTATTGGTGGGAAGTTACTAATGCTGAGAGACCAGTTGAAACTTGGGAGGATTTCAGAATGAGGTTTGTAATGAAATTCCTCTCACAAGCTGTACGTAGCCTACAGATGGAGAAATTCTTAGCTCTCAAACAGGGAAGTATGTCGGTCAAGGAATACGTCAACCAATTCAACCAGCTGGCTAGATTCGGACTGGAGTTAGTGAACATTCCCCATAAGAAGGCTCTCTATTTTGTTAAAGGGTTGAATAAGCCACTACACAACCTATCTATGTCCCATATACCTATGGGTGCGACCTATGAGAGACTGGTGGACATGGCACTGTTACAGGAGGAAGACAAGGATGACAAGAAAGAGCAAAGGTGGAAGTACCTCAAAATAAGAAAGTGGAGGGATCGCAGAATAAGAAGACAGACTCAAAGAAGGGCGGGAAGAACAACAAACCCCATGACAAAAGGAAGTGTAATTTTTGTGGCATTCCTGGACATCTGATTAAGGACTGCAGAAAGAAAAGGAGGAAGATGGGTGGTTGTTTTCACTGCGGCGAGACATGACACATGGCTAAGGACTGCCCAAGAAAGCAAGGGAAAGGGCAAAGGACTGGATCTACTACTGGAGGGCAGGTTCATGCTCTCATAGCACCTCCGCAGGAACGAGGTAGAAATATTTCTATTGAGAGTTTAATTTATCTTTTTGATCATCCTGTTCGTACACTCTTTGATTCTGACGCATCGCACTCTTTTATATCTACTGCTTTAGTTGAATCTCTGCACCTAGACACCAGTATAATAGAGGATCCCTTGGTTGTTTCAAATCTAATTGGGGCTTGGCTTATTTGTCAATGATTTGTTTGGATTGGGAAATTTCTATACTAAGCGTTGGGTTTAGATGTAATGCCTATGTTTTGGGCTTCACGGGCTATGGGTTGATTCTAGGCATGGATTGGTTATCCAGTAATGGTGCCATCCTCGATTGTGAAAAGAGAGTGGTTAGACTCATGACTCGCCTCGGTAACACTCTCGAAATCTCTTGTAATCCCATGAATTCTGTTATTCCTAGCTACCTAGAATCTCTTGATGCGTCTATTGAAAACTTGCAGTCTGTTAGAGTAGTCCGTGCATACTCAGACGTATTTGAAGAGGTGAAGGGCTTACCTCTGAACCGGGAGATAGACTTTCGCATATACCTTGTTGATAATGCAAAACCCGTAGCTCTACTTGTTAGACACATGGCTCCAAGGGAGAGGAAAAAGCTTAGCAAGCAAGCCAAAGAGCTGCTCGAAAAAGGGTTCATAAGGCGGAGTATTTCTGAATGGGGTGCTCCAGTAGTATTCGCAACCAAAGTGGATGGTTCCCTTCGCCTATGCGTTGACTATAGGGAGCTAAACAAGCTGACCAAGAAGAATAGGCACCCACTTCCAAGAATAAACGACTTGTTTGATCAGCTTGTAGATGCATCAGTTTTCTCCCAACTAGATCTGGCTACCGGGTTTCATCAGCTAAGAGTGGCTGAAGACAGCATTGATAAGACCGCCTTCAGAACCCCGGATGGTTTCTTTGAATGGCTTGTCATGCCTTTCGACTTGACAAACGCACCGACTTATTTTGTTGACTTGATGAGCAAGGTGTTCAGGGAGTTCCTTAATAAGTTTGTGTTGGTCTTCGTAGACAACATTTTGATTTTCTCGAAGAATGAAGAAGAGCATGCTTTGCATTTGAGGGAAGTCATGGATACTCTTCATGCACATCAGCTGAAAGCCAAATTCTCCAAATGCCGTTTCTGGAGAGAAGAGTTAAGGTTTCTTGGACATGTGGTGTCCAAAGAAGGGATAGCTGTGGACCTCGCAAAAGTAGTTGTGGTGAAAGATTGGAAGGTTCCATGGAATGCAACCAAAGTCCAAAGCTTTCTCGGGCTAGCGGGCTTTTACCGAAAGTTCATTGAAGACTTTGCGAAAATGTCAGCCCCACTCACAAGATTGAAAAGAAGAACCTAACTTTCGCTTGGGATTTGGATTGCGATGTTGCTTTCCAACGTTTGAAAAGGGCTCTAACAATAGCCCCTGTTCTGACATTGTCTGCTGGGAGCAAAATGTTTACCGTATACACAGACGCATGCGATACAGGATTAGGCGCTGTCTTGATGCAAGAAGGCAAGGTAGTTTGTTATGGGGGAAGGCAGTTGAAGGTACATGAGAAGAACTACCCAACTCATGATTTAGAGCTAGCTGCCATTGTTTTCGCTCTTAAGTCATGGTGTCATTACTAGCTAGGATAAAGGTTTGAATTGTTATTGACCATAAATCATTAAAATACCTTTTCTCATAGAAAGATCTTAACTTAAGACAATAAAGGTGGATGGAATTTCTGGCCTCATACGATTTTGAGATTTCCTGTACCCCTGGCAAGGGCAATGTAGTGGTAGATGCCTTGAGTAGAAAGAAGCTGACCTTAAGTCCTCTCTTTGTAGAAAGGAAAAGCTTGGAGTACATAGCAAACTTTGACTTTAGACCCTCCTTTGAATTTGTACCTGGTTTGTTAGCATCGCTAGAGGTGTGCCCTACTCTTTTGGACTCAATAGGAACTGCGCAATGAGAAGACCCTCAGCTAGTTGATATGATGGATAAGCTAATTAGGGGTGAGGCTTCTAGTCACCTCAATAGATACTCCATCGATGATAAGGGTTGGTTGAGGCGATATGAAAGACTATGCGTCCCTCAAGCAAGCGATTTGGTGAAGACGGTTCTCAAAGAAGCACATCATTCTAAGTTGACCATACACCCAGGTGGAGACAATATGTATAAAGACATAAAGGGTTTTCTTTTGGAATGGCATGAAGAGGGATGTAGCTGAGTTCATCGCTAAGTGCTTGATATGCCAGCAAGTCAAAGCATAGCAGAAGAAGCCTGGTGGTCTGCTTCATCCTCTAGAGGTCTCACAGTGGAAATGGGATAGCATTTCGATGGAATTTGTTGATGGGTTGCCTAGGTCAAGAAGGGGCAATACCAGTATTTGGGTAATAGTGGATAGACTCACTAAAAGCGCTCACTTTATACCTGTTAAGAGTAGAAGGACTGCCTCGTTCTTAGCATCCATTTATCTTAAGGAGATAGTTTGACTCCATGGGATACCCTCCAGCATAGTGAGTGATCTTATCTTATCTTTACGAGCGAGTTTTGGAGGAGTTTGCAAGAGGTTGTAGGCACACAACTATGCTTAAGCACGGCCTATCACCCCCAAACCGATGGTTAGACGGAAAGGGTGAACAGAGTATTAGAAGACCTCTTGAGATTGTGCATTCTTGACTTTGGAGGAACATGGAAGGATCATCTTCCTTTGGTGGAATTCGCTTACAACAATAGCTACCAAGCCACCATAGGCATGGCACCCTTCGAGGCTTTATATGGAAGACCATGCCGATCACCAACTTGTTGGTGGGAGTCTACAGACAATCTCGTACTTGAGCCAAACATGATTAGAGAAACTTCAGAAAAGGTGGACTTGATAAGAAGACGGATGAAGACTGCACAAGATAGACAGAAGTCCTACGCAGGCAAAAGAAGGACCGACCATGAGTTTGAGGTTGGAGATAGGGTGTTCCTTAAAATATCTCCTTTAAGGAATGTCATTCGCTTTGGGTCTGCAGGAAAGTTGGCACAAGATTTGTAGGACCATTTCCTGTCATTAAAAGGATTGGGACGATGGCTTACAGAGTAGAGCTACCTAAAAGACTGGGTGGAGTTCATAATGTTTTTCATGTTTCTCAACTACGAAAGTGCTTACATGAGTCTGCGGAAGTTGTGGAGCCAAGTATACTAGAGGAAGTAGAAGTGGAACGAGAAGCGACTGTGAGAAGAGTTCCAACTCGTATCTTGGGTACGTAAGTCAAAAAGCTACGCAACCGTGAAGTCAATCTTGTTAAAGTTCAATGGAGTAACACTGAGGAAGATGCGACTTGGGAAACTGAGGGAAAAATATGTGCAGCCTACCCTTTTCTTTTTGAGGGTACCTCCTTGATCTCTTTTTCGATAAGTTTACGCATGCCTATATCTATCTTTTAAGTATATCTCCTCGGTCCTATTCTTGATCCTTATGTAGAAACCAATGGATGTAAACATTTATTTGAAACATGTTATGGTTGATGGTTGCAAGTGGTTGCAAGTGGTTGCTAGTGGTTGCTCGTGGATGCATATACACACACATTAGTACTAGATCGGCTCAATCACTTTCATATTGCATATGTGTATTTGTATATGGATTGAAACTTGAATGTTATCATATGGACGTTGCATTTGTATGAATGATTGTGCAATCATGTAGAAAGTATGATTAGGGATAATTGCATGCGTAATGGACTCATGGCACTAACATAATTTGCATTAAGGAGATCCAGTAGACTGCTTGATTTTGCATTAGATAAGGACATATATACACACATTATGCATACAATCATGAAAGCAGTAGAAATCTTTTAAGGACAACAGATGCCGGTGTTTGATGGTTGAGTAGATGGACGATTGGATGGTAAGATATACATTCTTCTTGACTAGAAGATTTCGGAGACGAAATCCTTTAAGCAGGGAAGAATGTAACACCCTGTATTTCTATGTTTATTAAATTAATGAACTATATAATACTAAATTGAAAAAGGCGAGAATTAAGGGAAACGGGTTATGCCATTGCGTTCGTCTCGGAATTCTGCTTGAGATAGAGTCCGAGTTTGCGTGAATCAGACTCCGTATGAAGAAGTTATGGAGTTTAGAAGATTTCATGTTTAAACAGAAAATTATATAATAAAACAAAAACAGTTCGAATTTTGAAAATAACGTGGATCAGCTGGGCGGGAAAATTCCCGCCTATAGGGTTCGACTCCCCCCGGGGGGGTCGACATAGGTGTCGATCCCCCAACAGGGGTGTCGACTGGGGTGTCGACAACCCTGTAGGGGTCGACCCCCTCGCCCAGATCCAAACAGTGATGATTTTTTGACTTGTTGCTGAGTCACTAGGGCATAGGTGGCAATTTCTGGATAACTCTATCTAGTCTGGACGGTTCTAATTGCTCCTAGGTTGATCTAACGACTTACATAAGTCTAAAACTTTATAAAAGCAACCCCAACCCTCAACCCTAAATCACACAATTTCATTCCAAGGAGCCACCATGTTGTCCATGATCGACCTAGGATAGTCACCATTCTTCTCCAACTAGGAAGCAAACTAGAAATCAAGTTAGAAGCTATGAATCTAATCTAAATTTGAGAATCGATAGTCTACGTCAAGGGATTGCTTTTCAGTTTCAGTAAACAGATTCCAGAAAACAAGATTTTCTTTTGTCTGCAAGTCCTGTTATTATTTAGATGTGATCAATTAAAAGTTATGATTTGTAATAAAATGAAACTAGATTTGTGCCTAGTTGTAAGATAATGGTGATGCTGATTCATGTCTATTCTTGCAACGATTCTATCATATATGCCTATGAGACTATTGTGGTTTATTGGACTTATTATGTTGTATGTTAAACCAATCATGTATTATGTAAATTTGGTGACTTTTCATGTTATATTACATGCAAGTTTTTAGGCTAAGTCATGTATATGTTTAGATCTACAATCTCTTATGTTTAAATTATGTTGATTGGATCCAAAATGCAAGTTCACATTTACATGTCTAATTGGATTCGTGTAAATTTATGTAAGTCCCTGCTCATATGCTTAAGATTCATGTTAATTGGATCCAAAAATGCAAGTTCGTTGTTTTATGCCAAATTTATATGACACATGTTTAGTTAGATCCTTATTATTTTATGTTGTAGGAATGATACATGCTCCTTTCTTTCCCCTTTTGTATATAAGATGGGCTAATTTGCGAGCCTAACATTCTTTGTGAATTTTGCGAACATATAACGGGAGTACGTAGGGAAAAACCATAAATTTCATATTATTGGCATAGTTTGGCCCATAATCATATAAATGATTAGTGGCATAAAATGGTATAATTTATATACCTACAAATTATGAACATAATTTAGTGGGTAAATAGGGCATGACTTGAATGGCAATAATTGTGGATAATTTACATATAAATATGAAAGGTAAATATGTAAATTAAGTAAAAGATGAATATGCCTAACCCGAGGTTAGATTGAGTTACGGTGTAAGACTTCCAGGAACCACCCAGCACATCCAGCAACAGTAACAATATAGATCTAATGGGAGAGGTTAGCGCATCAAGCCCAGAAGAACCCGAGGTTAGATTGAGTTGCACTGTAAGACTGCCCGGAATCGACCGACACATCCAGCGACCGCAACAATACATATCTAATGTGAGTGGTTGGTGCTTTAATGAATGAATTAAAGCTAAGACAGGAATGGTAGAGTTAAGTTAATTAAGGAAACACTTAACCAATACAACATGTTAACTAAACTGATGGATGGGGTTAGGTTAATTTGAGGACACTTAACCATTTTAACATGTTGATTAGGAATCCCTAGTAACGGGGACCCATTTCGGCAGTAACCCAAATAGATGTATCATGGTACCCTGAACAGGGTGGGGCACGATTACTAGGCTGATTATAAGCCGTCAAAACAACGGCGGGTGGTACGTTAGTGTAGGTACCGACGGAGTGCGGGCATGCACGTACTCCGTAGTGGAAAAAGCAGGCACTGGGCATCAGTAGTTATACACTGTGCATCTTGAATTGTGTCAGGTTGCCACCATAGGATTTGATACACCCCATGGTGGGACCAGCACAGGTATCTACAATCAAGCGGGACCGAATGATACAATTAGAAAACGTATACGAGTAGGAGCTGATCGATAAAGGGGATCATTTATCTTGAACACATGGTGCTAGTTGAAACACTTGTAAGGGGGTGTAGAGAAATAGTAATGAGTGCGATAGCATATTCAGTCTTATTATCTTATTTCTAGGGTGCTGTCCTAGGTTCAGTTTATTCATGTCATGATCCTTTTTCCTGTTTACATGCTAAATAATCACCGGACTTACCAGACTCATGTCTGACCCATTTTCTTTCGTCTTATTTTCTTCTGTTCCCTCCCCCCCAGGTCCGCAGAGAGGGAATACTTCAGCTTAGCTCGGACCATTTCCAGCTTGAAGAAAGTAAATGTATTGCTTGGATTCTCTTTCCTTGGGCTATGACTTTGGATACTCTCTTATTGGGGATTTATGCTGCCTTACTGTTATTTTATGCCTCTTTATGTTTTAATCAAGACAGAAATTTTGTTGTAATGATTTGGAAGTTGGTTTAAGAAAGTTTTTGTAATGTTTTAACTGAACCACGTACTTATGAAATAAATTTAGTTTTTCCGCTGTTTATATGTCTCTCTTGTAAATTATCTGTATCTTTTACCTATAGCGCTCCACCGTTAAGGCATTCCCTTTGTGAGTGACCTTAACGGAGGTGGGGTGTTTCATTGTACATGGGAGACGGAAGAGAGCATGAAGGAGACCCATCCAGAACTCTTTGTCGGTACGACCTATTAGTATCGTGTCATCATACATCATTGTAGCTTGTAATATTATGTTTGTGTTAGAATTCTGCGTGCTAGGATAAGACTATGGATGCATGGATTGATGGCTGCTAGTTTGGGTGATAGAATCGGCTGCTCATGAATGATAGGCATGCGGAATTGCTATGGTTGCTTATGTTGTTGGGATTTCAGGGGCGAAATTCATAAGAGGGGGGGGGGGGATGTAACAGTCCGCATTTTATGTATCGAAGGATCGTAAAATATTTTTATTTTTATTCCTTGAGGGTTGGATCATTATCATATTTGAATATGTTGTTTATGGGGATGTGAGACATGTCCATAATTTTTACCAATTTTTTGTGTGAGCATTTTCCCCCTGTCAGTCTTATACAGGGCATAACTTTTGACTCATGTCGAATCAGGTGTTGAGACCTGTGCCATTGCAAAGGAAATGATGTTTGTCTTTCCGTAGAGTGGTCACACTAAAGATTTGGTACAACGGTTTCGGAGGAATCACTTTTTAAGGTTTTTCAATTGGCTGTTTAGGTTTTGTAAGCCATAATGGGCTGATTTGGGGAGGCCCATTAGTGGGCTGGTGGGAGGCTATAAATAGGAGGTAGGAGGCATGGAGATTAGTTTACTTTCTCCATTCTCTCATTTGGAGGGACTTGTGATCCTCCATTTCTCTATTCTCCTACACCTTCCACCATTAAAATTCGAGATCTACATTAGATAATCGAAGATCGACAACATTTGGAGCTAAATCTACACCATTCCAGGTGAGAGTTCATCAAATTGAAGATTTTGGATCAAATTTTTCGTTGCTCGGAATCATATTTCAATCATTTTGGGTTGTTTTGGAGAATTAGTGAGTGATATGCATCTCTCACACGGATTCAATCAAGTATATGAGTGTTTGATCTTGTTTTTCATCAAATTCGAGTCGTTTTTCCTTAGATCTACACCATGGTAAGCTTGTTTTCATATGAATTGGCATAGGATCTAATTTAGCAATTTAAATCCGGTAATTTCTATGCTATTTCACATGTTTATGCAAGTTTGATCCATATTTGAGTTTATATGTTCATTTACCATGTTTTTGGTGAAATTCACATAATCGTTTATCATAATTGTTGTTTACAAGTTGTTAGTGATTTTAAAACATGTTTGTTGGTCATTTTTATAGAATATATTCTCAGTTCAAACTCTACCCACTCAAAAATGGCGACAGCCAATACCCAAATTCAAACACCTTTCCCAAACTCCAACGCTCCATCAAATCAGCCCTCAGATCCACCTCCAAAACCACTTCCTACCATGCCAGACCCTCCTTCCCCTGCCAACTCTACCCACTCGTCGTTCCATCATGTCAATCCAGAAGCTACATCGCAGCCTAAGTCCCTAGATCCAACGCAATTACCTCCTACGCCTGAACCGCCTACTGCTGCTAAGCCTTCCAAAACGCCGGACCCTCTGGCTATCGCGAATCCTGATCCTCTTTCGCAGACAAAATGGCCCTCGCTATTCGCTTCGAAGCCAAAGAATGCTGGTAATTTCGAAGTCAACGATTTGGAGCTGAAATTTGAAGGGGATAACCTAGTTGTGACTACCGACATAATTCAGGCTGGTGTTGAGCAATGGAGTGGATATTTTGTTGGGTTCTTCCTTGACTCGCCGTTGTCCTATACAACTGTAATAAACTTCTTGAAGTACCACTGGGGTGCGCAAGGTTCAGTAGACTATAAATCAAATGGTAGTGTCTTCTTCTTCCAGTTTTCTTCTTTGGCTGATCGAATTAGAGTTTTAGAGACAAACCCTATCATATTGCGCAATAAACTCTTTATTGTTAAGGAATGAGAACCTAAATTGAGTACTGTAGCCAATAGCGTTAAAGTTGTCCCTGTATGGATCAAAATGTATAATATCCCTCTTGTTGCATGGTCGAAGAGGGGGATTAGCTATATGGCAACTAGAGTTGGTAAGTTCTTGTGTATGGACTCCAACACTGTAAACAGACTCGAATTCGCCAAATGTATGGTAGAGGTATCTGCTAACTCACCCTTACCAGATGCCTTTCCAGTCCGAAATCCAGATGGAACCATTCAAATAGTGAAAGTCTATTACCTTTGGAAACCAAAAGTTTGTACACACTGCAAAGTCTTTGGGCACTTGTATGGAAAATGTCAAAAACAAAATCAAAATGAAACTGTGAAAGCTGATGAAGCTATTGGTAGAAAGGAAATACAATGTAGCAACAACAGGAAAAGGATAAAGCTAAAATAGGCAATACTAATGTTGATGTTGCTGTCAATCACAACAGATTAAACAGACAGCTCTTGCGCCCCCATCATGAAGCAACAAACAATAACAATCACTGGATGAGAGTAGTAATGAAGAAGAATCCGATTAGTAGTAAAGAAAAAGGGAAGCAAGCACTGTATGACGAGTCCCACCCGGTAGTGGATGCAATTGGTACTACCAACTGTTTCTCGTTGCTGCAAGTAAGTGATGTAGATGATGAAACATATAAAATTAACTATGAAATTGTAGATGGAGAGATTGAAAATGAACAATGTGATGAGAATAGTAAAAACGTTGGCATGGTAGGAGAAGTGAACAGAATTAATGTAGAGGGCACTATTATCCAGTGGCATGATGAAATTGCAGGAGCAAAGATTATGGAGGATGCTAACAATATGAAGGAGTCTCGCGCAAGTCAAATAGCTCTAGTCGACGAAGTTCTAATGACAACCTTTGGTAACCTGCAGGAAAATGAAATAGTTGGCGCAGATTTGAGAAACAATTCTGTTAGTGTGTTGAAGGTAGTTTCAGCAATGCCAGAAATACAAAAAGGAGAAAATAACGAAGGAAGGATCCTCTCTACAGAAGATGTACAAATGAAATGCAATGACTCTGCTATTCTGAAAACAAGTGATCCCTCTACCAATGACAGGATAGAACAGAGTCCAATTGAATCAGCAAGAATGGCACAAATATGAACAATCAGCGCAGACATAGTGACTATCTCTGGCACCCTCAAAGCGGAGCTAGCTCAACGGCAAGTCAACACAATTGAGTTTCTTGCAACAGAGAAGAAGATTGAAGACTTTAAAACCTTCTGTTCTGGACTTGTATATAATCAACTGCATACGGACCAACTTGATAATGTGTCAACAGTATTACAGAAAACAATTGCAAGTGGGAAGAAGAAGACATGAAAGTCACCTCTTGTCAAGGACAAATCGGCCAACCCGTATGCACATATTGCACCCCCAGCTACTTTCAGGGAGAGACTGGCTGATATTATCATTGAACACCAGCCCTTGAGCTCCAACAAAAATACGGGACCGAAAACTCCTATCACGCGGAGCATGAAGAAGTGATAAGGAATCTACATGGAAAAGGCTAGCTGTCTTCAGTTAGCGGTTTTTGTTTTAAGGAGATAAAGAAAAGGCAAACTATTATTTAATGTGAACATGAAATTCTTACATAGTGTAAGTAGTAGCATCTTCCAAGTGTGGAAGATTCAGCTGACATGTATGATGTATATCACCTTTTCTCTCTTGTATTTTCCTATTTTTTAATAAAAAGTGTTACAGAACACTACAAAAACAGGTAAGCCTTGCAAAAAAACATGTTTGTGGTTGAATTGGATGAATTGGTTAAGTACATTTCGTTGATGTAGTTGTTTGGCGAAAATTTAGTCGAAATTGGGCTTTGCTTAAGGCTGTACAGGCAAAACTAGATTGGTCAGTCGAAGTTCTTGTCTTGGGGAGCAAGTCAGGCGGGTCAGTTGGTCAGCAGGCATGTTGGTCAGTCGAGCAGAGGGGGTCGGGTCAACCATGATTTCTAAAGAGGGTGGTCGGTCAACCGGGAGAAGGTGGTCGACCTCTAGTGGATCGGTCGGGTAAGGCAAATGGGGTTGGTCGGGTCGGTCACATGGGATTGGTCGGTCGGTCACATCAGGTCGATCAGAGGAAAAGGTGGATGATTAGTTGTGACTCGGAGGAAGGGTCGGTTGGTCAGGAATGGTGATGATGGGTCGGTCGCGCTCATTTCTGAAAAATTATATTTTTTGGGTATGACCCAGATTTGAACAAAAAAGGATTTTTTTATATAAAAAAAATCGGCTGGAAGTGCCTGAACCTGTGCAACAGCGCAGTGCAGTGATGTTGTAACTTCGAGGAGAATTCAAGAGGGAATATTCGAAGTGTTGAATGTGTTCGTTGATCGGTGTAGAACAACGAATGAGGTGGCAACTCAAAAGTCGTGAGTTGGTGGATAATGGTTGTCCGGGAAGGTTGCTTGAGCTATGGAAAGTCGTCAAGTTGGATGACTAGAGATGTGAAGGACGAGAAGTTATCGTTGTCGTAAGTTCTAGTAGGCTCAAAGTAGGGGTACAATGGGGGCACCCAAAAGATTGGAAGGTTGCTGGTCGAGTACCTTGGGAATCATTGAAAGGCCTACTTATCAAGGTTGGACAGACATACGTATCGTTGAAAGGCGTGTGGAGTTTATGCTAGAACTAGGGTTACCATTATCCCTTGACATATGACATGGTTGGTAATCATATGATTAATGATGGTTTCAAGGAACGATTGGCGGTGATAGCCAGAGTCTGTCATGGTTGATTAGTTGCCTTGTTTGAACCATCTCATGTAGATTATCCAACGTCGAATGACATGTTCCTTGGGTGCTTGTCTGATATTGGTTTAGGCCTCTTGGGCTTGTGCTTGAGGGATGTTGAGCTCAATTAGGATGGTTTACATAAGATATATAATTTGGATGTCGTGAGTGCTTTGCTATGATTGAATGGGTGTTCTGTTTTCTATGGATGTATGGTAGAAATGTTGTTGTGGGTAGATTAGTATGTTTATCCATCCATTCTCATATACTTTATTGTTGATGTTAGCTGTTTTATCGCTCACTAAGACTGTTGTCTGACTCAGGGTTTTATATTTCCCCCTTATTACCTTGGGTTGTTCATCCGGTTGTGGATGGGCAGACTAGGTGGAAGGTGATAGCTTAGTGAGGATGATGTTACAGTTCAGAGGCGAGCAGGAGGCTGGCGTATTAACTTACTTACTATATAGTATTTGAATTTCTGTTGTTTGTTATTCTTCTCTGAGTGTTGTAGTAAGGCAAAGTTGTATAAACAATATTGTTGTTATCCACGTGTATAGATATTACTTTCTAGTTGTTATGGAAGTTTGGTGTCTTTTGCTTCACTATTAATACCTGTTATATATGTTCTATTATATTTTATCCTTGCTCTATGAGTTATGATTGGTTCCTTGATTAGTATCATACTTTGATGATCGTCCATAGCTGCCTGGCACACCTTACAGCGCATCATTCCTCTTGCTAAGTGCAGGGGTTGTGGGAAGTCATCACAAATCACGTAGTTCACCTCTCCATAATCAAGAAGTATCAAATGGCTATTGGGTACAAGCTTGGTAATCCCTGCGTTAGTCCGCTTCCTTTAGGTATTAAGTGACCGGGGTGAGGTCCGCCTTGGGATTAGGTATTAAATGACCGCTTCGAATGTACCAAAGGTATGCCTATCCCGTGAGATGTATTAAGTGGCTAGGGGATTATCTAATAAAGCTAGCTAGATAGTAAAATGGGGGTCCGCCGGGGGAAGGTCATAAATGGAGAGATGTTGCCTAACTATCCTGCAGGTAATAAGTGGTTGCTTACTATCTCTCGTCTTATGCGGGCCATAGTTATAAGCATTGAATGATGGAAGCCTTTAACCAGTAAGACTTAGTAGCTAGTGTCCTCGAATTTATGTTATTGTAGGATAAGTGATCAATAGGTCCGCCATCAGTTTTAAGTGATCGAAACGATCCACTCTTACCTTATATTGGTAGCGAGGTCATAAGTGGCTTTGTATAAAATAATTAACCTCCTAATGTGATATCAAGAAGTTAGTTATCCACCTCTAAATCTTTGGAAATTAGTTAAATGGTGGTTTAAAGGCTTCATACTTATGTGTAAACATTCTATCTCAGTATCACGATATCGTTGAGTGTGAGATACTACCTTGGGTATGGTGGTTAGAATTACAAGCTTTGTTAGATATATGTTTTGGTTCTGGCCAAACAGAATATATTTGTTTATTGTAGACAGTATTATACATTTTCTACTCACTGGGACTTATTGTTCTAACCCCTCCTTATAACAACTCTCAGGTTTATCTAGTGGAAGACAGGTCTAAGCAAGTGTTCAAGTTTGGTTTTCAGTTCTCGTTCTCTCATGCTCGATATCGATGTGGTGATATGCTTTAAGGTAGTCTCCTTAGTCGGTATTTGTTATCTTATTTTGTTTCTACTGCAAGTTAGATTTTTTTTACTCTAATTATGCTCATGCTCATGAATTGTAGGTACCAAATTTATACTCTGCGTGCTAGATGAGTACGAGTTTGACTTTTTCAAAATTTGGGGCTAGAAAAGTGTGGAGTGTTACAAATTCTCATAGGTGTTTTCAAGGAAGTCTTTGAAAAGAAATATATGCCATCAGTAGGGATATCTCGTGTGTCCCAAGAATTCATGGATTTGAAGCAGAAGCTATGTAGTTATTGCCCCGCTATTACCCCGCATATTCCCGCTATTTCGAATAGTGGATTTCTACCGCTACGCTATTTTCAGGTAGCCTCTGAAATAGTCTTTCTGCTTTATGCCCCGCTATATCCCGATATTCCCAATATGTCCCATTATTTCGGCTATATTCTGCTATTTCCGCTATATCTTCTATAAAAGAAATGAATATAAAATATGACATTTATACATTATAAGATTAGTTTTTTATATAATTTGTAACATATATTTTTATGAATATAAAATACTATTATATTCTATTAAATTTAATCAAGCTAAATAAAATTTTACATTTATTTACATATGTCTACTTATGCTTTTATTTAAGATAAGAATGTACTACATATAATTAAGTTGAATGTTAATTTTCCATATATATTGTCATTTATATATTTGTAAAATCGTTAAATACGAGTTTTATATGCTATTTTAGACTCATCCGCTATATCTTGTTATTTCCTCGCTTTATCTCCGCTACAACTTTTTGCACCTCCGCCGCATTGGATCGGCTGAGTGCTTTAACTACACAGAGCGGAAGGATTGACTTTTGAAGAATACACAAACAAGTTCAATAAACTATCTCGTTCTAGGCCTGAATCAATTAGCGAGCCAATCAAGAAAAATGAGAGGTTCATAAAAGGAATGAAGAAGAAATACCATGAAAGATTGACTACACATGTGAAACAATATTTTGCAGATTTGGTAGATATGGGATATCGATATGCAATAATGGATTAGCAGGATTCACCGAATGAAAAAGAAGGAGACGATAACAACGACAACTTGAGAAAAAGGAAGTTTAAAAGAAAGAAACCAAGGCAAAATAAATAACAGAAAGAGACTCAAAAAGACCACCTGAAGAATTTTACTTGTTACAACTGTCAAGAGAAGGGTCATTTAGCAATAACAGCAAGAAGCCAAAGAAATCGAGGAAGCAAGGTCAGGAAACTAGAGATTGTTACAATTGTCATAAGCCAGGGCATCTGATTAAGGATTGTCCTCTGGCGAAGAATGCTAATATGGAAAAAGTTTATGCAATCAAAGATGAACCTTTAACCTCAAAGGATGTGAAGGGAAAAGGACTATTTGAAGGTAATATTTTTATCTATGATAATCTCGTTAGATGTTATTAGATACTAGTGCTTCACATAGTTTTGTTTCAAAGAAAAACATAGAAGAATTAAAAGTCAAACCAAAATTCGTTGACCAACAAATTTGCATAGAATATCCTATAGGAGTTCCATGAATCTTTGTCTGCATTGTGAGAAGGTTTCTATTTCTCATTCTCTTCATTAATTCCATGTTGACCTTTTTATCCTAGATTTTATGGGTTTGATATTTTACTCAAAATGAATTGGTTAACCAAAAATGAATCTATTTGGTATTGTTTAAAAGGAACAATATCAATAAAGATGAAGTTTGAAATTTTTATAGAAATACCTTGTGATGATCCAAGTCCACGGAGGGACAATTTTATGTACGCCTTGGATTCTTCCCTTATAAATTTAGAAACCTACCCGTTAAAAAAATTGCAGATGTTTTTGATGAAGTTAATAGCCTACCACCAGAAGCGAAATTGAATTTAGAATTGACCTAGTTCCGAATGCAAGACCAATTAACCAAGCAAATCGAAGGATGGAACCAAAGGAAAGGAAGGAGTTAAATAAACAAGCCTAAGATCTACTGAAACAAGGATTGATCTGACCTAGTCATTCAAATTAGGAATCAGAAGTGGTAATAATTGCAAAATCAGATGGGTCTTTTAGATTATATGTAGATTATGGATACCTAAATAAACAAACTGTTAAAATCAAGTATCCTCTACCCCGAATATATGACTTGTTTGATTAATTGCACGATGCTCAAGTTTTCTCAAAGCTGGATTTAGCTACAGGATTTCATCAACTAAGATTCGTTGAGGATTGTATTCACTTAACCACTTTCAAAGGTCCCAACACTTTCTATGAGAAGTTAGTTATGCCTTTTGGACTAACTAATGCCCTTGCTCATTTCATAGACCTCATGAATAAGTTATTTCATGAAATATTAAATAAATTTGTGCTTGTTTTCATTGATGATATTCTTATCTATTCCAAGCAGAAGAGGGTTGTTGTTTTGGTGCTTTGCCACTTTCTCAGTGAGCGATTTTAAAAATGGACTGACATATCGTTTTGGATCGTTAATTGTATTGGTTTCAATCGAGCAGTTTGGATTTGTTTGCGGCTTTGGATTTCGACTTGTAGATTTGTTTCGACAGCTTCTAATTGTTGATGATTGTTGGTAGTTGCTTATCTTTTGGATGTTTAGAGGTATGTTTTTGATCTGGTTTTCTATGTGATATTCATAATTGTGCATTCATTCAATACTTAAATTGTTGCAATCCATGCAACTCTTCCTGGTCATGATGATTTTTCCCGGAACTGGTAGATCTAATAACCATGCCTTTCAGACAGTATTGTGTCTCACGAAGTACCCAAGCGAGTGTGCTCTATTCATTGCTTGGTGAATATTTCTCATGAGATCTTGCTTCTGAGTAGACGTAGTAGTTTGATTTCAACAGGTTCTGGGTGGAGATCAACTTAATTAGGAGGTGGTTGTTCAGTCTCTAACGCAAAGTCTGTAGCGCCACTGTCTGGCTTACTCCATTGGTTTGTTTTGTGACTCCTCTCGCTTTATCTGGGTTGCTTATGTCCTTTTATATCGAGTACACTATGTGTATCTGCTCTAACTTGGTGAGCTAATGGTGGAGTTGGCGCTTCGATGGTGAGTGTTTGTTGGGCTTGCTGTTTCGTATGCTGGATGGTGAGATGCTAATAGTCGTCTTGTTGTGGCTGGTTGTGGTGTGTCGTTGTTGGGTGTTGAATGTATGCCATGTGAAGCATATGCTTGCCTTAATGTTGTTTGGATTTGCCCTTTTTTTCCTTGTAATGATCTACCTGAAACCTTTTTGAGTTGGTCACTAGGAAACTAGCAATTTCATGATGAATTTGCAATCAATAAGCTGCAGCCATTGGACGAGCAGACTAAGGAACTCCTTTTGGTTCTGAATTTTCAACTTGGCAGTTCATCATGCCGATCATATTGTTGGTTAACCAGATTTGCATTGCTGCCGAAGGTGTTAGGATAATATGTTGTAACGGTGAGAGAGCTTGCAATTGGAAATGTTGAAGCCTTTGTTGTATTCTGGTTTTTAGCTGAGCGTTCTGCATTATACAATGGATGTTGGTCATAGAAACATCGTCATTTTCTATTTTAGCTTGGTGTCAGTTGGTATAAATAGGATGATAGTCTGTTGGTATTATGATACTGGTATTCATATTTTGAAATTTGTTAATTAGTGCGAAGCATCCCTTTGATGGGGTGACATTCCTTTATATGGGACTTCCAGATATTTTTGATGCAAGTTAAATGTTTTGATGACGATTGAATATATATGGGATGAACTGATGTTGTTATACTGTTTCTAGTGTTGACATTCTGGTCTATCAACTATATGCATTTGCATGGTGCTGTAGAGATCTTGGGTCAGTTAAGCTTTTCAGGAAATACTGCTCAATGGTTGTTGAGCAAGTTATCTGTTATTGTTTTCAATTGAAATTCAGTTTGTAATGCGTCCATCTTTTATTTTGTTACTTTAGAAACTTTTAGGTTTTGGTGAGTTGTTGCATTTGTTAGTGTTGATTGATAATAGCCGTGATTTGATTTGTAATTAGATCGGTGATGTCTATCTGTAATTCCTTGTGTAGTAATAAAAGTTTGCACTTATCTTCCAAAAAAACAAAAACAAAATAATAACAGTACAAGACCATTTGAATTAAAGCCTATTGTATACAAATTTCATGACAAGACCACAAAAAGGACTACATAGATTATAGAACCAATACAGTTGCCTGCCGCTTACATGTTGAGCTCCATACCGATGTATAAATGCAATCTTGCATAGTTTCACAAGGGTATCTGACATAGTGGAATACTGAGAACAAAACGTGAGCTAGTAAGGAAGAAAAGACAACCACCAATGAGAACGCAAAGGTTAAAGCCGAAAGATTCACATGTTTCATTGAGCATCGATGGCCATGAACTATACCAGAACACCAAACCCACATAACCAGTATAAACTACAAGGTGGGGACATGCTAAAAAACGTCGAACTGCAAGAAAAACGTATCATAATGTATACAAAAGCAAGCAAATTATCACCTTATACACAATGGCAAGGTTCAGCGCCTTAGCGTCACGTATTTTGTTATCATGCTAAGGAGACAACCCACTTATGTCTACACCAGAAAGATTAAACTTACAGGGAAACATCAAAGAGAATACAGAGCAATGTTCCAATTTACTAGCCTTAGAGCTAAACATGGCCAAAAGGGCAGCAAAGCACCTAAAAAAACCAATAGATACTCATAATAACCAAACCGATTACAAGAACTACTTATTAGATGAGACTTAGTGAACATTGAATACCATGTTAGCACGAAGGCCCATCACAGACCAAGATCGAGACGCGAGATCTCCCCCAACCAACGGAGAGTTGCTTCTCACCAAATAGCTCTACATAAGTGACTAATTCCCTTCCAGTAAAGGGATCGTCAGTAGAATAACAGCTCCAAGGAAACTAGTAGTTGCCTGGAACAGTCATTTAGTGGAAGGAGACACAATCGGTGAGGGAATCAAGGAGATTTGGGTTTTAGAGATGAGGCGGAGAGAAAAAGGGAAAGTGTAGCCCTAAGAAATTTCATTAGAAAAATGTTAGAACTGGAACGAAGGAATGGAATTCGGTAACCCTATGCATAACAAAAACATGGCGGAGAAAGAAGAATCATTTTGTGGAGACGAGAGGGCGGAAAGGAGAGATTTTGGAGGAGAGAGTGAGTAGAGAAGAAGTAAAAGGAAAGGCCATCTCGCCATTAATAGAGTTACATGAATCGAATCTTTTTACTTTTACATTTATAAGAAATTTTGAGTTATTCACAGATCGCAAAACTTTGAAATATCTTTTCACTTAGAAGGGCTTAAATATAAGACAACAACATTGACTGGAATTTCTAGCATCTCGTGATATAGATATTCTATATACTTCCAGAAAAGCCAATGTAACTTTTAATACATTAAGCAGAAAACATGTTATTATTGCTTATCTGGTTATTATTCCAACTCTTATTGATAAGATTGCTAATAAGAAAAACGAAGATGAATTTCTCTAAAAAAAAATATATAAGAGTATCCTACGAGGCAGTGATTAAAGCTTTGAAATTGATAATCAAGGAATTCTACGATTGAATGGGAGACTATGTGTACTAGATATTTAAGATCTTAAACGAGAAGTATTGGATGAATGCCATAAATCTAAACTTAGCATCCATCCATGAGTTAACGAAATGTACCGTGATATAAAGCGTACATTTTGGTGGAAGAAAATAAAAAGGGACATATTAATATATGTTAGTTGATGCCCAACCTGTCAGCAAATCAAGAGTGATCAGCAAAAGACTGGAGGATTACTCTAACCTTTGGGGATTTCGAAATGAAAATGGGATCAAATATCCATGGATTTCATTTATGGATTGTCGCAAAAGGAAAAGGAATGAAGGTATTTGGGTTATTATTGATCGATTAACCAAAAGAGCCCATTTTATTTTAGTAAAGCCAACCAGAACTACAACGGCCCTGCAAAATTATATGTGAATGAGATTGCCAATTTACATGGAGTGACACCCATTTCTGGGAAGCACCATTACTAGCATTGGGGACAAGACCAAGTCTCAGAACTGCCCATCATCCACAAAGGATGGACAAGCAGAAAGAGTCAACCGAATCTTTGAAGATCTTTTGTGAGCTTGTGTTCTTGGCATAGTAGGTTCATGGGAGAATCAATTACACTTAGTTGAACTATCATTTAACAATATTTATCAAACTAGCATTAGTATGGCACCTTTTGAAGCAGTATATGGTTGCTTATGCAAATGACCAGCCTACTGGATAGAACTATAGATGGACATGTACCTGGTCCAGACATGATATGAGAAGCTACAGAGAAAGTTGACATGATAGAAAGAAGTTAAAAGTTGCACAAAGTCGACATAAGAGTTATGTGGACCACAGGAGAAGAGATTTGGAATTATTAGTTGGAGATTCGGTATTTTTGAAAATTTCTCCGATGAGAGGGATTAAAAGATTTGGGAGAATATGAAAATTGGGAACTCGATGCATTGGATCGACCTTTTCCTATTCTTGAAAGAATTGGCCCATTATCTTATTATGTACAATTAAATGAATGGTTGTTTGGCATGCATAATGTTTTTTACGTATCACATTTATGAAAATATGTGCATGATCCAGAACAAGCTGTTGAAGAAAGCTTCTCAGCAAGATTTGGAAATTACACTAGGCAATCAAAAGACAACTTGTAAAGATTATTGGTTGAAATGAGAAAGAATGAGAAGGAAAATAGTGAAACTAGTCAAATTACAATGGAGTGGAGATCCGAATGACCGTAATTTGGAAATTGAAGAAAGTATGCAGAAGTCCTATCCTAAATGTATGATTGAAATTCAAGTTTAGCTATACCTACTTCTTTGGTAAAATTCCTTATCTTATATCTTTATATTCCACTGTATATGTTTCTTTTCAGCTATTTCTTTTCTTATCTAATTTCGAGGATGAAATTTTCTTTAAGTAGGGGAGAATGTAACAAACCATAAATTAGGCTAATTTAAAAAAAAATCATGATTTTTAGTAAAAAATTATAACTAAAATAAAATGTTTCTAAATTAATTAAGTATGTTAGAAAGACCTAATTTAAATTTGTTTTACATAATAATGTAGAGTGTGAAAACCTGTAAAATACATCTGGAAAATATACCGATAAAAATATCATCTTTTATTAAAACAAGACATTCGAACGTTGTACTGACCAACACTTTTCCAAAAATATATGATAATATTTTAGTAACGATTATAAAAATATATGATAACATTATAAGACTTATTATAACATAAAAAACCTACCATAACACTTATGTTATATGTTATAATTTAAATTAAAGAATAAAGTTTAAAATATATTTAAATCCTAAGTAGCCTAATGAAACAAAAATCATTAAGGCTCATTTACTTACTCACCTTACATGCATACTAAGCATGTTAGTATCATAACATGTGTAAGACAAGTGTAAGCATAAGGAAGCATGCCTTATAAGGACAAAAACCTTGGTAACCTCTCATGCTAAGGCGCTTGCCATGTGTCCTTAGTAAAATGACACTATTACCTCTCTCCCTACACTATATAAGCACCCACACTCTTCTCATTTAATACTATCCAACATTCCAAAGCTTTTCCACCATTAAAACTCTTGTTCTCTTTCCCTAATCCATCTCCACCTCCACCACATTTCTGTCCACCCTAAACACTAAACGCTACACTCCATACCCCTATTTACCCATTGCCGTATCCCTTGCTCCATCCCCTATGCCATGTGTCCACCCACCTACATATAAAAGATTTGATTTTGGAGAAAGAAAAAAATGTTTTAAAAGCTATTCGAATTGATTTCAAGCGATAAAGTCCAAACCAATAAGGTTAGGAGGAGTGAAACCCAAAGGTAAGAAACAATTCATTTTTGTGTGTTTTAAATAGTTGTTATGTTGTTTTATTTGAATTAATATTAGTTTGATTGAATTTGAATTATACGCGTTAAGTATCATAATAACTCTCATATTGTAGTTGTTATGAGTTGATTAAATGGTTGTTATGGATGAAACTGGTTGTTAATTATGTTAATATGACACACTACATATGTTATGTCTAATTTTGTGGAATTAAATGGGCATTGGTTATATCTTATTCTAATTTAATAATATAAATGAATATTATATTCATTTAAAGCCAAATAAGTCATAAAATAAATATTGGAATTTTATACCCTAAATTGGACAGAAATGAAATTAAAGTAGTTATGAAAACCTTTTAAAAATGTTGAAATCAATTTGAAAGAGAATTCGATATAAAATGGCATATTCAATTTCAAATTATAATAAATCAATCTAAAATAGTAATTTTGAAATCAAAGTTGAGTTTGATATGAAATTGAAGTATAAAACTCTAATTGAAATTTCCAATAAGTTGATAAAATGTTTAATTTGAGATTTGGAAAGTTTGAGAATAAATAAGTTAAATTTAAAAATATGAATGTAGTATTAATATGATATTCAATGTAAATCATAAATTGAATTTAAAGGATAAATGTTGAAAATATTGTTTTTTAAACAGTTATATATGTTTTAAATAGATTATAAAACATAATAAATTATATATGAATTTATTTCAATATGGAATTGAAATATGGTTAGAATAAAAGCTAGGCGCGCTACGACAATTCGTGAATTTCGACCATTAACATCAAATGAATGTACATAATGCAAATTAAATCGGGTTTTCCCAAAACAAAAAACATTTTTTAAAAATAGTATTGCTTTTCAATTGAAAAAAGAAAATTTTGATTTTTATTTATATAATTTGGATTATGTTCAAATTTAACTCGAATAAAAATCATGATATTACTGTTTAATAACCAAAATGGAAAAAAAATTAAAATGGCTATTTTTAAATTATTAAATATAGGAAAAAAAATATGATAAATTATAATAAATAATTTAAAAGTGATTTGAATTGAGATATATGAATTTGGAAGTTAGAAAAGTTATTTAAATCGATTAAGATGATTTAAGCTACTTGATAATGCTTTTTGTAACGCTTTTCTATAATATTGAAAATTAAGTGGTGTACAATAAATTCAGAAGTTGAAATACTGAACTGAATATAAGAAGAAGATAAACTCAATTATTTCGAGTATGCGGAAACCACTAGTACATTTGTCCCGTCTTTGAAATCTAGAATGGTAAACTGAACTTATCTGGCCAAGTTTACTTATCTAGGTGAGGGTTGGAACACATCGAAAGGAAATCCTAGATACTTTGAAATGGAACTTCAAAAGATTTAAATTTTAATAATAAGTTAGTAAAATGGATAAACCAAGGTGAAATGACTAGGGATTTTTATTATGTAAATAAAAGGTTTTAGTTAACCAAAAATTAGATGGAAGAGACTTAGTAATCATGTATATCCATATCATTTTTGAACAATGATGATTATTTGAAAAGTCCGAGATTGGATTTGGGTGATTCCTATTTGGAAACCATTTCGAATAATGACATGAGTATATGACAAAATGGAGCGAATAAAAGGTCATTGAAGAGATTAAGATGAGTATAACAAGGAACCGCTTATCGATTGAATTGGGTTAAAATCCCGATTTGCTTCGGAGTGGCAGTAGTACACTGCTATGGTTATCTGATGTAAGGACAATTCATTACTGATCCTTAATTGTATGCAGTAGGAATGTACCTTCATTTTCGTTCAAACCCAAAACGAACTTGTATAGATGTTTGTCTGACATTGCATTTTACGACATAATAAATTATCTTCACTAAACGTATCATTTGTTAGTGGCGGACAAGACACTTCTTCTTTTTTTAGCTTAACACCCTTCTTGGAGAGACTAAGAGCTTAAAGGTGATATATTAGTAGACATCAGTTATGTGTTATGAAATGACAATCTGGCATGCTAAATGAAAGGAGCTGCAGATGATCAAGGCATGGATTTGGATAAATAATAGCTTTATGTAACGTAACCTCAATCCCCACACCTTGTAAATGGCCGAAACAAGATGAATGTAGCAAGGCTATGTGGTTCTGTACCGGGTATGATCATTCCCTTTTAGATTGAAATATATATCATAGTATGGAGCCTAGGTATTTTTACTTATGTAAATGATGGAACAAGCGTGCTCGATAAAAGTCAGTTACAACTGTGGACATATTCAGTGTTATCTAGTTAAGGAATAACTCGGTCTTGTGTTAGTAGAGAATCTATGGTTGTATCAGATCCTTGGGAAATTCCTCTAGAGGTATACCTGTAACAACCCGTATTTTTTAATAACATGTTGTAACATAAATGGAGGCAGAATTAAACTGTAAAATCTGAATCAAGGGAAACGGGCTGTGCCATTGCGTTCATCTCGGAAAAATACGCGAAATAGAGTCCGAGTTTTCGAAAATCGGAGTCCGTATGACCAAGATATGGCCTCGCGAAGTTTCACGAAAAATTCACAAATTAAAGTATATTAAATTAAGTGAAATGGGTTGCGCAGAGAAATATATATATATATATATATTGATATATATATATATATATAATTGAAAATTAAATAAATAAATATGCAAAAATGTTCAAAACAGTGAATTGGGAGAGGGGAATAACCGAACCGGCCGATTTTTGAGGTCGACCCGAGCTCGCTGGGTCGACTAGGGGTTAATCCAGGGTGTTTGGCTGTCAACCCGTGGGCCAATTCGCTCAAATGAAGATTTTGCATTTGAATGGTTCTCATGGTTCAGCTTTAATCTAAAGGCCCTAGATGGTTCTTACACTTGACTTCTTCCCCAAGACATGCTTTGATGGCTTGGATTGAATCTAGGGTTAATCCTATGGCTAATACTATCCTAATCCTCTATAAAAAGACCCCAAACCTAGCCTAAATCACCATTATTCAATCCTACAACTAAACTATGTCAAATTTGTTCCTCTCATGGCCTCCACTCTCATGCTAAAATTTCTAAGTTAATTTCTATGAGAGATTTTGAGTTCATACAAGTGTTTTCCAACTTGTATGAGTGTTCTTAGCTTGCAATCAAGTCAAGTTGCAACATTTCTATTTCAAAGCAAGGGTTTTTATTGAATTGGCTCAAGGGTTTTCATTTGGAGCTTGCATATTTGGGTTTTTGGTGCTTGCATAAGGGCTTCGTCTCAATCTTTATAATAAATATTTATTTGTGTCTTCATAGCATTGTAAGCCCTTTTCTACTTTCTTTCTTTGAACTCTAAAGTTAAATGAATGATGCAAGTTCGGGGTTGATCATTATATGCAAGTTTGGTTGATCATTATATGCAAGTTTGGTTGAACATTATATGCAAGTTTGGTTGATCATTATATGCAAGTTTGGTTGGTCATTATATGCAAGTTTGGTTGATCATTATATGCAAGTTTGGTTGATCATTATATGCAAGTTTGGATGATCATTATGCAAGTTGGTTTAATCATTATGTATGACACATGTTGCTATGTTATGCAAGTTTGGGTTGATCATGTTATCATGTTATGCAAGTTAAACTTGAGGTTTTGAGCATAAAGCTCCAAGCTTTATATTAAAGGTTGCATTTTGGCAACATGAAAGTTATCATATCCCTTATGATAACTTGCATGTGAGGCAAAATGCGAATTTCTAGCAACTTCTACATGTCATTTATCACCATGTATCACTCATATGCTAAGTTTGGTTTTATGCATGCTTTTGAAGCCTAATAATGCAACATGCAAGTATATGAACATATGTACATTTCATATGCCACCATGTTAAACTTGTGGCTTCAACACCTTTATGTCATGGTTATGCCAAGTTCCCTATTTTACCCTTTATGCGTTGTTGCGATTATGTAAACGATGGGATTACGTTGGGGTTGGGTAACATAATGACATGAACATGATTTTTGTAACATGACGTGATATGTTAACTTGTAATTATGTTTTGGAAACATAATGGACATGACACTTAGAAAATATGAGTGTGGCCAACTCGAGGTTGGGTTGAGTTTGTAGCATAAATCTACTCGGACCCGCCCGGCTTAACTAGTGGCTACAAACAATAGGACCCAATGTGAGAAGTTGGTCATGTTGTGCTCGAACCTGAGGTTAGACCTAGTTGTGGTGTAAAGCTAGCCGGACCCGCCCGACTTAACTAGTAACCACAACAAAGTCTAATGTGAGAGGTTAAAGCGCATTAAGTTAATTAATGCCTCATGATTAGGGTTAAGTCATGGTCCACTTAATACTTAACCAATTTGGGCTTGATGGATTAATCGGGGTTAAGTCAGGAGCCTTGGGTACTCTTAACCAATTTAATCCACGTTTGGATCGGGTTAACCACATTTAACCCGTTAAGAAACCCTAGTTGCGTGGTCCTTTTCAGCAGTAAACTTCTTGGTATTATCATAAGACCCTAGGACTAGGCTAGGGTGGGGCACGATTACTGGGCTGATTGTAAGAGACAAAAAGAGACGGCTGAATGATGCCCCGGTTGTTCACGCGGACCATGGTCGTGCACATCAAGTCCGGAGTTGAACACGGGCAACGGTAGGTTTGGACTGTGCATCATGGTATGGTGTCAGAGGGTTACACCGTAGGGCCAGATACACCCTAGGGTGGACCCTGCACAGTCAACTACATTACATGATTAAGCCGCATGACACCGACACTTGACGAGTTAGGCTTATAGGGAGCCGATCGACTAGACCGAGTAGTTGGACCTTAATTTAGGTCACCTCATGATGATGGGCCAAGCTTGGGCCAAGGGATCAATTCTTGTTTTTACTTGACATGTTAGAATGCTAGTACACCCGTGGTGCAAAACTTAACCTTAATTATGCGATGACACCTTTATCTATCTTGTTAGTTAATCATCATGCCAGTATGTTGTTATCCTTATGTTCATCTCAGCTTCTCATGCCAGTTAACTTTACTAGTTCATAGACAGATAGTAGTAGGGCTTACCAGTCTTTTTGACTGACCTGTTTTCTTTCGCCTCTTGTCTTCCGTTCCCCCCCCCTCAGGTCCTCAGGGTGGGAACATTGGAGCTTAGCTTGGATCTTTACAGCTTGCTTACTGGATTTGCTCATGTACGGTTTTGGATATTGAACTAGCTATGGTTTATCACTTCATTTTGGGGATAGTACTTTATGCATTTCAGTTTTTCAGTTTATGCTTTTATCTAGACTTTGTTGTTGGAAAATAATGACCAAGTACTTTGTTGTAACATGACTATGGTTTTGAAATGCTAAGTTTTATCCGCTGCTTTACCACTCTGTTTTACTTATATGTTCTGTCTTGTGATATCTGCATGCATGTTTACCTTGTTTAACGCCCCTCCAAAGCTAATGTCCTTGCAAGAGTAGCATTGGCGGAGGTGGGGTGTTACATTTGGTATCAGAGCATAAGGTTTACAAGATTTGAGCAAAAGTGTTTTTGAAACTTACCTTTTGAAAAACTATTTTCAAAACCAATTAAGTATTTTCCAAGAAAAGTCTAGTTATTTTAAAAAGGCTATTCCCCAAAAGCCATAGCACTATCCTTCGTTTCTTCATTCTGAATCTATCTTTTTCTTCGTTTTAGTATGGCCGATCGCTTTAACATCCCGGAAGGTGTACAAGTACCCGTCTGGTTCTCGAGATTTATGGAGGCAAGGGAGAATGAAGCCGGCCCCGCGAACATTCCTCCTCCTTCCCCCGTCGCTAACATCTCTCCTCCTCCCATAGCTGAGGTTCCTCCTCCCCCTCAGCATCCGCAAGAGGATTTCGCAAAGCTTTGCAAAGACTTTAAGGCGATGGGTTGCAAGAATTTTGTCGGAACGGAGACTCCCGTGGAGGCAAGAAACTGGTTAAAGGAAACTGAAGACCTCTTTGCTATCTTTGATGTGGAAGATCGTAGGAAAGTTCTGTTGGCGGTATGGCTATTGAAAGGGGAAGCTGCTTATTGGTGGGTAGTCACCACCACTACTAGACCCATTGAGACTTAGGATGACTTTAGGAGAAGGTTTGGACTAAAGTTTCTATCATCGACAGAAGAGAACCTTCAGCTAGAGAGGTTCCTATCACTAAAGCAAGGGGACATGACCGTTAGAGAATACGTGGATAAGTTTAATCAACTTGCTCAGTTCGGTCTAGAATGGGTTAACACCGCTCGGAAGAAGGCCCTACGCTTTGCTCTAGGATTAAATGAGCCCTTGCGCAGTTTGGCCATATCTCATATACCCCTGGGGGCGACCTTCGAGAGTTTGGTGAATATGACCCTACTTCAAGAGGAAGATAAGAGTGGCAAGAAGGAGGTCAAGGCAAATGAGTCCCAAGGCAAGAAGGAAGATACTGAGAAAAGAGATAAGAACAACAACAAGGCAAGAAAGACAAGAAAGTGCAACTTCTGTAGGATCACTGGGCACATAGCCAAGGATTACAGGAAGAAGAAGAGGAAGTTAGGCAAATGTTTTCATTGCGGAGAATCTGGACATCTTAGCAAGGATTGTCCCAAGAAGCATGGACAAGGGCAAGGACAAACTCAGCAAGTAGGACCCTCTGGAGGGCAATTGCAGGCTCTCCTCGCTCTTCCAGCTTTTGATCGAGGTAGAGTTTTTATAGAAATTCATGTTTACATTTCTGATTTTCCTGTTCGCACCTTATTTGATTCTGGCACATCGCATAGTTTTATCTCTTCTGATATTGTTGAAAGTTTGCACCTAAGTACTAGCTTAGTTGAGGTTCCCGTTTGTGTTTCAAATCCAATTGGGGGTTCCGCCCATCTGTCTATGATTTGTGTGGATTTGAAAATTTCTATCTTGGCCGTAGAATTCATGTGTAGTGCTTATGTTCTCGGGGTCACGAGATATGGGTTGGTCTTGGGCATGGATTGGTTGTCCAGTTATGGAGCCATCCTCGATTGTGAGCATAGGGTGGAGAGGCTCATGACTCGCCTCGGTAACACCCTAGAAATTTCTTGTAACCCTAGAGGTCCCGTCATGTTATGTTATCTTGAATCTCTTGACTCGTCCATCGATGATCTGCAATCTGTAAGGGTGGTCCGAGACTATCCCTATGTCTTTGAAGAAGTTAAGGGGTTACCCCCTAAACGAGAGATAGATTTCCGCATTTATCTAGTTGATAATGCCAAGCCAGTATCATTGCCCGTTAGGCACATGGCCCCTCGTGAAAGAAGGGAGCTCAGTAAGCAAATCAAGGAGTTGCTTGAGAAGAATTTTATTAGGCGAAGCATTTCTGAATGGGGTGCTCCGGTGGTATTCGCTACTAAGGCGGATGGTTCGCTTCGTCTATGTGTTGATTATCGAGAGTTGAACAAGCTGATAAAGAAGAATAGGCACCCGTTACCGAGAATTGATGATCTCTTTGACCAGCTTGTAGGTGCTTCTGTTTTCTCTCAGCTCGATCTAGCCACCGGATTCCATCAGCTTAGAGTGGCTGAGGATAGCATTGATAAAACTGCGTTTAGGACTCCAGATGGATTCTTTGAATGGCTTGTCATGCCATTCGGTTTGACTAATGCACCCGCCTACTTCGTAGATTTGATGAGTAGGGTGTTCAGGGAGTTCCTTAACAAGTTTGTTGTTGTCTTCGTGGATGATATTCTGATCTTCTCAAAGGATGAGGAAGAGCATGCTAGGCATCTCAAGGAAGTGATGAATACGCTTAGAGCGCATCAGTTGAAAGCCAAGTTCTCCAAATGTCATTTCTGGAGAAGGGAAGTTCGGTTTCTTGGACATATAGTTTCTAAGCAAGGCATAGCGGTGGATCCCGCGAAAGTGGTTGTGGAAGAATCCTAGGAGTGCAATCGAAGTAAGAAGCTTTCTCGGTTTGGCGGGCTACTATAGGAAGTTCATCAGGGACTTCGCTAAGATTTCAGCCCCTCTTACTAAGTTGACGAAGAAGAACTTAGTCTTTGCATGGGACTTGGAGTGTGAGCTTGCTTTTCAAAGGCTCAAGAGAGCCCTTACCTCAGCTCCAGTTTGGCAACGTGGATTGGCACTGTTTTCAAGAGATAGTTTTCTGCGTGGGATACCGTATAGTATGTAAATGAGATCCAAGATTCACTAACGAATCTTGGAAAGCTTGCATGAACCATGAGCACGCAGTTATGTTTAAGCCAAGTATTTTAGGCAAAGAATAAGTGGAAGTGGAACGAGAAGCAACGGTGAAATGAGTTCTAACTCATATTTTGGGAACAAGAATTAAGAACTACGGAATTGCGAAGATAAAAGACGGTCAGGGCACGATGGGATTAAGCACAAGAAAATGCGGCTTA
This sequence comes from Allium sativum, assembly GCA_030737875.1. Lineage (NCBI taxonomy): Eukaryota > Viridiplantae > Streptophyta > Magnoliopsida > Asparagales > Amaryllidaceae > Allium > Allium sativum. Next base: position 706,782,546 of record CM060916.1, on the reverse strand, counting down.
GAAGATTGAAGTCTAGATACGCGCATTTAATCTCTTTCTAAGAGTATATCCTTGATCCCTATTGTTCCGTAGAGCTTACTCGCATGCTACCTTTTAAGTATATCCTCTCAGTCCTATCCTCAATCTTAGTTCTGTTACAAACCCCCTAAGGAGTATGACTAGCCTATTTGTGATATATGGTTGGGGTGAAGAAGTTCGCCACCAAACTATTTGGGCTTTATGGGATATGGGTAATAATTGATAGGTTTACAAAGAGAGCCCATTTTATTCCGGTGAAAAGCAAGAGGACCGTATCACGGCTAGCATCTGTTTATCTTCAAAAGATAGTGCGGCTGCATGGAGTTCCTTCTAGCATAGTTAGCGATCGTGACCCAATTTTCACTAGCCAGTTCTGGAACAGTTTGCAAGAAGCAATGGGTACGCGATTGAATCTGAGTACAGCCTATCACCCCCGGACGGATGGCCAAACCGAAAGGGTGAATAGAGTGCTAGAAGATCTTTTGAGGTTTTGTGTTCTCGACTTCGGTGGTACTTGGGAAGACCACCTTCCTCTTGTAGAGTTTGCTTATAATAATAACTATCAAGCCAGCATATGGATGGCACCATTTGAAGCTTCGTATGGGAGGCCGTGCAAGCCACCAACATGTTGGTGGGAAGACGACAGATAAGCTTATAATTGAGCCCGACATGATAAGGGACACATCCGAGAGGGTTGAATTGATTCGAAGAAGGATGAAAGCGGCCCAAGATAGACAGAAATCCTATGCTGACAAGCGAAGGGCAGATTTGGAATTCGAAGTGGGAGACATGGTTTTCGTGAAGGTTTCTCCTTTGCGAAATGTGGTACGTTTTGGAGCAGTAGGGAAGCTGGCACCAAGGTTCGTAGGACCCTTCCCTATCATGGAGAGAATTGGGAAGATGGCCTATAAGGTGGAATTGCCCGAAAAGCTAGCCGGAGTGCATAATGTCTTTCATGTCTCGCATCTCCGAAAATGCCTGCATGAGTCCGCTGAGGTGGTTGAACCAAGCATTCTCGAAGACATTGAGGTAGAGAAAGAGGCAACCCTGAGAAAAGTTCCGATTCGTATTTTGGGAACAAAGATCAAGAAGTTAAGGAATCGAGAGGTCAAGTTAGTGAAAGTCCAGTGGGGTGAGGCCGAGGAAGACGCAACTTGGGAAATCGAGGAGAAGATGCGTGGGCTTTATCCATTTCTTTTTGAGGGTACATTCTCGATCTCTTTTCCTAATTAGCATATCTTTCTTTTGCTATCCATGTTTATCTTGTTATCTCCTTAAACTTGTCATGAGGACCTTAGGTAGAAACCCTTGGTTGAAACATGTTATGCTTGATGGTTGCAAGTGGTTGCAAGTGTTTGCACGTGGATACTCGTGGATGCATAATACACGTTAGGCACTAAGATCGGCTCACACACTATCATACCGCATATGCATGAGTGTTTATGCTTATTCATGGATGAAAACTTGTTATGCTATCACGTGGATGTTGCATATGGATGAATGCTATGTGCACTCATGTAGAGATTATAAATTATGTTAGGAATTTGCATACATATGGACTCATTTCACTAACACATTTTGCATTAAGGGGGTTTACTGAATCAATAACCTCCTGATTTTCGCATTAGATAAGTACATATACACACACCTTTGCATATGATCATACAGCATTTAGAACCTTTAAAGGACAATGATTGCTCGTGGATGATGTTTTGAGTAGATGGATGATGGATGGTAGGATACGTTCTTCCTAACTTGGAGATTTCAGGGACGAAATCCTTTAACGAGGGGAGAATGTAACAACCCGTATTTTTGAATAACATGTTATAACATAAATGGAGGCAGAATTAAACTGTAAAATCTGAATCAAGGGAAACAGGCTATGCCATTGCGTTCGTCTCGGAAAAATACGCGAAATAGAGTCCGAGTTTTCGAAAATCGGAGTCCGTATGACCAAGATATGGCCTCGCGAAGTTTCACGAAAAATTCACAAATTAAAGTATACTTAATTAAGTGAAATGGGTTGCGCAGAGAAATATATATATATATATATTGATATATATTTATATATAATTGAAAATTAAATAAATAAATATGCAAAAATGTTCAAAACAGCGAATTGGGAGAGGGGAATAACCGAACCGGCCGATTTTTGAGGTCGACCCGAGCCCGTTGGGTCGACTAGGGGTTAATCCAGGGTGTTTGGCTGTCAACCCGTGGGCCGATTCACTAGAATGCAGATTTTGCATTTGAATGGTTCTCATGGTTCAGCTTTAATCTAAAGGCCCTAGATGGTTCCTACACTTGACTTCTTCCCTAAGACATGCTTTGATGGCTTGGATTGAATCTAGGGTTAATCCTATGGCTAATACTATCCTAATCCTCTATAAAAAGACCCTAAACCTAGCCTAAATCACCATTATTCAATCCTACAACTAAACTATGTCAAATTTGTTCCTCTCATGGCCTCCACTCTCATGCTAAAATTTCTAAGTTAATTTCTATGAGAGATTTTGAGTTCATACAAGTGTTTTCAAACTTGTATGAGTGTTCTTAGCTTGCATTCAAGTCAAGTTGCAACATTTCTATTTCAAAGCAAGGGTTTTTATTGAATTAGCTCAAGGGTTTTCATTTGGAGCTTGCATATTTGGGTTTTTGGTGCTTGCATAAGGGCTTCGTCTCAATCTTTATAATAAATATTTATTTGTGTCTTCATGGCATTGTAAGCCCTTTTCTACTTTCTTTCTTTGAACTCTAAAGTTAAATGAATGATGCAAGTTCGGGGTTGATCATTATATGCAAGTTTGGTTGATCATTATATGCAAGTTTGGTTGAACATTATATGCAAGTTTGGTTGATCATTATATGCAAGTTTGGTTGGTCATTATATGCAAGTTTGGTTGATCATTATATGCAAGTTTGGATGATCATTATGCAAGTTGGTTTAATCATTATGTATGACACATGTTGCTATGTTATGCAAGTTTGGGTTGATCATGTTATCATGTTATGCAAGTTAAACTTGAGGTTTTGAGCATAAAGCTCCAAGCTTTATATTAAAGGTTGCATTTTGGCAACATGAAAGTTATCATATCCCTTATGATAACTTGCATGTGAGGAAAAATGCGAACTTCTAGCAACTTCTACATGTCATTTATCACCATGTATCACTCATATGCTAAGTTTGGCTTTATGCATGCTTTTGAAGCCTAATAATGCAACATGCAAGTATATGAACATATGTACATTTCATATGCCACCATGTTAAACTTGTGGCTTCAACACCTTTATGTCATGGTTATGCCAAGTTCCCTATTTTACCCTTTATGCGTTGTTGCGATTATGTAAACGATGGGATTACGTTGGGGTTGGGTAACATAATGACATGAACATGATTTTTGTAACATGACGTGATATGTTAACTTGTAATTATGTTTTGGAAACATAATGGACATGACACTTAGAAAATATGAGTGTGGCCAACTCGAGGTTGGGTTGAGTTTGTAGCATAAATCTACCCGGACCCGCCCGGCTTAACTAGTGGCTACAAACAATAGGACCCAATGTGAGAAGTTGGTCATGTTGTGCTCGAACCCGAGGTTAGACCTAGTTGTGGTGTAAAGCTACCCGGACCCGCCCGTCTTAACTAGTAATCACAACAAAGTCTAATGTGAGAGGTTAAAGCGCATTATGTTAATTAATGCCTCCTGATTAGGGTTAAGTCATGGTCCACTTAATACTTAACCAATTTGGGCTTGATGGATTAATCGGGGTTAAGTCAGGAGCCTTGGGTACTCTTAACCAATTTAATCCACGTTTGGATCGGGTTAACCACATTTAACCCGTTAAGAAACCCTAGTTGTGTGGTCCTTTTTAGCAGTAACCTTCTTGGTAGTACCATAAGACCCTAGGACTAGGCTAGGGTGGGGCACGATTACTGGGCTGATTGTAAGAGACAATAAGAGACGGCTGAATGATGCCCCGGTTGTTCAGGCGGACCATGGTCGTGCACATCAAGTCCGGAGTTGAACACGAGCAACGGTAGGTTTGGGTTGTGCATCATGGTATGGTGTCAGAGGGTTACACTGTAGGGCCAGATACACCCTAGGGTGGACCCTGCACAGTCAACTACATTACATGATTAAGCCGCATGACACCGACACTTGATGAGTTAGGCTTATAGGGAGCCGATCGACTAGACCGAGTAGTTGGACCTTAATTTAGGTCACCTCATGATGATGGGCCAAGCTTGGGCCAAGGGATCAATTCTTGTTTTTACTTGACATGTTAGAATGCTAGTACACCCGTGGTGCAAAACTTAACCTTAATTATGCGATGACACCTTTATCTATCTTGTTAGTTAATCATCATGCCAGTATGTTGTTATCCTTATGTTCATCTCAGCTTCTCATGCCAGTTAACTTTACTAGTTCATAGACAGATAGTAGTAGGGCTTACCAGTCTTTTTGACTGACCTGTTTTCTTTCGCCTCTTGTCTTCCGTTCCCCCCCTCAGGTCCTCAGGGTGGGAACATTAGAGCTTAGCTTGGATCTTTACAGCTTGCTTACTGGATTTGCTCATGTACGGTTTTGGACATTGAGCTAGCTATGGTTTATCACTTCATTTTGGGGATAGTACTTTATGTATTTCAGTTTTTCAGTTTATGCTTTTATCTAGACTTTGTTGTTGGAAAATAATGACCAAGTACTTTGTTGTAACATGACTATGGTTTTGAAATGCTAAGTTTTATCCGCTGCTTTACTACTCTGTTTTACTTATATGTTCTGTCTTGTGATATCTCCATGCATGTTTACCTTGTTTAACGCCCCTCCGAAGCTAATGTCCTTGCAAGAGTAGCATTGGCGGAGGTGGGGTGTTACAATACCCATCATGGATAAAGAAGATCCTTTGCCTTGGCATTGTTGAAAAATCAGTTCTGTAATACGAACCCGTATGATTTTATTTGTTTAACCTATCAAGAAATTGTAGCTATAGAAGGAATTTAATAATGTAACAATTCCATGCTAAAGTCCTTAATTTACTTGGAAAGGTTTTTGAAAAAATATCATTAAGAATAATATCAACTTTTTTCATATATAAAAGGTTTTGGTTATCACAAGGTAAAAACCCGTTCAGTGTTTATTTGTGGCATGGTCTTATGAGATACCTTTTTGTTTTTAAAAACAACCATTTTAAGTTTCTTGCACTAGTCCCATGACTGACTCAGAGTTTATCATTTTCCTTTTTAAACTTTGGGTGCCATTATTTTCCAACGAGAAACCTAGTAGTCTGGTTACTAATAGGAGCACTTGGAGCAAGAGTATGGAGCCTTTTGGGTTGGATCTTAGAGTCGAAGCTTTTTGGATTCACTCTTTGAAGTCTTTAGGTATTTCCGCTTTGTATTTTGTATTCCAGTAGCACTTTAAACTGGATTTATGTTATGAAATCCGATCAATCACCTTGTATGATTTTATGTAAAGTAATTATATTTGAAGTGAAATGAGAGTTGTTCTGTTTCTGTTCTCATGTTTCATTACCTCCGACAATCTGCCTTCCCAGCACTTAAGGTTTCAGCACGTGAATAACGAGGATGTATTAGTGTCGATATTCAAGGATCAACAAGACAGTCATCATAGGATTCTTCGTTGTATAAAATCTTTGATTGGATTCATCCATGACTCTGCTTGGGTTCAAGCTCTATCGCTAATGTCCATTTAGTCTCTATTTGATCGATACTCGAAGGCTCGAGTAGTTTGAATAGGACAAGTCACATAAGTTGTGCATCCTGGGGGACTGAAAGCTTTGCTAATGAATCCTCATTTTTGTTCTGATCTCGAGGAATATAGGTGATAGTATAGTACGTTAAATTATTAAGTAATTCTTTTAATTGGACGAGATAAGGAACTAGCATTGCTTCTTTAACTTGAAACTCTCCTTGCACTTGGAATACGATGAGTTGAGAATCTAGGAAGATCTGAATAGACTTGGTGTTCAAATATTTTACAATCTTAAGCACAACAATCAAGTCTTCGTATTCAGTAAGGTTATTGGTTGTGGGGAAGTCGAGTTTCAAGGCGTAAAAAATCGAGTATTTTTTAGGAGTTATAAGTATAATTCCAGCGCCAGAACATTGATTGTCATAATATCCTTCCACACATAATTTCCATTGGACATTTGGCGGTCCACTACTTTCCGACAGATCATTAGGAGTAGTGAATTCTGCAATGAAGTCCACTAAGGCTTGCCCTAGAATGGCTCTTCGAGGAAAAATTTGATATCAAACTGGCTAAGTTCGATATTCCATTCAAGAATTTTCCAAACGCCTTAGATCATTAAAAGACTTATCATAGCGGTTGGTTAGTATTGAGTTTGATCAAATGAGATTGCAAATATAGGCGAAGCTTTTGGAAAGAGATTAGCAGGCAGTATGAGAGTTTCTCAAGTTTTAGATAATTTCTTTTAGCTTCTGCTAATCTCTTGCTAGTGCAATAGATGAGCCTCTATATATGATTTTCCTCGCACAAAAGCACAGAACTGATAGAATTTATAGAAACAACTAAACAGATGAGTAGATCCTGATGATCCACAAGCTTCGACAGGATGAGAGGTCTTTTCAGGCAATTCAACATATTTGGAATGTAGCAAAACACTCCAATATCCAAGCAAAATTGCATTTCCCTCTTTTGATCAAATAGAAGAAAGGAATGCACTTGCTTGTAGCTTTAAAAATGAATCCACTCAAGGTAGCGACTTTCCGTTGAGACTCTGAGCATCTCTAATGTTTTCTGAAAACTTAGTCTTCTAACTTGCTTCAATTTTGTAAGAATTGGCTTCAATACCGCGAGATTTGATGATGAAACCCAAGAATTTTCCCGATGCAATGACAAAATATCCTTTTAAGGGATTGAGTTTCATGTCGTATTTGCAAAGTACATTAAACATTTTTGCAAGATCACTGATGTGGTCATTCGACTACCACGACTTGATGAGCATGTCGTCCACATAGACTTCTATGGTTCTTCCAATCTGGTCCTTGAAATTTAGTTAACAAGTCGTTAGTATGTTTCCCTAGCGTTCTTCAATCTGCAGGCAATAACGACATAGCAATACAACCCCAAGTCTGTGATGAAACTTGTATGTTCTTTGTCTGGAACATGCATTGGGACTCGATTATAACATGAGTATGCATATATGAATGATAGGGGCTGGTGGCCTAAGATTTAATCAACGAGATGATCAATCTTTGGCAGTGGGAAGGTATCTTTCGACATGCGTTATTCAAGTCATAATAATCGACGCATGTCCATCATTTTCCATTTGATTTTTATACAAGGACGGGATTGGAGATCCATTCAAGATAGACAACAATGCAGATAAAGCATTTGTTAAGTATCTTATCCACCTCCTCCTTGAGTGTTGTCGATCTATGTGGACCGAAGATTCGACTTTTCTATTTGACTGGAAGGAAGCTTTGGTCAATTTGTAGAACAAGGCTTGCAATTCCTGATGTAATACCATACATATCGGAATGGGTCCAAAGGAAGACATCAAGGTTGAACTATAAGAATTTAGAAAGTTTCTCCCTTATCGCGGTGTTGGGATGTGATCCAATCTTTAAGACCCGAGCCGGTCCTCGAGGCAGAATGAAACATCGATTATTGGATCAATTGGTGTTGCTCTTTCATAATTTGTATCATTGTCTTTCCTAGGGTCTAGCTCTTGATAGAAATGACTCTGTTGTCTAAGACAAACATCAGGTATTGGTTTCTAAGCATAAGATTTTTTGGTGGAGAGGGCATTCTTTACACCTTTTCCTTTTTTGCAGTAGAAGGCATCTTTCCACCCTGCGAGCTAGAAGTCTATACCCTTTATTTGATCCACATGGTGAACTCAAACTCCATTGTAAGTGGGGAATTTAGTAAGTAGGAACTATAATGCTATGCAGATTTAGAAATGTGAAAGGGAAGGACATCCCAAGAAGGTGTTGTAGGAAGAGTAGATGTCAGTGATGATAAAGGGGAGAATTATGACTTAGTTTCTTTCTCGTTCACCAGACTATACCACAAGTTCGGTAATTCCAATGGGTTTATTAGCAATAGGATCAAAACAATGGATCGTGGCTTTACATGGTTTTAAGTCTTTGACCTTTAGCTTCATGTGGTCATAGGCCTTCTTGAAGTGAATGTTGATTGGAACTCCCTAAGTCTACGAGGATCTTCCGAACATAAAATCTGGACCTATATAGGTCGAGATAATTGTGGGATTGATGGTTTGATCTGCCACTCATATGGATTCCCTTTCGTGGTAGACAACGTCATCACTCATCGTCTTCTGGACTTTGGTTGGTACACCTTCGTCCGTGGCTACGCACTCTTTATTTTCAACGTGTGTAATGAATTGATGCTCTTCTCCATATGTTTGGAGCTTTTATTTGCGGGGTGAGGTTCTCTGTAAATAGTACTGATGATGAAACCTCATTGAGGAGGTTTAAGATTGGACGGACCTGGCGCCGTCTGATGTTATGTGGGTGCTGAGGGACTTGGTGCTTCCTTCTATGGGGCTTCATTTTGCTTGTATTTCTCAAGATTCTTTTCACGTATGGGCTTCTCGACAACGTCTGAAGATGATGGCAATCATTAGCATTATGGTTGTACGTCTCATGGAACCTGCAGTATTCACCAGACCGCTTTTCCCACTCTGTGGATTCCCGTAGATTAGGCTTCTTATATTGAATTGTATTGCACATTTTTAGGTTGATGGTCTCCAGCTGAGAAATTAGTGGGTTATAGACGGGGAATCATTTTATCTTCTTTGATTCCTTCTTCTTATCGCAACTTTCAGAATAATTACTGCCTTGTTTGGGCTTATTGTGGATGCTACCCTCATTCTTCCCGGATGTCTCTCTGAATGGTTTAACGACAATGTTGCTTTGCACAACGTCTCCATATGGATTATGGGGATGACCACATAATGCCCAATTCCTACTTTCTTTTTCCTAGCATAGGTATCTACTGGTTTTCTCGTATAACACCTCGAAAGACCTCAGAGGCTTTTGATCAAGTCATCATCCAAATTCTATATCTGGATCAATGCCTTTCACTAGTTGCAGAAGAACAACATTTGATTATGGATCATCGACTATCGCAAGGGTATTATTAAACCTTTCCAAGAATCTTTTTGATCATTAGTTGGCTCCTTGGAATATATTGGAAATAGTCAAGATGTCTTTGGGCATGGTAGTGTGCATCCTGAACTACTTGACCAACTCTTTGAAAATGAGGTCAAACAAAGGTATGGATCTTGGCGTTAGTCGAAAGAACCATTGAAATGCCATGCCTTCGAAGAATATGAAATTGTGAAGGAGTGGTATGGTTTTGGTTGACACAGGAAGTCCTGAAACTAGATTCTAAGCAGTAATGGCAGAAAGTTGAGTGTTACGGGGCTTGGTTCCAGTTTTTTTATTAGGAGGTGGACAAAGACAAGAACGATCATGTTGTCTCGTTCCCTCTCTGGCATTTGCGATCATGCCATCATGAGAAGTCCTACTGTGGTTTCGGTTGCTTTGGTAGGATCCCAGTGAAGAGCTTTCGGAAGCACAGTTATGAGTAGGAGAATGAACGCTCCAATCTCCCTCCAAATGGGTAATATCCCTTTTGATAGATTGTTGCAGTGCCTCTATTAGTTCAAGATTTTTTTTTGATATGAAAGTTGAGTTCTCTTTGAGTGCTCTTCAAATATCTTCATCATCTCAAACTTTTGAGCTTGTTTCATTAGAGTATCAAGGTTGGGTAAGGTAGACATGTTGTTTATGAAAAGGAGATTTGGATTAGGATTGTCATAAGTTTGTCGTTGGAGCGATGCCTCATGTTGTTCGGCATGAGAAGTTTTAGCTTCTTGGAATTTGGTTTTCTTCACCATGATGTCAAGCTTCTTATATAGACTTTGGAAAAATCTAATGTAGTTCTGAAACTCGAATGGCTAGGAAAAAAGAAAAAATGATTTTTTTTTATTTCTCAATGAAAGCACCAGTATGTTGATACCAAAAGTGACACAATGTCCAAAGGGTTCAATGATACTAAAACTAAAAAAAAGTAAAAAATGAGAAAAAGAACAATAGAAACAAAAGACAAGGTTCAACATAATTCGACCTATGTCCACTTTGGAAGTTTAATCACTTTATTACTAAAAATCACCTAGGACAATGCACAAATCAGTATTACTCCACAGTAAGATAGTACAAATTGAGAAGAATGCAAAAAAAAGATCAATTTCTCATTTGAAAAGGGCTATTTATAGTTGTAGTTTGCGAAGAAAACTCAAGAATTTTATATAAAGGGAGTCATGTGGGCTCAAAGCCAGAAAGACTGAGTCATTAGATGGGTATCGATCCCGAGATCGCTATGGATCCCCAAACTTAGCCATTTTGAGGCTTTGGTTGTAACAAGCTCCTTCTTCATAGTCTTTAGTGAAATATAGTCGAGATCTGATTGGTACATATGGAAGTGCGAGCCTTTGAAATTCAGAGTAGTGAAATTGTATGAATTGCGGAGTAGCACCAATTCCCGTAGTGGGAGTTGTGCAGATCCCGGTGGATGACTTGGGAGTTGCGTTGAGTTGTTGAGAAATGTGGGGATTAAGCACTAGGATTGATATTGATCTTTATTGGGGATTCCTTCTGATACCTTGATTGGTGATCAGACAAAAACAACTTCGTGATTTCTAGTTATCTGGTCATGTCGATCACATGTTTTTTGGTGTTTGGACTCTACCAGTCACATGTTTTCTGGAGTGATCGGTCCGTTCTTGGAGATGATCGATCATTGTATTATGAATTATCCTATGGGTTGATCGGGCTATTTCTGAATGATCAGATGACGCCCAAAGGTAATTGATTGTGGTTGATCCGACTTCTGATCCTAAAACTACTCGTCAATCCTGATATTTACTTCGAGTCCGCATGAGTCTAGATTTTTTCTAATAGCCATTCCAAAAGGCTGGTACAATAAGGGTTGTGGTATCTCTTATTACCTTGAGTTTGTTCTTAATGGCTATGAATTTTTCTCCAATAGCATGATCGTTGTTGACCATATTGTATTTCTAAAATTGAAACTTTGTATACTTATATTTTTTGTTATATGCATTGTTGAGAATAGAGTTGAGAATAGATGATGGTAATGTCAACTTTTTAAGGAAACCGTTTGTTTTTAACCTTTTTAGGGAAATGGTTCGCCTGTATACGGTTAACCATATATTCACATGTTAGTGCATGGAAATTTCATATATGTTTATTTTTCATCTTATATTGAAGAATTGCATCTTTATCTTGAACTACACACACACACACACACATACATATAAAGGCACACTCTAGGCCACCACCGTTTATTAGCCCCCCTTTTGCACCTTATTTTAGGCAACTTATTTATAATTTAATATATCCCATATATATTCACACAGTTATCAACATTATTTACTATTATATTGGTTCATAATGGAAGATGCTAATCATATTAGGGCTATCAATGGATGTAGATAATTCTATATCCACATCCGAAATCATTTTTGGATATTCGCATTCATGGTTATGGACATATATCAAATTATTAGTTGATCTGCTAACGATTGGTAAATCAAGGAACATAAACGAAAAATCTTGTTTAACATAAAGTTTTTTTTATCAACCCAATTGATTTCTAAAAAGTTAAAAGTAAACAAACAGGATGATAATAAATTGTTTTGTGCCTTTAATATGTATTTAGTGTGTATAATATAAACTTCCAACTTAATAAAAAATAAATTAGCAAATTTCATGATCCTAAAATATAGATAATTTAAATTATAATCATGAAAAAAATGAATGGATAATTTTTGGATGACGATGTGCCTATGTCCGCATACGTATCCAAAAAATAGATATACAATATTCAGAAGAATAGATGCAGTCGGATTTCAGATTTTTCAAGTATCTACTTACAATCCTAAATCATGTGAGCTGTTGATTGTAACATCATTATGAGGTAGTACAAACTGCGACTATCATAACATTCTAATATTGTTATGGTGTCATCATTTTTGTTTATGCATATTGAGTTTATCAGACACTACAAGAAAAATCCGCTTCATTTTTAAGTGATAAATGTAATCGACTTTGAAAGAAAGACGAAACCAGTTCTGTTGTATTTTAGCTACCTTAAATTTAAAATAATCAAACCTAACATTACAAAAGTTTGCTTGTTATCACATGATCACCAAGATGCAGGCTCACGATCTGATTATTATTCATTTACAATATTTCCCATAACCTGTCTACTGCATCTCATAACATTATTTTCAATTTTCAAATTTGGATTTTTTTTTTGTGCTAATATGATATAAGAATCTATAATAGAGTTTAGGAGTGGCCATGGATGGTTTAGGGTGATGTAAGCCCACCACATAGACCTGATGCGGGTCTGGTATTTTTACCTCAAATTTGGAACCCTTATGAATCAAGGTATATCTTTCCCGCTCCAAAATATGATGAAATTGTGCACTAATATACAAATGTTTATTCATAGTTTATCACTAAAAGTTAAATTAAATACAAATAAAAATATGTTTATAATGATAAGAGAATATAACAAAAGCGAGTTGTATGATAAAAATTTAAAAGATGTGCATTTTTTATTTTATAATTACCATTGATACAAATTAGTACTATGAATATTTTATATTTTATTGATTGGAAGATATTATATTCATGACATAACCACTTATACTTAAAAGAATAAAAAAATATACATTATAACAATAAAGCGGTTTCATGATTTTTCAATAATGCGGGTAGGGTTAGAGCAGGTCAACCGTGCCCCACCCTGAACCGACCTTAGATCCAAGCCTATTAAATGCAGTTTGAGGGTCTACCGGCTATGAAGATCCAATTGAATGGGTCTAGACGAGCCAAAACAGGGGAGGACTAATCCAGTTTGGACCCTAGATCCACCTCATCGCCATTCCTACTAGCTTTTGGTCCCACACTCCTCCTCATTCATCACACTCTCCTTTTCCCCTTTCTTTGCTTACAATCACTTCAGTTTTTCCACTCTTCTCGAAATCATCATATCTATATCTAAATATTAAATCCATAGAAGTGTAATATTAAGACATTACACATTTGTAATTATATATTAACAATATTGATATTGGAAAAAATTATAAATTAAGCACATTCAGGTTAGAAAAGCATGGAGTAAACGCATTAATGCGATATATACTCCATTGCCAATTGGTCTCATAATAATACCCCGCACCCCTTAACATCCCCGAGAACTGGGTTATGACAAGAAATGTGGAGCGTTGTAGGTATAAAGAAATATATCATAGAGATTAAGATTCAAAAATAGTAAAATAATAAATACAGCAAAAGACATTTAACCTGAAAACATAACTTTTACTTCAGAACCCAACATTTATTTCATTCATAGAACATAAAGCCACCACATTTATTATGAAAAGAAAACCTCAATCCTACTATGCAAAAAAAAAACCTCAATCCCATATATTAGAGTACAAAAATGATCATCATAATCCTTCTCAATATCAATCTACAACCCAAGATAATAGAAAAGTTAACAAAGATAAACAATACATCAAGATAGAATTGGAATCTCCTAAAACCAAGATGTTTGTAGCGATCAACCCTGAGAGCCTAAGGAGAAAGAAAAGCAAGAGTGAGAAGTCTATCAGACGTTTGGTGAATGATGTAACTACTAACATAATTGATTAAGATAAAGGAAGTAGACTCAATAATAGTTCTAGTTTAAATTGGGTACAATGATCATGCATAACTACAAAAGGTAAATATATTTAAACTGATTGTTCGGTTGTTTGCACTTATTCAACCACTGAGTATAAGAAATATGATTAGGAAATTTCTGATACTACCCATCGCTCGGCCTTTCCCCCTATTTATCACCTCGCATTATAGAATCACTATGGACCCGCCCATCATGAAGTCGATCACTGCCTGTTTATCCTTCATTAAACGAATAATTTAATGTCTGGATGCAGTAGTGATTTATTTTCCCTACCCGATGTTGCCTCACCTTGTTCATTATTGGAATACTCTAACTATCGTCCATTCCCTGTTGACTACTTATTTACCCCAATCAGCATAATCTTGCCCAGCCTCAACCCCATATGTGAGGCCACTTATAGTAATCCTGAAAGGGAAATTTGTGCTACCTGCCTAGACATCGTGATCTAAGCCTTATTTATTGGCCACTTATATACCTACTTTAGCATGCTTAGCCTCGACCCCCTTATCGAGACCATCAATTTTTAACCTGAAAGGTGATGTTGCTGGTACAAACTACTACTGTTTCCTATTTATTAACTTAATCGAAGATCTAGGTTTTAACTATAATAAGTCTTTTTATTCCCTTTTTGATTATAATCCCCTTGTTATAATTTTAGTTGCAAATTTGCCTATTATGATTTTCTAACATGTCTATATAGTTATCATAATAATACGCTCATTCTCTGTGGCTTTTCAAATTACAACCCATGTTATAATTTGCTGCAAATTCTACTAATTTTCCTGAATACTTTTTGAATACAAATCTACAGTTTATGTACAAATTTGTATAAATATAGTTCATTTTCTTTAAATATGTATTTGCAAAATTTATACATTTTATTCTATTTTTCTATTCGCAAAAAGAGGGTTAAATCTGCATCATATAACCAACTTTTATATATCTTGGCATGTTTAAGTACAAACTTGAATAATTGCAGAAACTAATAATAATTGACAAGAATAAAATAACTGCTAAGGGAGAAGGACTGAAAAATTGAATTCTAGAATTCAATTGAAAAGAAATGCTAATAAAGAATAGAGAAACGCATATAGAAAACAACTTATAGAAAAACTACTTAAAAAATGTAAGAAAAACTTCCAAAAGAAATTATAGAAAATCTATTATAAATCCATTTTCCTAAATTACCAAAAATCTGAATAGTTACAACACTCGTTTGTAGTCCTTAGCTTTTGGAGCATGCACAACTTTCACAAATCCCATCCCTATGTTGATTAATAATATTTTTCTTACAATCTCTTCTCATAGAAAAATTTATGTTTTAGGTCCACCTCAATTAAGATAGAACCCAAGGGGAAAAATTTGTATTGTGAATGAAGATCTAGGCCTAGGGTCTTGTTTGAGTGGAACTACGGGATTTCAAGCCATTAGATTACTTTATTCAATCTAGTATAGACACGAAATTCAGCCAAAAACAACCTTTAGATTTTCGAATAACTGAACAGGATTAAAACATGTCACTCTTAAAATTAAAATTTATGATTCGGCTCGCATTTAGACGAAACAACATCTAGGTGAGAATGTGGGTTGACTCGGTTCAACCCTAGGCTAAGCTTTATGGTCTGTTTTTTCTTCTCATCTTTATTCATTTCAGAAATATTCTTATGACTTGTTCCTTTAATAACTTTTTCAAACTAACTCCGATTTCGACAAGTTACATAAGTTATATATGTAAATTGCCTAGAAAATTACCACGGATGCAATGGTGAAACTCCCGTTGCTAGATTCTAAAAATTTCACAAACTTATTTGTTTCTTAATTAATTCTTTAATTTATTATTACTTAAAATTTGAGGTTGTTACATATTTAGTTCAAGCATTCAAGAGGCAGTGGTCTATCACTTACACATTTCACTTGTCTGATATAGAGATGAAGGTGACATCGTACAATTTTTATCTTACCAATATACCTATTAAGGTGTCTGATTATGTTTTGGTTATATTCTCATAACGATTTCCCAATGGGTTACAATGAGTTTTTCCCCTGTTACTAGAGGGTACTCTAGATATGGGATTTATTAGCCTCAGAGCCCTTGGTTACTACCATATTTAGCACTGTTGAGGTTATGCGAGATTTTATTTTATGCTCTTTTTACCTATACATGCTTGGATCCATGTTCTTTATGAACCACAAGAGCATTATACATCTTGATTACATGTCATTTTTAGTAGATTCTACCCATATCTCACACCTAGATCAAGGTTCATCTATTCATGTAACACCTAGGAATTTGGCGTTAAATCAGTTATTTAATTAGTTTCCATAAAATAATTTGAGCAAATGATGGAAGTTGACTATAAAACTTGCACTGTGCGTTCATGATGAAATCTTGGTCAACTTTTGTGATCGGAACTTGGAGAACCGAGTCCATATGAAAAAGTTATGGATGAAAGACCAAAACGATTGAAAATAAAGTATAAACAAACAAAACATTAACTCAAAATTAATCCTCCCCAAGATCTACTATCGCCAAATCGTCCCAAGCGACCAACCGCTTGGTCGACTTCTTAGTCAATAGGAGAATGTGGCAGTTAGGGTTTCAATTATTATATTATTATATCGATAGACGGATTTTAATTAAATTAAATGTAATCGCGTCTATAAAAGGCTTAGACCCCTACTCTTTGATCATATTTTCTAGAGGCGGCATCAGAGCTCCACTGTTTCCACTTCTCCAGTCTCGTCTAATTCTTCTAAAATAAATCTGTTTTTTTATCAAACAAATAAGAATTGGAGAAGATGAATCTAGAAATATGAAGAAAAGTTAATTCTGCCTATTAGGTAAACTTATGCTCCTTTTTCCAATTCTTTTCCAAATCTATAAATCTAAAAATGTAAAGCTATACTCTTTTTATACATTATTAAAGATCTGTAGGGATTTAGAAACATAAACCTAAAAGTTGTGTTTAGATTTGGATTTTGGAATAGCTTTCAGGTGAGTGGGAAATTTATTCCTTGTTTCTAATATCAGATTTACTTCGCTCGAGTTAATTTGAATTTATATGCCTAAAATCCGATATCTACTTGTATGCGTATTTGTTATATCATTCATATCTTTCCTACAATTCTTTATTATATCTCGTAGTTATTGTTTACACCTTAAATATTGAATCAGTCCCTAAATATCATTGTGAGTATGTAGCTGTTTTTTTCTTCTTTCAGATTTGTAGGATTGAGTGTAATTTGTAAGAACTACCAAAATTTATATCTTAAATTGTAAATATATTTGTGTTTTTATTGTTTAGGGTTTTTCTTGATTCTTATGAATTAGCTCTTTTGTTCTTTTTCAATAAAAAGGCATTGTTTATTGGAAATGTTAACAAAAGTTACAGGAAGAGATGTTTGAATTCATGTATTTTGTACATAGTTTATATCATCTGTTCCGAATAAAATATTCCTTATTTCTTTTTATTTTGAATGTGTCAACATTCTATCTTTTTAATTATTTAGGAAAAACTTATAAAAATTATAGTAAATAACCTTTTTATAAGATTTTGAATCTCAACAAGGCTGAACATAAAAAGATTTCTCTAGTTATTATCTTGGAGTAGAATGCAAAATAATTGTAATTTAAAAGAATTAGTAACTAAGTAAATATCGCACTAAAAATATACATATATAACTATATTATAAATCTATCCTACAAACTATACATAAATAACACAATTCTTATTATTAAAAGTGTAAACTCAAATTATAGGTTTGAATTTGAATGTTTTCCATTTATGATGGATATAAGTTAACATTTCCCATAATGAATGGAAATAAATGTTTGTAACCATTATATTTCTTAATAATAAATGTGGAGTTAAATGTTTTAATTAAAAAGGTTATTATTAACTTAAAGAAGGATTAATATTTTAACCATGGATGCTGTGGGGAAATAAGTAGGGAAGTAAATGTCAAAACGTTACAACTTCGGGAATAAATGTTGTATCTTCAATTTAGGAAAATAATATAATAAAATTACATATTATGCGTATACATATATAATAACTAATAAATCAAATAACAATACTAAAAAAATTGGAGTTACAATAATACAATTAATGTGATTAAATAAGACTAGTATTAATGTTATTTAATAATGTGTCCATTGCCTTAGGAAACATGACCGTTGCGGTCATGTTTCGCATGTGACCATTATAGAAATTGATTGGTTTAATTTATGTGTCCATTGCCTTATGAAACGTGACCATTATGGTCATTAATGACATATGACCATTATAGTAATTAATTGAATTAATGGGGAATTAGGTATTAATTGCCGTAGTTAATTCTAAGTCCAATGAATAAATAATCTTAGAGTATAAATCTTAGGAAATAATCCTTATCATATTTCTACTTTAATTCTAGAATCAATGTTTTTTTAATTAATATAATAATTGGACTTAGTAAGTTAATGATGTGAGGTCAGTTGCATTATTCGACAGAAGTTTGCACTTTCCAGCAGTCGATATATGTACAACTGATGCGAGATATCATTTACCATAAGAACCCATGACAATCAATAATTATTTGCATAACCGAATTTATCCTAAAGGTTTACTTTAAGCGTTGATGTATTAAATGGTTGTAGGGCCCGCCCCTTTTCAAAATAATTTTATAGTGTAGCTTACTTCAAGATAAAAGGTTTTAAGTAGAAGGATCCACCTAAAGGGGTATTAAGTGATTGGATTCATCATTTTCCCTTAAAGGGTAGATTTGTAGGGTCCACACATATTTGGAATTAAGTAATTAGATAGCTCCTCTCCCTATAAATAAGAAGTGTTAAATGGATAATTGGGTACAAAATTGGTAGTCCCACGATAGTCCACTTCCTTTATGTAGTAAGTGATTGAGTTAGAGTCCGCCTTAGATTATGGCATTAAATGAAAGATATTGGGGTACCTAGGTATGTCTATCCTACAGGATGTATTAAGTGACTAAGGGATTATATAATAAAGCCAGCTAGTGGTAACATAGAAGTCCACTGGGGGAAGGTCTTAAATGACGGTTAATCATCTACCTAAGTGACTGCTTACAGTCTCTCATTTTACGTGGGTTTGGGATATGCATGAATGATGGAAGCCTTAAGTTATCAGTACTTAGTAGCTAGTGTCCTATAATTTATAGTAGCATGTTAGTAAACCACATAGTAAGAACTTAAGTTATCATAGGAATCTTCCTTATATAATTTGTTGTGAGTAAGGCCATAAGTGACTATAAAACCCACCTCCTTTATTAGTACGGTATTAAGTAGTTTGAATGCCCGCTCTTAGTTTTGGTATCGGCTTAAAGACTTCATATATATGTAAAAGTTCTATCTTAGTATATTATAATATTTTATCCCTGGGAAGCGTTATCTTAGGTATGGTAGTTAATCATCATGTGTAATCTTCGCAAGGTTAGGTTAGAATCACTAGCCTTGTTAGATGTAAAATTTGGGTGGAACCAAAGGGGATGCATCTGTGGATTGTAGACAGCGTTATACATTTTTTACTCACTATGACTTGTTGTTCTGACCCCTTTCCTCTTAACAATCCTCAAGTTTATCTTCGGAAAGACAAGTACTTGCAAGTAATCAAGTTTGGTTTTCCATTCTTAATTGATCTCTCATGCTCGTTATTTATGCAGTAGTTCACTATTAAGGTAGTTTTGCCTTAGTCGATATATGTTACCCTATCTTGTTTCTGTTGTGATTAGTTTTATTGTACTATGATTATACTCATGCTCATTATTTGCAGGTACCAGATTTACGCTATCCATGCTAGGGAGATTTTGAGGTTTGGCTTTTTTCAAAATTCGGGTTCAGGAAAGTATGGGGTGTTACAATTAGACTATTTTGGATCTAAATATATGAGGCTATCATGCATACCAATGCATAGTTCTAGATCGTATGCAGTCACTATATGAGCTTGTGCATCTTTATAGGCTTAAATCAATGCTCTGGATGTGCCTCCTTAACAATTGATTGGATAAGTTGAAGATGACTTATCTGAGTCGGTCCATTTTGGTGATAATGACGATAGGTTGTTATGAAATGTCTTATGTTGTTGGTGTATGTTGTATATTGTATTTCTACCTTTTTACCATTTGAATGATGTCTTGTGTTGCTGATATATGTTGTATATTTTATTTTTACTTTCGTATCATTTGGGTGATACATATTGTGTTGTTGATATATGTTGTATGTTGTATTTCCACTTTTGAACCATTTTCTTGATATCCCTTAAGTTGTTGATGTATTTGTATATCTATTTTCATACCATTTCGATAATATATCTTATGCCATTGATGTATGTTGTATACTATATTTCTACTTCTGTACAATTTTGATGATATATCTTATCTTGGTACACCAATAATGATACAAACATAGAAGTTATAACTAGAACAATAAAACATGAAAGATACAACAATAATGTCACAAATATAGCAGATATACCAATATGTATAATCTTCATGTTAATTTTCATCTCTAACAATTCCCACCCTCTTGTCTTTCAATTTCAGTAGTTATAGACCTTACGCAATTTTTTTTCCTTCATTTCTTCCAACCTCTCTTTATTATTCTTGACAAACTTCTCTCTTATTTCTCGGGTACGATCTTAAAGATGTGTTCTACACCACCTTCTTTTTTGATAATTTCACACCAAGTGGCTTGCTACTCTGTTGATTTTCTTCTTCCCATTCATCGATAACAATGTTGTCTTTGGTGTCATTGAGCTAGACTTTTTGAATCACCAATATTAGAGATAACATATATTTTTTATGTTTCTCTTGTTTACTCTTCCCTTTTGATTGCATTGCATGAACCACTTTGATGTTTTCAAAAAATCAGTTGGCTTGATTCCTAGAATTCATGGCAGTCTTGGAATTGATAATCATGAGGTGTTTTTCTTTCGTTATCACTTGACAATAGCTTTCTAAAATGCATGTCTTCTCTTTGGTGCTATACACAAAAAGAAAAAGAAGAATAAGTATAAATAGAAATATAAATAACCAACTAAATAGTAAAACTTACTAAATCAAATGCTTCTTCAAGTGCACCGAGATTAGTTTATTAAATTTTGAAAACCAACTTTTGTATAAATGAGTATGTTATTTATCATATCAAAATGACCCACTATTGCCTTTTTTGTTCTCTCTACCAAAGAATTTCTTACTGTAAGGTTTCTTCACTTTCCCGCAACGAAACACTTTTTCTTTAATCATTGTCATGGATAGAATCTGTTGAGTAGTGAGCTCAACAATAGTAGAGACGCTTGTCCTATGTCGGCATCCAATTAATGAAGGAAAAGAAATATAAATATTAGCAGTGTTTTGCAATGCTTCATCAACGAAATCAGAAGTACCGTCATTTCCACTCAATGAGGACGACCATTCAGACTGAATAGGGTATTGTTGTTCTGAATCTTATTGAGTAGACCATGCATTCAATGATGTCGTTGTTGATGGTTTCATGTTAAAAAACCAATTTATAGGTATGGTTTTGAAATTAAAGTGTAGATGAGTTTGAAGATGAGAGAAATATTTAATAATGGAAATATAACGCCTGTTCAAATAGACGTCAGGACAATTTCTTGTTTAGTAGGTAATATAATTTTTTATGCATATTTTTTCTAGTTGTATACATCAATGCTAATAGATAATGATAATTTCAGTTTTTAAAATGAAATAGTTTCATTTTAATCTTTTTAAGAAAGTGGTTTGCTTGTATGCAGTAACCATATATGCAGATGTTAGTGTAGAAAAGTTCCACTGCATGTTATTTTTTTTGAACTTATATCGCTATGTTGCATATTTTGTCTTGAACTATGTAACTATAATTTTTATTTTCTTGGCATGGTTATCAACATTCTTTACGCTTATCACAGTTCATAGTGGTTGTTAGCAACAAGTTTGGTCACTAACTCACCAGAGAATCCAAATCATAGAACTAATGTAAATCCTATGCAGTTAATTCCTCGCTAAATCCCCACAATATCCCCGTAGAGCCCATAGCGCTCTTCAACCGCTACGCTATTTCAGTTTAGCTTTGATTAACACTAGATCCCCTTTCTCCCCTCTATTTTCCGCTGCATCCGCTAAATCAAGGCTTTTTAGCATCCGCTTTAGCAGTTTTAACATATAGAACTTGATTTGACTAGTTCTTGTTTTAAAAAAATCAGTAAATTCAGCGTAAAGTGCTAAATTTAAGGCATAAGTGCTAAAATATATGGTAATAATCAATTACACTCATCAAAATTAACTTGAATAACTATGATATTGCTTGATTTTTTATACAAGGTTAATTAATATTAGTTTCTTGCACACATATAATATGAGAAAGATGATTAATTAATTTTCAAATATTTGGTTTTATATCTAATGAACATTTTTGCGCCTCTGCTATATTCCCGCTTTATCCCTACTACACCTTTTTACACATCTGCCACTATAAAACCGCTGAGTGCATTAATTGCATAGCTTAAATCCTTAGATAAAAGAGAATGCATGAAAAAGTAAATAACACTGTTAATTTGTAGTGGTTCTGTAATGTTCCTAGATCCGCTATGAGATAATCTATTATATATATTGTTAGATTACAAAAACAGTACTATTTTGAGTACAAGAATGTGGAGAAAATAAGTTGAGTAATTGATTAAGCAGAGTCCTCGTGTAGAAAAGCCAAAAAATATCTTTTAAAATGTCAAAAGTCCTATATTTATAAATGTAATTATACTCGAATTGGCCTGAAAATCCGAAGAGAAACCAGGGGAGAGGAACGAGCAAATCAGTAAAACTTGTGTCAGATCGCCCATAATTTTTCCTTGGATTGGTACCGATTCGATTGTTCGGGTCGACACTGATCCAGGTCTGATCTGACCATGTACACTCCACTTCCATCTTCTTTTTAAGTCCTTTTGTGTTAATTCCAAGCTCCAAGTATGCACTAATCCAATGTGTTGAACTCATGATCAAGCCAATTCTACTTGATGTCCTAGCCAAAATGGCCGATACAATTTGGAGCATTGGGTTTGGATGATTCAAAAGTTAAGCCAGCATGCATTCATGTTTATTCGCTTATGATGCTTCTTCCAAGCAATTCCGAGTACCTTTAATATCATATTACCATCTGTACTCTGTTAACAAGCTATCCAGCTACCCCTTTAGACTATTCACCTTGATGGTTAGGTAATTCGCATAACCAAGTCTCAAGTGTAATGGTATCGTAAAAAAGCGGATTAATGCTTAACTCCCAAAACATATCTTCCAGTGGAAGATATGTTTTGTATAATGCATCCATAGTCCATAATCCATAATCCACTCGAAAACCAATATCAAGTCAATATCCGATAATGAAATCCACGATCATATTGGATTATTTATATAATATATGTCCATTTCGAATCCAAAACCTGAAATCCAAGATCCATAACATATACAGAATCTACAGCTAACCATTTCAAGCTGAAACTCAAACCTATAGCCTTTCGAGGAAAATCCTAAGTCGGCATAATCCATACCTACAAAATCCGATCGAGTGATCATATTTCGAGACATACAAACTCTAGCTAAGAACAATCTGTACTTGATGACTGGTTTGACATCTTTGCCAAGTCTCGGTAAAAACCGCCTGAACATTATCAAGCATTATCCGTACTCGGCGACCAATGAGTTATTAAAGTTAAAAATTTGATTTCCAATTTCAAACTTCATAGGCATAATTCTAAACATGCAAAATCATATTATTAAAGTAATAAATTAATTAAAAATAAAAATAATAATGGTTCATCAGCATCCAAAGCGTGCCTAGGAACAAAATACTGCCCCCATATAGGTGCAAGTAGCTTAGCCATTTCGATTACAATTTTATTAAGTGAGAAATCGAATGGTTCATCATTGGCTAAGAGCATGCCTAAGGATTAAATCCTAATTTTATATATTTGTAAGCTGACTCAACCACCTAAAATCCAAATCCAAGGCTTTAGTTGATAATAATCCCAAGCGAGCTAGGTAATGGCTCACTCCTATCTCGGGTGGCCGATGGCTTCTCCCATTCCATCGTCGCTATCCTGTTCTAAACATATCACACTAATTGTCCACTTTTGATGCTCTTCTCTATCATATCTTGCAAATATGACTCTCATTTGTATAATGAATATCCATATCATGAAATAAATGATGCTTTTGTGATGTTCTTTCCTGTTCTGTGGCTTCCTTCTAGTTTTCCTAAACGAAAGACGACCATTACTCTACTAGTATATCGTATCCAAGCTTGCGTTCTAAGCCGTATATGAAGAGATTTTTGTTTCTCGTTTTTTCTTATTTTGTCGGCTAAATCCATCATCAGTCTTCTATTTTCCTTTATCCTTTCCAAAACTGGATAATCCGTCATTTATAATCACATTAATTTCAAAAGTCTCTTGATCTGCTCTTGCATCTTCCTGCCTAAGAAACCTATCTTCCTCATAGTAAAATTCACCGAGATCCCCTGGGGATCTTCTCAGCGAAATCTTGAGATTCAAATTAACAGGTATTCCTAAAACCCCAGCTATTAAAAACCATAGTGCATCTAGTCATTCCACTGAAGTGGCCGCTGCATTAAACCTTTCCAGAAACTTTTATAGAGTATCCTTTGTACCTTTCCATATCATAGTCAATGTCATTAAATTCTTGGGTCAACTAATGTGGACCCAAAGTTGTTCCATAAATTTCTCTACAATTTTTGTCCAAGTGCCAATGGAACAATTATCCAACTGCTCGACTCACATGGTAGCTATATCCGATAGAAATATCAAGAAACACTTTCCTACTACTTCATCTGATGTCCCCAATACTTCCATATGTCATGTATACCTTATATGACCAATAGTCAAATCCTTCCTCCGCTGTAAGTTTCCAACACCAGAAGTTTGAAGTCTGAAGGGTTCCTTGAATTCCCTATGTTTGGGGTAAGAAAAAATCTGATTTGCACTATCCTGATCCTGTTTATATTATCCTCCTCTCGAAACATGATGAATAATGTATGCAATCATGTTATCATTGTCCAAAAAATTGCCTCTAGTCACAAGCATCGGCATCAGCAACCCGAATACCAAGTTCATTGGAACTAGGACGTACACCCCATATGTTAGAATCAAATCAGTGCCGATCCTACGAGTGGGATTGTTTCCAAACTGAGTCCCTTAGAGAGGGTCCATCTATATCTTCTCCAAGCCTATGTCCTAAACTCAGGGCACCTAAACCCTAGTTTCCAACCTCAAGTGTCGAATTCGTATAGTGTCCATAGCCATTCTAGCGTCTCCTGGGGGGTTAGCCCTTATTTGAACCGGGTAGGAACCAACCTCGAGATCAGGATCATTACCGTTTCAAGGTGTTTGATGGGCATTTTCACCCTAATTCCATTTTTTTCATTCCTTTAATGATGGATTCAACTCTAGCACTTCCTTCCTAACCTCCAGATCTTTCTTCATGTTTTATTTGTTTGAGGAAGGAAGTCATCAGTTATCTTGCTCCTTAATAAATCCTCTTAGCGTTCTCGCCTAAATTCTAGTTGTTAGATCACTCCATCCATCTCATTGCTAGCGAGATAGAAAAAGGGGTTCCTCTTGAGGAAGCCTCCTGACTTCTTTCAACTAGAGCATCTGTTCTCTTCTTTCTTTCTTTCCATTTTCAATCCTTAGAGATCCAATTCAATTCAAACGTTCCCTTTTCTAGCGTGACAAAAATGTTTGTAATGATTTTGGTTATAAGCACACTAGAAAATTCAAACTGTAGAAATCATATAACTAAATTAAATCCAAAGTTCATAGAAAATGCATTAAAAAATAAAGGACACCGCAAATTTATAGTGTTTCAACAATATGCCTAGGTCTTTTGTAAGTTAATCTATTATTGGTTACAATATAGTAATAGTTTAATATAAGAATATAGAGGAAGGAAGTTGAGTAATTGATTTAGTAGAGTCCTGCGTAAAGAAACAAAAAGGATCACCCTTGAAGTGTTCCAAGTACTCTATTTATAAATGTTGTGTGGCATGGATCAGCCTGAAAGTCCAAATAAACAACAAGATGTGCTCAACCAATTCAGTAAAACATAGGTCGGATCGTCCATTGTTTTGTCTTTAATCGGTACTGATCCAGAGGTTCGAATTGGCACCGACCCGGATTCAAACCATGTGGACCGATCTGACTCTGTACTCTCCTCTTACATCTTCCTTTTCAGTCCTTTTATGTTGATTTTTACCTCCAAGTAAACATTGATCCAATGTTTGGAACTCAAGATCAGGCTGATCCAACCTGATGTCCAAGCCAAAATGGTCGATCCAATCCAAGGCATTGCGTTTGACTTATTCGGAAGAAGATTCCACATACATCCATGTTTATCTGATTTTGATACTCGTTTCAAGCAATTCCAATGATTGATCACCTATATAAACATGCCAATCTTTTTGTCCGATTTGAAGCAATCTAACATTGTTATGGTGTCGTCGTTTTTGTTTATGTAAATTGAGTTCATTCGACACTATTAGACAAATCTACTTCATTTTTATGCAACAAAGATTGGCTCGCTTTGAAAAAAGATGAAACCACTTCTATTCTGTTTGAGCTAAATTCAATTTTAAATAATCAAACAAGCAGTATAGAGTCTTCTTATTATCACTAAAACGTAGGCTCCTGATCCAAGTATTATTGGTATAAAAAATTCCTGCAACATTGTCCATTTCATCTCCAAATATTTATATTACTTTTGATTTTCAAATTTGGGAATAATTTAGGTTATTGCAGTCCAAAAATCTATAGTAGTGTGTACTCTTCCTTATTCATCACATTCTTCTTTTCCCCTTTCCTTCCTCATAGTCGCTTCAGTTTTTCTTTCTTTTCGAAATCATCATAGTCTGTATCTAAATATAAAATCTATAGAAGTATATATCTTTTTTAATCAGACTCTGTAGTCCATTTGCAAAGCTAGGGTTTTGAATCATGTCTAATCCGTCATTAAGCTCACTTTATTTTCCCTTTCCGCATAAGGCATAGTCATTCTCAAGGCCAAATTCAAGCTCTAGACTTCATTACCTAAATTCCTCTTTTGACGCTATGATGTTGAATAAAGTTTTTGTTGATCGATTGTCTTGGAAAACTAAAGGCAAAATATTACGGAGGCATTTTGAGTAGGACGATGATATTTTGGAAGTTGTTGTGATTTTTATTAGGAGCACTAATGTTAAAGTTAAATATTGCATTAGTACTAGATTTATGTGAAAGAACCAAACTCTTACAAGCAACTAGATCTATTTTGCATAAATTCAACATAGGTAATCAAATTTAATGAAAGATAAAAGAAATAACAATAAGGAAAAGTAGATAACACTAAATTTATACTAATCAGAATGTTAACTAAGCCTACGTCCACTTTATAAGTTTAGATTGTATTCTCTACTTCTTTTACAAATATTTAAAGTACAAAAATTTGAATAAATCTCCTAGAACTGATGAATCTAATCTCATAAATATAACAAATTATTGGAGTAAATCACTGTAACCCTGTTGTTGATTGATATTGACTGGTCTTAATGAAGGATTATGTTGGAGAAGCACTTTGGCAGCGTGTAGGAAAGAAGAGGTTTTATCCTCTTCATGTAAGAGGTAGGTGGGTATTTATAGGAATTTGGAGCAGAACTAGGCTGGCTTATAGTACTAAAGATTCATTTAGGAGGTAGAATGTTGTGCCCAAGAAATTTAGACCAACAGTTATGGATTGGTGCTGATCCATAGATTTTGGATTAGTGTTGATCCATAGACTAGTCTTTTTTTAGTTGTTATCTATTTTTTGGCCTTCTAGTGTTCTAGTGATTCTTCATGTCAAAATTCGTAGGATTCAGACTCCGTTTGTATATACTTGAAAATTAAGCCATGTTAAACTGCCTTCTAATTGTACAGTCCATCTAATATCTTGAGCTTGATGTTGACGCGGCGAGCGGGCTATTCGTGCATGCCAACGTTCGAGTGTATGTTATATAGCAAAACTATAATCCAAATCAAAATCCAAAGAGTAGCGAAATGTAAAAGGAGAACACGGCTTTTATAGTGGTTCAGCACTAACGCCTACATCCACTCCATAGCAATCATTCATCATATAATTGTCAAATGCTAATGTTGTACAAATTCTAACAACATATGTGTACAAAGTTGTATAATAGAACAACACATAGTTTCTTAATTCTAAACTCTAACCAAAATGACCTTCGTCTTCCTCATTGAGTCAAAGTGTGTAGAAATGTCCAAGAAATGGCTCCAATGTCCAAAGGTGTGAAAATATTTCCAAAAGTACGCCAAAAGTCCAACAGAATGTCCAAAAGATGTAGGAAAACTTTTGTGTAATGTTCAAAAGTCTAAAAGAAGTTCAAAGTCCATGAAGATGATGAAGGCAACCATTAATGGTGCTTGAGAGCTTCAATCCTGTTTTGCCAAAGTGTGGAAATACCAAACGAAAACCAACCCTTTGGAATGCCAAGCTTGAGGGTATTTATAGGTGAGTTTTTGAGCCACCAGGCCGAATTTCGTATACCTAGGGGATGGAAATTCGCATCCCGAAAATAAAGCTAAAAGTCCAAGCCAAAGTCAAAATATCGCATCCTTATACTTCGAAATTTTGAATCCCAAAAAGTAGTTGAGCACATTGAGATGACTTGGGGAAAAACGGTGATCCCTCTGTTTAATCAACATGCCAGATATTCTTGGCAAAATCCAAGTACTCAAATCCCTACCACAAAGCCAAATTTTGCCTACCTGTGATGCGATGCGAAGCCGAGAAAAAATTAGATCCACCCGAGTTGCTCAATTGATTTCGAGATTCCCATTTTCAAATCCCTATGCTAGGCTAAGTTTTCATATTTGAATCCCTGATGCAAATTCGAGGATTTCGCAACCCATCTTGAGTCAAACACGCCTTTTTTAGTTGCCAAATTGGATTGGCAAATTCATATCCCTACAATATCCACTTTTCGTATCGCGATGCACACCGGAGAGAGTAGGTGATCGGGCTGATGCGATCACTTGAGTTTTCGCACCTAATCAGGAGTCGAAATATGAGGGATGCTAATTCACCAAGTTGCCAAGCCAGAAATTAAAAGATGATCAGCCTAATGCACACACGAAAATAACTGATTTTCATGTGTTGATATGCATTTTCAACAAGCCAGATCCATTGATCAACCAAATTTCCAAAAATGATTAGCCAAGCACGAATACATGGTTTTCAACATTTTTCATGTGTCGATTATCTGTTTTTGAACGTGCCAGGCCAAAAAATTTCCAAATGCCAGATCTTGATGTCGTGAGTCGCGCAAGACATTTTTCATGATCGTGTTATGCCGATCAGCTGTATTTAAGTTTGCGAAATCAGATTTTACCGAAATCCATATATTTTTCCACAACCAGTTTTGTTACGTGATCAGACTGAAGCGCTCTAGAATTTAGAGCTGATTGGACTAAGTCGATCGGGTATTTTACCATGCCATTTTTTCAAAGTTTATTACCTATGCTTTTACGATTCGAGACTATTTCCAAGCTTTTACGAACGCATCACAACTTCGACCAAATCGCTTTGTGTTTTATTATGATGCCCTCGAGACTTGAGCGTGTCGCTAAACAAAATCTTGACATGTAACGGCTTTGCCAAAAACTGGTCAATACTTTGCCCTCAAAAACATGTCTTTCTTGATCGAAGGAAGACGTGTTTCGCGAGAAAACCAAAAATTTAGGATCCAAAAGGAAAAGCTAGGAGAAGTCCAAAGTGAACTTCTATAACTAGAAAACTAAAGAGCCATGATCGCGCCAGATTGTTACTTGAGGAATAACCAAAATAGGCAGAGTAACCAAGGACTGTAGGAGTCCGATAACCTAAATAACCAGAAAATCCATATCCGTAAAATCAGGAAAACTCAAAATCCATAAATCTAGAGTAGACAATAACCTTATGTTAGATAACCAAATGAATCGCCTTGTCAGGACGATCCAGTAACCAACCATACGAGTAGGATCCAAGACTCACCACAAATCAAGCCGATATTGCTAAAGTAGGGCAAGATGACCAGGATAGCCACGAGTGAATGGTCTTGTCGTGCCACTGACAAGCCTACCCGATGTAACCAAAATCTAGATAAATCGTCTTGAGAAGACGATCCAATATCCAAACGAGCAGGATCCATCGACCAGACGAGCAAGATCCAACACTTGCCATAAATCAAGGCGATCTTGCTAGAGTAGGGCAGGACGACCAGGATAGCTAGACGCTTGTTAAAGTTTAAAATCCAATTTTGGATTTTCTTACCTCGTAGTCGACATCCCGACAAACAAAGTAATTTTTATTAAAATTATAAAACCTATGGATTTTTTTAGTAAAGCTAAAAAAGAAAACATAATGGGTTCATCATTCATAAAGAGCACGCCTAGGGAGCTGGCATGCCCCATGAATGGGTATGCGAAAAAGATCGCTTTTTGATTCCAAATTCATTCGTGAGAAAGAGTGAACGGTTTATCATTCGTGAAAAGCATGCCTAGGTCTCATTGGTTCATGTTACATAGGTAAGCAAACTTAGCCATTCAAAATCCAAAGTTGGGAAAAGTAACATTTTCATTAGTAACTAGAGGGTGCGATGACGTGTTGTCAAACAAGGAGCATGCCTAGGGACCCACATGTTCTCGTTAATGGGTTTGTCGAATCAACCATCTTACAACCAAAATATCCAAAGGGATACATCCAAAAGATCGAAGTCTTTAAAGCCAAAACCATGGGCCGAGGCCCGAATACCTGAATCCATAGAAAGCCAAAATCAGTCCATAAGCTAGAAAGCCAAAAGAAGAAGAGCCAAAATTGGGAAGACCATCATCCAAAAGCCAAAAAATCGAAAATCCAAAAAACTAAGAAGGCCTAAGATTCAAAGACAAAGCATCAGAAGCTAGAAGACCAAAATCCAAGATGCCATAGAAAACCAAAACCAAGAAATCCAAGAAGCAAAACCAGAGAATCCATAAAGCCAAGACCAAAATCCAGAAAACCAAGCAAAATTGAAAGCCAAGTAACCAAGATATCCATAAGCCATAAAATACTACTGCCCCAGAGGCATGAATCCGAGACACCGGAGCCATAATTAAGATCAGTTGAAAGCCGGACCACGGGCACTAGGCCCGAGCCTATCCCGCGTAGTAGCGAGGGGATGTGCATGTCTGAGCGCCACAACCCAAGTCTTAACAAATCGTGATAGCTCACCACGTCTGACACGCTCTTCAATCATATCCTTAAGAAGCCGTCAATCGTTCGGGTTGTGGCCGTGGAGGCCACAAAATATACAATACTGATTAGAATTCCTCTGTTTCTGAGTAGAATCTTGCCTCAGAGGTTGTTTGAATAGAGAGATAAGGTGAACTTCCAAGAAGTTTTCTTTCGGGGTATGAGTAAGTTCCATATAAAATGGAAGCTTAGATTTCTTTCTATCTTAACTACCCAAAACCTCTAGAACTACGCTTCCGTCGGGATTGGGGGTGCCTCTAAGCATAGCAGGAACGGTTGCGGTCCAAGGATCGGTCTCATCCTGCTGACTAGTTAGCGGGGTTTCCCCCCAGTCCCAAGTTGCTATCTGCAGAACACTAGAGCTTGTCCCAATGATGTCCGTTTGGTCAGTCAACCCTCTAAAATTTTGTAACATACCTTCGATCCGAGCGAGAAAGGTATTCATAACCTCTACTTGTCGATCCAGACAAGCGATCAAACCTCTATCCAATTCCGACAAATCCTCTCGAGTCACCAAGTTCAAGAGTTCCTCAGCTATAGAACTTTCTTGCTTCCTTCGCTACTGGACTCAGTGCCTCAGAGGTAGGTAGAACCTCTTCCGTTTAACCATGATGAAAAGCTAGCAACAAAGTTGAGGTCGATAAATAAGATTGAAGTTTAGAACCAAAACCAAGCCCGAAGATGAAATTCGAAGTCAAATCCGAGAATCTAATCTGAAGAAGAAGTTGAAGCCGTGCGCCCCCTTCATGGCATGCCAAAGTGTTGATGTGGGGAATTAGATTTTCGTGCATGCTAATGCCTGAGTGTATGTTTTATAGAAAAACAACAATCCAAATCCAAAGAGTAGTGAAATGTAAAGGGAGAAAATAACTTTTTATAGTAGTTCGATACTAACATGTACGTCTATTTCATAGTAATCATTATCATGTAACTGTCTATTACAAATGTTGTACAAATCCGGACAATTTTTGTGTACAAAGTTGTATATAGAACAACAAAAAGCTTGTTAATTATGAACTTTGACCAAAATGCCATTCGTCTTCCTTGTTGATTCAAAGTGTGCACAAATGTCTAAGTAATAGCTCCAATGTCCAAAGGTGTGAAAATATGTCCAAAATTATGCCAAAAATCCAATATAATGTCCTAAAGCTTTAGGAAAATGTTTGTGTAACATTTAGAAGTCCAAAAGAAGTTCAAAATTCATGAAAATGATGAAGGAAGCCATTAATGGTGCGTGAGAGCTTCAATCTAGTGTGCCAAAGTGTGAAAATGCCAAATGGGAACCAACCTCATAGAATGCCAAGCTTGTGGGTATTTTATGATAACCCATAATTTTAGCAACTATATAAGTAGCAAAGAGGAATGACTGCATAGGCTTTGTGGGCTTGGTGCAGTGATGAAAATGATTTTTATATGAAATTTAGAAGTTTAGAATAAAAGTTAAGTCAAATTTTGGTTGTTACATGTTATTGTGTATAAACTGATATGTAAATTACGCACATTGAAGTACAACGGAATAAGGAACTAGCTACGCATGTATTATGAATACAAATTATATATGAACATTTAGTAAGGTAACAACACAACTCACGCATGATAAGGTAACCTTACCTAACATAGTAATAAGCACCTAATACAATATATTCAATCCAGACTATGTCATGCAAATGGCACGATCACCTAGGAATTAAAATGAGGTGCTAAAGATGTAAACCTAAGGGGAGGGAACCAATTCTAAAGCAAAATTAATAGAGGCATAAAAGTAATTGTTGTAAATGGCCTGGGTGGTGATTTTCTGGCCCAATGCAAATTACTAGAAGGACCCTTAAACACTAAAAGCATCCATCTATATAACCATTAGCAACCATAGGGTTTATAAATACATAAATTATGACTCAAGAAAAATAAGAAAAGCAGAAAGGTTACATCCAAGGAGCTGCAAGACAGTGCTTTGGAAAGGAGAGTTTTGGTGAGTAAATCTCTCTTAAATATGGCATTAAGACCTCCAAAAGGCAGCCACTATTATTTGATTTGCACATATTTTTCTCTAGTTTTTCTTGACCTGCATGTTTGTTGAAATGGGTTAAGCTATGGCTTCTTTATGCCAATATTTGCCCTGGGTTTAACCTATGTAATTCATGTTCACTAGTTCTAACTACAAATACATTTGATCACACCAATATTATTCTGTTATAATGATTTATGTATATTTTTTATAGCAAAAAAGGATTAAAAAGGAAGTACGGTGTTAGGCAGCAAGGGAAAGTAGTCCTCCAGGTCATGTCTAATATCTGAAATGGGATAACAAGGGTGCAACGAATTTCTCATGTGCTGAGCCTTTGATCATCAAAATTATTTTCTGGAAGTTGGGTCATGGAACAACCAAGCTCATCTCTAGGTAGTTTAGTTGTGAGAATCTAACTTTTGGAGAAACAATGCTGAACCACTCCCTAAATGGTGACACCCACATCCTTGCCTTGCTACAACAAATGAATACCCATTATGATATTATAGAGGAAGTAACTCTACATGAGACTAATGCTTTTGACTCAATACTGATACCCATACCCTATTATTCAGCATGAGAATGATACCCTCTGGGTTAATAATGATACCTGGTATAAGATGCCCTGCAGGGTACTGACAACCTCTTAGTTGCTACTATTTTTGTGTATGTTTGTGCACATATTTATGGATGTTTTATGTGTGTGATGAATCTGGAAATGTATGAATGATTGATAGATGCTTGTGATGTTTGGTATTTTCATTAGTATTCCTAAAAATATTGGGATTATAGTAGGGTAAATAACTTAAGGATGAAAAGGTATACATAGTTGTTGTAAAGGATGAAAGTTTATGTGTTTATTAATAAATTACGGACATAGATCAATACACTCAAGTAGGTGTGGGGTAATGGATTAACTTGCAACATGCAGGTTTGTACACGACATATTTATGTCCTCTAGGGTTCAGTAAGTGGATGAAGACATTGGTACGGGTATTAGTCAGTATGCGCTTGTGTCACCAGGCAAATTGGTGAGTTCGTACATGGCATGCTGATGTCCAAGAGACTAAGAGTGGCTAAGAGTAAGGATGGGGGTCTCAGACAGTGTACACTAGTGTAATCATGGTTGCAATATGATCTAAAGGTATGATGAAGGCTAGTGGTCATTGAAGCTTGGTAAATGGGGGTATAAGTGAGTCATGGTTAGGGTAGACTTGGAGTAATACCTCAGTTTGATTGAACATGCATGTGTGTACATGTTGACATGTATATTGTCTTGCATATTGCTGTGAATATCATTATGCATATTGCTGTGTACACTGCTATGCATGTTGCTAAGAATATTGTTATGCAAGTTATTGGGAATGTTGTATGTAGGTTATTGTGTTTATGCATGACTCTTTATGTTAGATTGTTTGGATGAGATAAAGCCACTTCAAATGACCTTAAGAAGTGTTCTTCTGAATGATATGAGTATGTTTACACTTATGAAGTATCCCTTTAGGAACATGAAGGGTTTAGTATAAATCTAGACATGCATGTAAAATATATTATTACCAGTTTAACTTGCTCATTTATACGTACAATACTAGGGACAAATAGTATGTAATTAATGAATACAATTACATAAATAAGAGAAATTGCTCACACCAGACAAGTAAGTCTGACCCTATATGATTAGTGGCATCAATGGGGTGTCTCATTATCTAATGAGGCAGTCTCTGATGCTTTTGCAGGAAATATGGATGCTAAGTAGAATGGTTTGAAGAAGTTTGTTTGAAGGAAAAAGAAGTTAAAATGCTTGATGAATAATTTGTTAATTATTAAGCTATGAGGATGTTATTTAGATTATTTAAATATTCCGGTTGTTTAAGATTCATGTTAAAGTGAATTGAGTTTAATTGGTAGTTAGTAGTTTCAATTGTAAAGTTTAATTTACTAAATGATTATATATGAAAGGTTATGAAAGTGCTTTAGTTGAAATGTAATGTATTTACTATATCTACTTCTATAAAGCGCAATCTTTATAAATTAAAAAAATCTGGGTATAGTAAAGCTATCTTTTTAATTGAATACATTATGCATGGGATCGCCCAAGAAGCTTCATGCTAAAGATAATCTGAGTGTTATTACACAAGAATTTTACAAAGTAAATAAAATTTTCATGACTTTATTTATATACATGAAAAAATGGGAATGCAAGTGGCTAGTTTATGACAAGAATTATAGTCAAAATGCATACTTTTATTTTTAAGCAAATAATATTGTAGAAGCTAATATGAAGAGGAATTATTATGGATGAGGAGGAGGAGGAGGATACACAACATTTTTCTTTTACTTTTATAATTCAACTTTCATTAAAACGCTCTTTTTTCTCACTCCCTCTCTTACTCACTAATTCAACTTCCCTTACAACAACACTCTTTTTCTCTTTTTTTCTCTTTTACTCTTTTCACTCTTTCTCTTTTTCTCTCTCTTTCACTTACAACACACAAAATGACCATCCATATTTATATAGTGGTCTACATGACCTTACAACTCCGATAGACACTTTTTCATCAATAGACATGACCCTTCATAAATAGACACGACTTTTCACGAATAAATACGACTCTTGACGAATAGACATGACACTTGACAAACAGACACAACTCTTCATGAACAGACATGACTTTTCACTTTAACGGACACGACTCTTCATTTCAACCGACACGACTCTTCGGTTGAACGGACATGACTTTTGACTCTAAAGACACTACCTTTTCACTAATTGACATAACCATTCACCTTTTTAATTTCTCAGTAATCTTTCATTTAATGCTTACCCAACAAAACTCCCCCGTAAACTTAATTGCTTTATTCCTCCAAGGGGGTTTGTATACGTCATCGACCAAATCAGCATACATAGGCGTTTCCTTCTTAGCAGCATCCTTTTCAACATATTCCCTGTTCTCTTCCAATGTAGTTACACCAGTGCACCTCAGCTGCCCTCTAGCCAACACCGGTTTGAACAAATTGACAGCATCCATACTTTCCTCAGTCCTTCCTGCTCCAAGCACCAAATGTATCTCATCAATAAACAATACCACTTTCCCATCTGAATCCTCCACTTCTTTTAGCATAGATTTCGGCCTCTCCTCAAATTCTCTTCTATATTTCACACCAACCACCAATGCTATTTGCTTCTCTTCCTTCGACTTCTGGAGCTCTAGCTCCTCTTGCAACCTTTTACAATCATCATCATATTGCAGTTTCAAAGATTTGAATTGAATCTCATGCTTCCTCCTCAACAATGAAGTTTTCTCTCTCATCTCATTTTCAGCATGAAGCTCCAATCGTTGCATCTCTTCTTTGTGATGAGCTCGAAAGCTTGCCTCATTCTGCTCATAATTTTTTTAACCTTTGCTGAGCATTGCAACATGCTCCTCGTTAGCTTGCAATAAAGCATGTTGTATGTCCTGCTTTTGTTTTGAAATCGTTGCCTCGCATTTCGTTTCCATCTCTTTTATGAGTTTATTAGCCTTCTCTTTTTCATCGAACTTTTTCTCATCTTCTACTCCCAACATTTCAGCTTCATCATCGCTCTCCTCAACCTTTTGTGTTTCACTGTTGTCCTCCTCAACCTCTTATATATCTCTCTCTTGCTTCTGAGGCAGCCACCTTTTCTCTTGCTTCACTAGCTGCTTCTTCTTCTTTTACATTAGCAGCAGTCCTCTCCCTTAATTCCATAGGAACACCCTCTTTTGATTTTGGCTTTTCATCAACTTTTTTTCCAGCTTCTTTGTTTTTATCCTCCTTTTCCTCTTCTTTACCTTCTTTCACTACTGATGCAGCATTCTTTCCCATCAGTACCGCTTTGAATATTTCGATCTCCTCTTCATCATCTTCATCAACTTCCTCTTCATTTTCTCCTTTGTAATCCTTTGCATACACCTCTTTTAGTAAATTCCACGAATCTTTTGCTGTTTTTTCTCCATTAATATGACACCATGCTTCTTTATCTACGTTCTCACTCAGCACCATAAAAGCTTGAAGATCTTTCCTTCTCAAGCTAGTAAACGCCTCACTCTCTTTCTCCGTCATGTGTTAACGTCTTTTGGCCACTCATAGCCACTCTCAACAATCTCCCATAGTCCTTTGGAGACTAACTCTTCTTTCTTTCTAATACTCCACTTTTTGAAATTTTCTTTTGTGAGAACGAACGATGAGAAGAATAAAAATACCATAGTTTCAACCAGGCTCCGATACCAATTTGTAGAAGCTAATATGAAGAGGAATTGTTATGGATAAGGAGGAGGAGGAGGAGGATACACAACAAAATTTGTTTTACTTTTATAATTCAACTTTCATTAAAACACTCTTTTTTTTCACTCCCTCTCTTACTCACTAATACAACTTCCCTTACAACAACACTTTTTTTCTCTTTTACTCTTTTCACTCTTTCTCTTTTTTTCTCTCTTTCACTTACAACGCACAAAATGACCACCCATATTTATATAGTGGTCTACATGACCTTACAACTCCAATAGACACCTTTTCATCAATAGACATGACCCTTCATAAATAGACATGATTTTTCCTGAATAGATACGACTCTTGACGAATGGACATGTCACTTGACAAATAGACATGACTCTTCATAAACAGACATGACTTTTCACTTTAATGGACATGACTCTTCATTTCAACCGACATGACTCTTCGGTTGAACGAACATGACTTTTGACTCTAAAGACACTAAATTTTCACTAATTGACATAACCATTCACCTTTTTAATTTCCCACTAATCTTTCATTTAACGTTTACCCAACAAATACACTCATGACTGGCCAATTCATATCAATAGGATATAGGGTAAGTTATATTTTAATACAAGAAAATGTACTTTAGCGTAGACTCATTTCCTATAGAAAATATTTGAATAAGGTAAGCTCTGTTTAGTTGGAATACGAACATATGCAATTTAAATAATGTGACGACCGCCCATAACCCCCGCACTAAACAAGAGGAATAATGCACTGAAAGATGTGCCAGGCTGCTATGGACGATCATCAGAGTAGGTAAACACATCGAAACCTGTCGTAGAACTCACAGCACAAGGATAAAATATTATAGAGCATATACAACAGGTAATAGTAATGAGGTATCATATAGCAAACTTTTGAAACTTTCTCAACATCCACAAAAATTATCCAACTGATATCAAAGTTTGTACATAAGGCCTCACTACAACCCTCAAAGCAACTCAAACAGCGGAAACAGAAATACTAGATAGTAATAAAACTGATACGCTAGCTTCCTGCTCGTCATCGCTCAGCTACCTCGTCTCACTAAGCTCCATTACCTGTAACCTGCTACTTAGTCTGCCCATCCACAACCGGATGAACAACCCAAGGTAATAAGAGGAGACATAAAACCTTGAGTCAGACAATAGTCTTAGTGAGCGATAAAACAGCTAACAAACTTCAACAAGAAAGTATATGAGAATGGGTAAATGAAAAACTTATCTACCCACAACACCAGAGAAGAACTCATCCTTATCTTCCCCACATCGGACAGTGATAGCCTTTACGACAAGCATTTCAACCATTCATCCATAGAAATCAGAACACCCATTCAATCATAGAAAACACACATGACATCCAGATAAGTCTCACGCAGACAACCCTAATCGAGTTTAACATTCCTCAAGTACTCTCGCTAGAGGCCTAGACCAATATCACTTAAGCACTCAAAGAACGTCTCCCTCGACTTTGGATAATCTATGTGAGATAGTACAAACAGAACAACTAATCATCCATGACTGACTCTTGCTATCACTGCCAATCCTGCTTCGAAACCATCATTATCGTATGACGGCCAACCTTGCCATATGTCAAGGGCTAATGATAACCCCAGTTCTAGCATGAACTCCATATGCCCAACCTTGGCAATGTCCAACCTTGACACTAGGCCTTTCCCCAACCAGAAAGACCCAGGGTACTCGACCAACAACCGGTCTTTTGGGCCTTTCAACGATACCCATCGTACCCCTGCTTTGAGCCTGTTAGAACTTACGACAACGATGACTTCTCGGCCTTCGCATCTCTAATCGTCCAACCTTGACGATGTTTCATAGCTCAAGCAACCTTCTCGAGCAGCCATTATCCACCAACTCACGACCTTTGAGTTGTCTCCGCATTCGTTGTTCCACCTTGATCAACGAACACATTCATCACTTCGAGTCTTCCTACTTGAATCACCTCGAAGTCACGCCATCACCGAACCAAAACACATCACTGCGGCTAGGGTTCAGGGGGGTTGCCCCCGAAAAATATTTTTTTCAGACCTTTTTGGTTCGTACCCGAGTCGTAGCCGAAAACGTACTTTTTCAGAAAACGATCCTGCCAAAACCGACCAGAACCTTGCTCCAGAACGACCAGCCAAAAACCGACCAGCTTTGCTCCAGAACGACCCGCCAAAAACCGACTAGCCTTGCTCCAGAACGACCCGCCTCCATGCAGCTTTGGATCGACTCGACCTCCTTGCAGCTTTGGATCGACTCGACCTCCTTGGGACCGACCAGCTTTGGATCGACCCCGTCACCTGACCGACCAGCTCCTTCAGAGCGACCAGGATTTGCCTCCAGTAAAAACCAACCAGAATGCCACCATCTGAAACCGACCAGAATGCCACCATCTGAAACCGACCAGAATGCCACCATCTGAAACCGACCAGAAACACTTCTGCTCCTTCTGGACCGACCAGAAACACTTCTGCTCCTTCTGGACCGACCAGAAACACTTCTGCGCCTTCTGGACCGACCAGCTCCCTGACTTGCTTCCCAAGCCATACTATGACCGACCACCTCATTCCAGACCGACCCGACCAACTCCAGGACGACCAGAAACCTGCATATCTCCAATTCGACTCCGATTTCGACCAAAACTTCGCCAAACGACGAATCCGACGAAACCAGCTTATCCGATTCATCCAAACGCAATCACAAACATGTTATGCAACCAACAATATCATCAATCTAACAATTTCCATCAAAACACATAAATTTCCCAAAACATGATAAGTGAATCATATGAACATAAAAACGGATCTAACTTGCATAATCTTGAGAAAAATCATAAAATTAACTATTTAAATTATCTAGATCAGATCCTAAGGTGATTCATATATAAAATGGACTTAGCATGGTGTGGATCTAAGGAAAATAACATGGAAATGATGAAATTAACATCCTAAAACCCATATACTTGCATGAATCCGAATGAGAGATGTAAATCACTCACCAATTCTTCAAATCGATGCAAAAACAATGAAATATGATTCCGATCAGCAAGCAACTTGCACAGAACCCTTAGATCCGATGAAATTCCCTTTCAATCGATGTAGATCTAGCCTCTTATGGTATAGATCTTTGATTCCTCCTTGGATTTGGAATTTTAATGGTGGAAAGGTATTAGAGGAAGAAGGAGATCAAAGCCTCCCCATAAGAGAATGGAAAATTCTAACCTTTCCCCATATCCCTTACCCCCCTATTTATAGCCTCCACCAACCCCTTAATGGGCTTTCTCCAAACCAGCCCATTAGCCTTCCAAAACCTGGACAGCCAACTGCTAAACCTTAAAACAGCGATTTCTCCCAAACCGCTGAACCAAATCCTTAATGTAACCACTCTACGGAAAGAGAATCATCAATTCCTTTCCAATGGCACAGGTCTCACCCTCTGATTCGACCTGAGTCAAAAGTTATGCCCTGTACAAGACTGACATGGGCAAAATGGTCACAAAAAAATCGGTAAAATTTATGGACATGTCTCACATCCCCATAAGCAACATACTAAAAGATGAGAATGATCCAACCCTCAGGGAATAAAATAAAATTATTTTATGATCTTCCGATACATAAAATGCGGGCTGTTACATTCTTCCCCCCTTAAGAATTTCGCCCCCGAAATTCCAAGCAAACATAAGCAACCACAACTATTCCGCATGCCTAACATCCATGAGAAGCCAATTCTATCATCCAAACTAGCAACCATCAAACCATGCATCCATAGCCTTATCCTAGCACGCGGAATTCTATTAAACAACAACAAGATACAACGATATAACGATGATACAATCAAAGGGTCCTACCGACGAAGAGTTCTGGATGAGTCGCCCTCATGCTCTCTTCCGTCTCCCATGTACAATCGTCGCCATCTTCACTCCATTGTACCTTGACTATCTTAACCTTCTTCCTCCTAAGCTGTTTCGTGTCATTCCCCACAACACGAAGTGGCTTACGAGGTTTCGCAACTGCGGTCTCTACTTCCAAGTCTTCATATTGTTCTGGAGATACCACCACATTCGAGTCGTGCACAAACTTCCGTAGAAATGACACATGGAAAACATTATGCACACTCGACATCTTCTCGGGTAACTCCAACCTATATGCGAGCTTTCCTATTCGCTCGACTATCAGAAATGGTCCAACAAACCTAGGAGCCAACTTTCCTTTACTTCCGAATCGAACCACTTGCTTCAACGGTGAAATCTTTATGAAAACCATATCACCTTCGTCGAACTCCAAATCCTTACGACGCTTATCGGCGTAACTTTTCTGACGATCTTGGGCCGCCTTCATTCGTTGCCGAATTATCTCGATACAATCCGAGGTTTCTCTTATCATCTCAGGCCCAAGTATCAACTTATCTCCAGTTTCTAACCAACAAGCTGGAGAATTGCACGACCTTCCATACAACGCCTCATATGGTGCCATCCCAATACTCGACTGGTAGCTATTATTATATGCAAATTCGACTAAATGTAGATGGTCCTCCCATGATCCTCCGAAGTCTAACACACAAGCCCTCAGGAGATCTTCTAAAACTCGGTTGACTCTCTCGGTCTGACCATCAGTTTGGGGATGGTATGCCGTACTTAAGCACAACTCAGTTCCCAAAGCTTCTTGCAAACTTTTCCAAAATCCACTCGTGAACAATGGATCCCGGTCACTTACTATACTCTTTGGGACACCATGGAATCGAACTATCCATTTCACATAAAGCTCAGCCAATTTTGATGCTGTCCTAGTCGACTTGAGAGGAATAAATCTCGCACTTTCGGTCAAACGATCCACAATGACCCAAATCCCTTCATTTCCTGCCCTAGTTCTAGGTAGTCCATCGATAAAATCCATCGATATCTGCTCCCACTTCCATGTAGGAACTTCTAATGGCTGAAGTAAACCACTCGGCTTCTTCTGTTCAGCTTTCACCAACTGACAGTTCATACACTTGGAAATGAATTTTCCAATATCTCTTTTCATCCCTTCCCAGTAGTAGGCTCGCTTCATGTCCTGATACATTTTATTACCACCAGGATGAATCGTTAGCTTCGAGTGATGACATTCTCTTAGAACCTCATCCCTCAATCCGTCGATATCAGGAACAACTAACCGTCCTTGCTTTCGAAGCCAACCTTCTCGATCGACCTCGAACTCTTCCAGTTTCTGAATGAATTCGACAAGCTTCGCATCTTTCCTTTGGCTCTCGCCAATCCTTTCGATAAGAGTAGGTCTTATCGACAAGCTTGCCAACATTTCAGGTTCCAACTCACACCTTGGCCTGAAATCGAACCTTGCCAAGTACTCGAGGCCCTTCCATTCCGAAAACATCGCTTCCAAACTTGCGTGTCTTCGACTCAATGCATCTGCAACTGCATTGCCTTTGCCAGGAGTATAGGCTATACCAAAATCATACGATGCCAGAAACTCTAACCATCGTTGCTGCCGAAGATTCAAATCCTTTTGGGAGAAAAGATACTTCAACGACTTGTGATCCGTAAACAACTCGAATCGTACTCCCAACAGGTAATGTCTCCACAT
Organism: Allium sativum; assembly: GCA_030737875.1. NCBI lineage: Eukaryota > Viridiplantae > Streptophyta > Magnoliopsida > Asparagales > Amaryllidaceae > Allium > Allium sativum. Next base: position 706,739,543 of record CM060916.1, on the reverse strand, counting down.
CTTCAAAGTAAACACAATCGCTGCCAACTCCAAATCATGAGTTGGATAGTTCTTCTCATGCGGCTTTAGCTGTCGACTCGCGTAGGCCACAACTTTATCCTTCTGCATGAGCACTGCTCCAAGTCCAGTACCACATGCATCAGTATACACCACCATCTCTTCATTCCCACCTGGAATGGTCAACACAGGTGCACTCGTCAATCTCTCCTTCAAGATTTCGAACGCTTGTTCACACTTTGCATCCCATGTGAACACTTGGTTCTTCTTCGTCAATCCTGTTAATGGTGCAGCTATCTTGGAGAAATCCTTGATAAACCTTCGGTAATAACCAGCCAACCCAAGGAAACTCTGAACATCCGTCGCATTCTTAGGTCTATCCCAGTCCTGGATTGCTGCCACTTTAGCGGGGTCAACCGCTATACCTTTCCCAGAAACAACATGACCCAAGAACCTCACTTCATCTTTCCAAAAGTGATACTTTGAGAACTTAGCCTTAAGCTGATGCTTTCGCAAGATCTCTAACACAACTCTCAAATGCGTCTTATGTTCTTCGACATTTCTGGAGTAAACCAGTATATCATCCACGAACACAAGCACGAACTTATTCAACTGATCTCTGAACACTCTATTCATAAGATCCACAAAATACGCTGGCGCGTTAGTCAATCCGAATGGCATCACCAACCACTCGAAGAACCCGGATGGTGTCCTAAAAGCAGTCTTTGGTACACTATCCTTAGCCACTCTCAACTGGTGAAATCCCGTTGCCAGATCCATCTGAGAAAACACTTTGGCTTCATGAAGCTGATCGAACAAGTCATCAATCCTTGGCAACGGATACTTGTTCTTCTTAGTCACCTTGTTCAGCTCACGATAGTCCACACACAACCTTAACGAGCCATCTGCCTTAGTTGCAAACACGACTGGTGCACCCCACTCGGGAACACTCCTCCGAATGAATCCTTTACCCAAAAGGTCACGAACTTGCACCTCTAACTCTCGTTGTTCCCTAGGCGCCATCCGCCTAAGGGGCATAACAATTGGTCTAGCACCTTCGACCAAATCGATCCTAAACTCGATCTCACGATGCGGTGGCAACCCTTTGACCTCGTCAAAGACATCCACATACTCATTAGCGATCAGCACTGATGATAGGTCTTCCTGTGGAATCCCAAGCGAATATAGATAACTCACGAAGACCCCGTCTTCGTGCTTACATCTAATCAACACCTTTCGCCCTTCCACATCCCCGACCCTCACCTCTAGCTTCTCGCAATTCACCCTTGCCGCATATCTCTTGAGCCAATCCATGCCCAAGATGATCCCATACCCAACGAAGTTAAGAACAAAACAATCACACATAAAAGAGCAACCATGACTCGATAACACTAAACCACGATAAACCATGCACAAACTGGACGAACCCCCAACTGGATTAGTCACGATCAATGGTCTATCACAAATCTCGGGTTCCAAACCCAAGCGACACACAAGCTCATTGCAGATGAATGAATGTGATGCTCCAGTATCAAACAAAACTCGAACTGAAACACCATTAACGGAAAAAGTACCTTGCACCACAACACCCTTTCCCTTCCCCTCTGCAGCAGGAGCTCTTGAAGAAGATGGCACGGCTTCCAAAGCATATGCCTTCACAATCTGCTTGCCCTTAGCTGATTCTGGACAATCTTTCTTCTCATGCCCAGGCTTTCCACACTTGAAGCACTTCTTCTCAGCTTTGGGATTCTTGCACTCATTTGAATAATGACCCTTCTGTTGGCAGTTAAAGCAAAGCACCTCACTCTTGGGTTTCTTTTGGCCATCCTTTCCTTTCTGTTGTTGCTGCTTCCTCTTTTTATTATTACCACCCTGCTGTGGTTTCTGAACCTCCTTGGTTGCAGCAACAACATTTGCTTCCTTGGGAAACAAGCTCTCATGACGAATAGCCTTTTCCACAATCTTTTCAAATGAATCATCGAGGTGGTCCACAAGCGGCTTTCCAATATGAGCATCCAAACCCAAGACAAACTTCTCGTTCTTCTGATAGGGTGTATCAATGTATGAACGAGCATATCTAGACAAAGCCTCAAAAATCAGAAATGTAGTCAAGAACTGATCTGCCATTCTGCTTCAACTCTACGAACTTCTTGAAGAGAACGGACTTTTGAGCAGTGGAGATAAACTTTGCTTCAAACTTAGCTTGGAATTGCTCCCATGAAATCTCCTCTTCCGGAGTCTCAAGTATAACAGAATTCCACCATTCCATGACCCTGCTCTGCAGCTGCCTTGATGCAAGCTTTCTCTTCATTGCATCCTCAATACCCAAGTCTCCAAAGATTCGAACACATGAATCCATCCACCTCTGAACCTCTTCAGCTGGCTCAGTTCTCTTGAATGGTTTCCCTCCTAGAGATGTAAAGTCCTTGCACATCTTTGCAAAATCTACCCTAGGAACTCGTACATCTACCGTAGCCGCCACTGGAGCGGGTACCCTTCGCATAATTGCTTCTGCCATGGCTTCAAACATGGCCGGGTAATCTGGTTCACCACCATTTCCCCCTCCAGTATTAGCTCCCCTAGCAGCGTGTCTTGATGGTCGTCTACTCATTCTAAATCTGCAATTTAGAATAATTAGCCACTTCCAAGAAAACTGCTAAAGAGATACAACCGCTACTACTATATATACAAGATATATAGTAAACATCCAACTGAAATCTACAAATACGTCTCTCATACATAATTACGTCTTCGAACTTTGGCCAAAATCGTTGACCAGAGATCTGATACCAAATGTGACGACCGCCCATAACCCCCGCACTAAACAAGAGGAATAATGCACTGAAAGATGTGTCAGGCTGCTATGGACGATCATCAAAGTAGGTAAACACATCGAAACCTGTCGTAGAACTCACAGCGCAAGGATAAAATATAATAGAGCATATACAACAGGTAATAGTAATGAGGTATCATATAGCAAACTTTTGAAACTTTCTCAACATCCAGAAAAATTATCCAACTGATATCAAAGTTTGTACATAAGGCCTCACTACAACCCTCAAAGCAACTCAAACAGGGGAAACAGAAATACTAGATAGTAATAAAACTGATACGCCAGCCTCCTTCTCGTCATCGCTCAGCTACCTCGTCTCACTAAGCTCCATTACCTGTAACCTGCTACTTAGTCTGCCCATCCACAACCGGATGAACATCCCAAGGTAATAAGAGGAGACATAAAACCTTGAGTCAGACAATAGTCTTAGTGAGCGATAAAACAGCTAACAAACTTCAACAAGAAAGTATATAAGAATGGGTAAATGAAAAACTTATCTACCCACAACACCAGAGAAGAACTCATCCTTATCTTCCCCACATCGGACAGTGATAGCCTTTACGACAAGCATTTCAACCATTCATTCATAGAAATCAGAACACCCATTCAATCATAGAAAACACACATGACATCCAGATAAGTCTCACGCAGACAACCCTAATCGAGTTTAACATTCCTCAAGTACTCTCGCCAGAGGCCTAGACCAATATCACTTAAGCACTCAAAGAACGTCTCCCTCGACTTTGGATAATCTATGTGAGATAGTACAAACAGAACAACTAATCATCCATGACTGACTCTGGCTATCACTGCCAATCCTGCTTCGAAACCATCATTATCGTATGACGGCCAACCTTGCCATATGTCAAGGGCTAATGATAACCCCAGTTCTAGCATGAACTCCATATGCCCAACCTTGACACTAGGCCTTTCCCCAACCAGAAAGACCCAGGGTACTCGACCAACAACCGGTCTTTTGGGCCTTTCAACGATACCCATCGTACCCCTGCTTTGAGCCTGCTAGAACTTACGACAACGATGACTTCTCGGCCTTCGCATCTCTAATCGTCCAACCTTGACGATGTTTCATAGCTCAAGCAACCTTCTCGAGCAGCCATTATCCACCAACTCACGACCTTTGAGTTGTCTCCGCATTCGTTGTTCCACCTTGATCAGCGAACACATTCATCACTTCGAGTCTTCCTACTTGAATCACCTCGAAGTCACGCCATCACCGAACCAAAACACATCACTGTGCTGCGACTAGGCTTCGGGGGGGTTGCCCCCGAAAAATATTTTTTTCAGACCTTTTTGGTTCGTACCCGAGTCGTAGCCGAAAACGTACTTTTTCAGAAAACGACCCTGCCAAAACCGACCAGAACCTTGCTCCAGAACGACCAGCCAAAAACCGACCAGCCTTGCTCCAGAACGACCCGCCAAAAACCGACTAGCCTTGCTCCAGAACGACCTGCCTCCATGCAGCTTTGGATCGACTCGACCTCCTTGCAGCTTTGGATCGACTCGACCTCCTTGGGACCGACCAGCTTTGGATCGACCCCGTCAAGACCGACCAGATTTTGCTCCACCTGACCGACCAGCTCCTTCAGAGCGACCAGGATTTGCCTCCAGTAAAAACCAACCAGAATGCCACCATCTGAAACCGACCAGAATGCCACCATCTGAAACCGACCAGAATGCCACCATCTAAAACCGACCAGAAACACTTCTGCTCCTTCTGGACCGACCAGAAACACTTCTGCTCCTTCTGGACCGACCAGCTTAAACCGACCAGCTCCCTGACTTGCTTCCCAAGCCATACTATGACCGACCACCTCATTCCAGACCGACCCGACCAACTCCAGGACGACCAGAAACCTGCACATCTCCAATTCGACTCCGATTTCGACCAAAACTTCGCCCAACGACGAATCCGACGAAACCAGCTTATCCGATTCATCCAAACGCAATCACAAACATGTTATGCAACCAATAATATCATCAATCTAATAATTTCCATCAAAACACATAAATTTCCCAAAACATGATAAGTGAATTATATGAACATAAAAACGGACCTAACTTGCATAATCTTGAGAAAAATCATAAAATTAACTATTTAAATTATCTAGATCAGATCCTAAGGTGATTCATATATAAAATGGACTTAGCATGGTGTGGATCTAAGGAAAATAACATGGAAATGATGAAATTAACATCCTAAAACCCATGTACTTGCATGAATCTGAATGAGAGATGTAAATCACTCACCAATTCTTCAAATCGATTCAAAAACAATGAAATATGATTCCGATCAGTAAGCAACTTGCACAAAACCCTTAGATCCGATGAAATTCCCTTTCAATCGATGTAGATCTAGCCTCTTAGGGTATAGATCTTTGATTCCTCCTTGGATTTGAAATTTTAATGGTGGAAAGGTATTAGAGGAAGAAGGAGATCAAAGTCTCCCCATAAGAGAATGGAAAATTCTAACCTTTCCCCATATCCCTTACCCCCCTATTTATAGCCTCCACCAACCCCTTAATGGGCTTTCTCCAAACCAGCCCATTAGCCTTCCAAAACCTAGACAACCAACTGCTAAACCTTAAAACAGCGATTTCTCCCAAACCGCTGAACCAAATCCTTAATGTAACCACTCTACGGAAAGAGAATCATCAATTCCTTTCCAATGGCACAGGTCTCACCCTCTGATTCGACCTGAATCAAAAGTTATGCCCTGTACAAGACTGACAGGGGCAAAATGGTCACAAACAAAATCGGTAAAATTTATGGACATGTCTCACATCCCCATAAGCAACATACTAAAAGATGAGAATGATCCAACCCTCAGGGAATAAAATAAAATTATTTTATGATCTTCCGATACATAAAATGTGGGCTGTTACAAATAAGAAGCATGATATTTTATTGAGAATGAAAATCTTATTTTTAATTAAATTTGGCAAGTCAATAAATTGTGTTAAGTCTCCACCTATTCACTATAGTGACAACATTAGAAAGATAAAGATTTGTTAAGTTACATGTTTTAATACCAATCCAGAAATGAACGGGTATCAAAGAGGATTGAATTTAGTAAAAAATGAGTTTGAATAATGTGTGCTTATTTATGCACAGTGCCATGATGTTTCTATGAAGTAGTATGTGTAATAGCATTAAAACTGGTATGTATTGATAAGGGAGTCTAGTTTTGTAATATTAGTGTAGCTAGGCTCATACTAATATACATTCATTCATCCATACATGCATGCATACATACATATATATAGTAAAAATGCTTTATGTGCCAGTTGTGTTTACATTTAGAAATAAGGTTGATATATAGATAAACAAAGATATATATAAGTAGATATGTCATAGTATCACAGGCTCATATGCACAAGAATGTAATGAGAGTTAGTATGGGAAGGAATTGTGAGCATACATGCATATATATATATATATATATATATATATATATATATATATATATATATATATATATATATATATGTATATATATGTATATATATACACACACACACCAAAGATAGTTTAATAACACCGAATAGCAAGAATGACTTCGAAGGCCTAAATCTATAAACCACTCAGATGTACGTATAAAATCCAAGAGGCCGAGCTAATATACGTATTGGCCTAAAGTTTCTTTAATGAAAAGAAAATCTATTTTAAAATAATAACATGCATTATTTTAGAAAAAAAGTTTTCTAGGCTACATGAAGGAGGCTCATATATAATTAGTTGTCTTATAGAACAAAGTTTCGATCACTTTAGAGATTGTTGTCGAACATAGAAAAAAGTTCACAAATTATTTTAACTTATAATCTAACAATTTATAATACCTATAATTTATAAATATTTTCAAGTGATATTTGTACACTCACTTGAACTATGTTTGTTGTGTGTAGATTTGTTAAGTCTAAACTAATCAATTAACTTTTTTGGTCTTCAAATTAAACTCCGATTATAAAGAAAAAGAGACTTGTATATCATCTTATATACAAGTTAAAAATATTAGGAATAAAATGAGCTAGAATTATATCATAATAAGAAAAGGAAAAGTAAAGTATTCGTTGAAAACAGAAAGGACTCTCAGTTGCAATCTATTCAATTACTTATTATGACCACATTTATATTGGGTATGAAGAGGGTCCTTTCATATTTATAAGTGAATTTTGGGGCCACTAGCCCAAATTTCGTATCCCTGGGGGATACGAAATTCTCATCCCGAAAATAAAGCCAAAAGACCAAGCCGAAGTTAAAATATCGCATCCCTGTCCTTTGAAATTTTGAATCCCAAAAAGTAGTTGAACACACCGCATCGATCCGGTAAAAATGGAGATTCGCCATGTAATCAACGTGCCAGGTATTCTTGGAAAAATCCAAGAATTCGAAACGCTACCACAAAGCTAAATTTTGCATCCTTGTGATGTGATGCGAAGTTAGGGAAAAATTGGATCCGCTAGAGTTGCTCCAGTTGTTTCGAGATGCCCATTTTCGAATCCTTGCCAAGCCAAGTTTTTTTATCTGAATCCCTGATGCGAAATCGAGGATTTCGCATCCTAACTCTAGTGGAACCCACCTTTTTGAGTTGCCAAATCTGCTTATGAAATTGTATCCCTGCTAAATCCACTTTTCATATCGTGATGTGCACTCGAGAAAGTAGCTTATCGGGTCGATGCGATCCCATGATTTTTTGCATCCCAATCAGGAGCCAAAATACAAGGGATACAAATTCACCAAGTTGCCAAGCCAGAAATTCAATGATGATCATCCTGATGCACGCATACGAGATTTTCACGTGTTGATCACACATTTTCAATGAGCCAGATCCATTGATTAGCCAAATTTCCAGAAGTGATCAGCAAAGCATGAACACATGGATCTCAGCATTTTTCATGTGTCGATCACTTGTTTTCTAATGTGCCAGGCCAAAAGTTTACCAAGTGCCTGATTTTGAAGCCGTGAGTCGCACAAGCCATTTTTCGTGATCGTGTCATGCCGAACAGCTTTTTTTTAGTATGCGAAATAAGATTTTATCGAAATCCGTATATTTTCCCACGATGAGTTTGGCCACGTGATTGGATAGAAGCGCTCAAGGATTTTGAGCTAATCGGACCAAGTCGATCATGTATTTTTACCATGAAGGTTTTTCCTAGTTTATTAACAACAATTTTATAAATCAACGCCATTTCCAACTTTTTACGAACATGCCGCGACTTCAACCAAATCGCTTTGTGTTTTCTGACGATGCTCTCAAGACATGAGCGCGTCGCTATTCAAAATGTTGACATGTGACTATTTTGCCAAAAAGCTTGTCAACACTAGAGATATCATATTGAAACCAAACGTGGAGGGGGATAATGGAGTGATGGAGGTCATAATGGAATGACCCTTGATTATTCTTACCTTATCTCTATGGATCAGTATCTATCCATAGAGGATGAGGGAACCTACCTATTTAATTTTTCAATTTTTGATCCTTCAAATTCTAATGAGTAAGATCCATCAATAACTTGCACAATACTCAATGGGATGACATAAAACTTTACAAATGCATTGAATATGAGTAAGGGACCTTCCCTATGGGTTTCATGCATGGTCCTATTCCTTAAGGGTCTAATCATATCCATAGAGCTAACTCAATTTTGGAGAAATTCCATCCATATCTCACTTAATACTTATTCGATTGACATCAAATTTTGCAAGTGCAGCCTAGAGGGTATTTTGGACCTACCCTATAAATCTTTGGTTGTGGTACCCATTGGAGATGGGTCGAAGCTTATGGATCGACATCTTAATATCGGATTGGAAAAATGATCTTAATTTTCCTGTAAGACTACTTTTATGTCTTCAAAGTGTTATTCCGAATTTCTAGTCAATCCAACTTCTCTATTTTCAGTTGAAGCATCTTTAATCAAAAAGCGAGTTAATAACTAGTATATCAAAGGGTTATGGTTTTGTGGGTATATCTTCAATTTGATTTTTTTGATTTGGTTTTTACATTTTCGGAAGGGCAACTTCAATAGTTTAGGATTGAATATTCAACTCCTAAAACTTCAGGTTGTTTAATTAGTAAACAACCTAACAGAAGGACACTTACCGAAAAGGCAGTTATCTAAGGAATCTACTGAATATGCCCTTGAGATATATGCGCCTTTTTAATAGGAATCTGCCTAGGATGCCTTTATGAATGTGGCTTATCACTACTTCATTCAATTATTTTCATTTATTTTCTTTAAAATATAACCATGGAATTCCCGGCTAAATGCAAGCAAGAAAGAAAGACAATATAAGTGTGGATTGAGAAAACATCATACCTTCTCATCCTATACCTCTAGAGGGAACGACTGTCGATATATACAATTGAGTAGTTACTACCTATAGCATGTCATAGGAGATATACTTTTTCTATGATTACTATGGTATATTCAACATTACTATTGATTATTTTCAGTTTATGAATTTTGATTTTATTTTTATGTCGTTATACGACTATAGTAATATTAATTACATACTACTGATGTTTAAAAAAAAAGCTGTAGGTATATTGAAAATTATTGATATTGTAGTTATATTAAAAACTACTGATATTGTATAATACAAGGTTTGAACTTCCATCTGACACGTCGGAATCTCGGTGGTTCCATTTCGGTTCCGGTGTGGACCAGAACGAAAAATGGGAAAATTCCCGTTTCGGGATCTACGACACTAAAAGGAAAAAAAGACAAGAAGAAGATGATGAGGCGGAGGAAAGAGAGAACTAAAATTTGGAGCAGCAAAACTAAAGGAGAACTCTCAATTTAGCTTTCATCATCCTTTGCTCCACCTTTTGCTTAACCCGATTCATGTGTCGCTGTTTGCTGAAGACAAATGCATGCACTGTTTGATTCAATAAAGAGAAAGATAGAGCATACTTGGGCCTAAGCTCTAAAGTTAAGTAATAATGGACTATAAAGTATGGTTTTAGAGATACACTATCAGAAGGTGGTTCAATACCTTGTCATAGTTGGAAATTCATTACCCAATAAGTGCTTGCGGTTTTGATTATATATTATATGTGTGGAGCATGAGATGCAAACATCCACTAGATTGTTACTTATTTGATAGACACTATTGTAATATCAAAAGTATTTTGATATAAATATTATCATTTCTTTCAAAAGGATTTTTGAAAGTTAAATCAAGTGTTTTGGAGTTTTATAAGGGAAAAACCCGTTCCGTGTTATACGACGTGGTCTTATGAGATATTGTTTATTTTCTCAAACTATTTTAAATTGTTTACTCATACCAGTCCCATGACTGACTCAGAGTTTATTTTTCTATGTTTTCCCTAAAACTCTTGGGTGCCCAAATTTGTATGGGCAGTCAAGTAGTTCAGGATTTTACAGATTTATCTAAACGAGCTTGGAGCAGGAGGCTTTAGCGTTGATATTTAGAGTTTATTTCGCTGTGTTGTATTTATGATATACTCTGATAATGTAAGTCCAAATACAGTTGTATTTCAAAATTGATTATTTATATATTATATTTTATTCCACTGCGATTGTGAGATTCTTTGTTGTTGTTTCTGTTTTTCTTCTACCGTTTTCTTCTTATTTCATAATGATTCATATTTCTGTACAATTTAGGTTGGATGTGTGGCGTATTTAGTCAACTCAGATAGTATGGATTTGCGGTTCCTTACATGATGTTTCTATGAAGTAGTGTGTGTAATAGCATTAAAACAAGTATGCATTTATAGGGGAATCTGGTTTTGTAATGTGTGTAGTCAGGCTCATACTAACATGCATACATACATACATACATACATACATACATAAATACATAAAAATGCTTTATGTACCAGCTGAGTTTACATTAAGAAATAAGGTTGATATATAGATGCACAAAAGATATATACATACAAATATATATATATATATATATATATATATATATATCACTATACCGTATTGCAACAAGCTATTTGCAATAGGCGACAAATGACCGTTGCAGTAAACGATATTTAACAACAGACCTATTATAGCAGTTGCAATAGATGAGATTTAGCAACAGACCTATTCTTCCTATTGCGAAAAGCATATTTTTAGCAACTGCGTTTCCCTTCCTGTTGTAAAAACATACTTTTAACAACTGTGCTTCCATAACAGTTGCAACAAACATATTATTTGCAACTACGCTTCCAAGTCAGTTGCGAATGAATATCTTTAGCAACTGATTTTGCCACTTGCAATAACTATTTTTTTTACAACTGGTAAAGCCAGTTGCGAAAAACATACTATTAAAAATCAATACCAGCTATTATTGATTAACTTTTACTAATTAATTTTAAATAGTTAATTACTATAAATTATTAACTACTAGTGTTTATCTACCAAAGAATCATATATGAATCGATAGAATTAATCAAATAATAATTTAGTTATGAAAACCCTGGTCGGTCGGTCGCACGTAATTAGACTCGGTCGTTCATAATCCCGATCGCTCATTCTTTTGAACAAGAGGAGTCGGTCATCTTCTCATCAATGGCAGGTCGGTCGCATGACCAAGACACAAGTTCCATTGAACATGTTCCGAGTCGTTCTTCCTCTCGCGTCAACAAGCATCTGGTCGGTTTCATAAGATCTCTTAGTCGGTCGGAATCCTTCAGACCATCTTGCAAGAAGGGTCGGCCATAATGGACAATATCTCTGGTCGTCCTTTTCCTCACAAGGCTCCTGGTCGCTTTTTCTTCCAAGAAAAGTGATCGGTTCCTTTCTTGCTATCACCCTCGTTGGGTCCGCCAGTCATGGAGTCCTGATCGTTCTGCTCTGGATCAAAGCCTTCGGGTCGCTCCAACCTATCATAGCTGGTCGATCTCACCTCCATGCTAGCCTGGTCGGCCCAACCTGCTTCGAAGCCTCAGGGTCGGTCCACCCTACGTCAAAGACCCCTGGTCGGTCTGCTCCACACCAAAGCCTCCAGGTCGTTAAAATAGGTTCTGGATCGATCAAAGCTGATCTGGTTGGTACAAAAGCATGACAACTGGTAACAGAAAGCAGTGGCATTTCCGTAAATACTCAAAATACTGACCCATAACCTGAAAGTCATATTTCAGCCATTTCGTCACCTATAAATAGGGGATCACTTCCATCATTTTGGAGGGGACTTTCTGGAAGGAGGACAAAGTGCTGTCGGATCATTCCCTCATTCCTTCCCAGTCGTTTAAACACAATTCCTTAGTGAATTCATAGAAGATCAATGAAGTATGCAACCATGGCTTCTATGAATGGTGTGTGAAAGGGCGTAAGATCGAAGATTCATTGTAAAAGCTTGATAATAAAGAGATCTCCTCGATGTCCGAGACATTTTCTCCATCATATTCTGTAATTTGAAGTGAAGAATGTGTGTGAGGGAGAGCTTGGTTGAATGTATGAGTGATTATACCTTGTAAACAGCTTATGGATAATAAAATTCTCTCTTCAGAGTGGACGTAGACCCCAATAAGGGTCGAACCACTATAAATTCTCGTCTTCTTTTTATATTTGGATGTTTTTAGATCTTAGATATGGTTTCACACAATTGTAAAGGTATTCTTACACCTTGCCTCTGAAAAGGTGACGTGCTTTCTAAGCATCTCGCCTCCGATTAGGTGACGTGTCGAGCAATACTTCGGTTGTTTTGCCAAATTTTTGGTTTAACAATTAGGCGCCCACCGTGGGGCCAGAACTACTTTCTGACATCCAATATCTTGCAAAGATCTTGAAATCTTTAAGCTCAGTCTCGAAATAGATCATTCGAGTCTACGAGTTGGACCTTCTGACGAACACTCCTCGAAGTTCAAGCTACTTTCTGAAATAATGCCGCCAAAAGCAAATAAGGAAGTAAGGACTAGAGCATCTAAGGAGGGAAATAGAGAGGAAACCCCCACGGTTAACTAGTTTGAAGTAGGTGAAACATCGAATGGAGGCGTGAATGTCACAAGAGGTGAGCTTGATCAAGCTGTCGCTGGACTGACCCAATAGCAGGAGATAGCTAACAAAGCCATCTTGGCAAGGCTGGATTCACTCTTTGCTCTTCAAGCCGCAAAGGCAAAAGTAGCTTCAAAGCCTGTTCATGCAGAGGATGCCGGTTCCTCCTCTTCTAGTCCGAATCGAGAAAAATCTTTCCAAGAGATCTCTAATCCTGATAAAGGAAAACTTGAGAATTCAAAGCTAGCTGATTGGAACCATAATGCGAGGATTACTTCTCGTCAAATTGCTAATTCTGCCAAAGGGGCATTTTCCAATGAAGAAAGACCAGGACCACGGAGTCGCAACCGTGATGGCTTGCTTAAGCAAGCTTCCGGTCGACACAAAAGCGTCCGCCCCGCAGATAGCCTCCACGAGAAGGATCGTCTCTGGAAAATGGTCCGACAGATTATGAAAGAAAGCAAATGTTGAAACGATGATGAGGCTGAATGGGAGTTCGCGCCATCAAAAACCCCTCTCACTGAAAGAATCAAACAGGCAACTTTCCCACGGAAATTCAAGCCACCTACAATCCAAGCTTACGATGGGACAGCGACCCCAATGTGTTTTTGTTTCGATACGACCAACACATGGAAGGGGCCCAAGCAACTGACGAGCTTAAGTGTTTGTACTTCCCAGTGTACTTGGAAGGGGTAGCATCATTATGGTTCACTAAATTGCCTCCCAGGTCTATTGATAATTTTTTCACACTAGCAAGATGCTTCCAAGACCAATTCCGCCTCCAGACAACGAAAGTTAGAGATATTATGTCCCTCAACGAGTTGGTACAGGCCCCGGGTGAAACGATTAGATCTTTTCTGAATCATTTTAATGCTACCGCTGCCGAAGTGGGGACCCATGAGCCAAGGATAATTCTAATGGCTTTAAAGGGGGGCATAGATAAACAATCTGAATTTGGAAGGTTGTTAAAGAGAAAGAAACCCAATACATTAGAGAAATTCTATGACAAAGCCGAGGAATACATGTGTCTTGAAGATGATCCCATTTATTCTGGTGGCAATGTCAAACCTAATGTAGTTCCGGAAAGGAAGGAAGTTTCTACAAAAACCAATCAAGGAAATTTAGGAGGGGGGGGGCAAAAAAGAGGAAATAGAAATGATGCTAGGAACGACAAGGATTCCAAAAAGCGACGCTTCTTCAAGCCAACAGATCTTACTCCGTTGAGTGATATAATTGAGCACATATACATGGCAACTAAGGAAACGGAGGATTATCCGAGCCCGAAGCCGATAAAGGCGTCCGAAGAAGCTGCAAATTTAGGAAGGTTCTGTCGATTTCATAATCAACCGGGTCATGACACGAATGAGTGTCGGCACTTGAGGAATCTAATTGAAGAGTTGATAAAAAAAACCCGTCTTCAGGAGTATGTGAAGCGTTCATTAGATACTGAGCCTACTCAGGGGTAGCAAGCTCAGCCAAGTCAAGACGGAAGAACACCTGCAAACGGTTCTCGACCTATTATCAATACGATTAGTGGTGGACCTCATCCTGCAGGAGATACCTGGGAGGACATTGTCAGATATACAAATGAACTAAGCAGTGCTTCAAAAGAAGATGGATTCGAAGTTTGCAGTAACTCTCTTCGTTCCAAAAACATCCTGGGAAGATGTGGTGTTCCGAGATCGGGATTCTAATGGAATGCTGACTCCAACTATTGACCCAATGGTGATCACTATTGGCTTGAGTCCAGCAATAGTAAAAAAGGTACTGATTGATAATGGGGCATCTGTAAATGTCCTGTTTTACAATACTTTCTCCCAGATGGGGTTGTCTATGGATAATGTGCAAGCAAGTAAAAATAAAATACACGGTTTCACTACTGTACCAACTCAGCCTATTGGTGTGGTCGATCTCCTCGTAGAGCTTGGTGAGGGGAAGAGGCAAGTTTCCATGATGCAGCCTTTTGTTATAATAGACTCGCTTTCAGGGTAAAATGCATTTTTGGGAAGGCCAGCACTAGCTGCTTTCAGAATAACTCTTGCTCCATGGTGCCTGATGATGAAGTTCCCGACTGCAAACGGAGTGGGAGTAATCAAAGGAGATCCTCAAGAGTCAAGAGATTGCTATATGGCAGAGTTGATTGAAGCTCGGAAGTATGAAATCAAGAAGGATGTGGAGTCTCCTCTCTGCATCCGTGAAGCCCCCTTATAGCAATTAATGACCTCCCCTTGTACTGGAGAATACAACGACATGCAAGAAGATATGTATCTGCGAAAAACCAGTGTAGGGGATGAAAGGGCAGTGCCAGCTGAAGCTACCATTTCTATACAGGTTCATGATAATGATCCAGATAAGGTGGTGAAAATAGGCTCTCAGTTGGATCCTTTGCTGCAAAAGGAATTGATTGTTTTTCTAAAGTCAAATTTGGATGTCTTTCCTTGGAACCACTCAGATATGTGCGGAATATCTCCGGAGGTGATGGTGCATAAACTGAATATTGATCCTAGCATACATCCTGTGAAACAGAAAAGACGGATGCAAGGCCCTGAAAGATCTGAGGCTTTGAAAGATGAGGTGGATAGGCTATTGAAGAACAATTTCATTCGCGAATCCACCTATCCTAACTGGGTGTCTAATCCAGTTCTTGTGAAAAAAGTCAAACGGTAAATGGTGGGTGTGTGTTGATTATTCTGATCTAAACAAAGCATGCCCGAAAGACAATTTTCCCCTACCTCGAATTGATCAGCTTGTTGATGCAACAACGGGGCATGAACTATTGTCTTTCATGGATGCGTACTCAGGATATAATCAGATCATGATGCACGAGCCGGACCAAGATAGTACTAGTTTCATAACTGATCGTGTTTGTATTGTTATAAGGTAATGCCGCTTGGTTTGAAAAATGCAGGTGCCACATATCAACGCCTAGTAAATTCAATGTTCAAAGGGAAAATTGGGAAGACCATGGAAGTCTACGTTGCTGATATGTTGGTGAAATCCAAAGAGGCAAAAAGTCATATGGAAGACCTTGACGAGATGTTTCAAATCCTAAGGAAATACGGCATGAAGCTGAATCCACTCAAATGTTTATTTGGTGTAGCTTCAGGGAAATTTCTTGGCTTCATGGTAAATGCTCGGGGCATTGAAGCAAACCCAGCGCAGGTGGTTGCCTTGCGGGAAATGCAAGCTCCGCGGACTAAAAAGGAACTCCAAAGCTTGAATGGCAAGGTAGCAGCTTTAAGCCATTTCATTTCAAAGGCGACGGACAGGTGTATTCCCCTCTTTGATGCATTGAAAAAGGAAAAGAAGAGTTTCCAGTGGACTCCTGAGTGCCAGCAAGCATTTGAGGATCTCATCAAGCACATGGAATCACCTCAGATGTTGTCAAAACCAAAGGATGGGGAAAGCCTGTTCCTATATCTTGCGGTATCATCCCATGCTCTAAGCGCAGCCCTCATCGGGGAAGAAGATAAAGTTCAGTGGCCGGTATACTACATCAGTAAAAGGTTTACCGAGGCGGAGAGGAATTATCCGAAGATAGAAATGCTTGCATTTTCTTTGCTTGTCGCATCACAGAAGCTCAGTCCTTATTTCCAATCTCATTCTATTAAAGTCCTTACAGATCAACTTTTGAAACAAGTGTTGTTCCGTCCAGAAACCTCAGGGAGACTACTAAAGTGGAATATTGAGCTCAGTCAATATGATATCACTTATCACCCCAGGAAAGCGATAAATGGGCAAGCTCTGGCTGACTTTATTGCCGAGTTCACTAATAGAGGAGAGGAAATGGAAGAAACCAATGAATTGGTCGCCAGATGGAAGCTTTTTGTTGATGGTGCTAAGAATGAATACTGTGCTGGGGCATGGATAGTGTTCGAAACTCCAGAAAAACGACAGATATGTTGTGCTCTGCGGTTCGAATTCCCCGTTACCAACAACAAGGCCGAGTATGAAGCTTTGCTTGGAGGATTGAGAGTTGCGAAAGAATTAAGCCTGAAAAGTTTATTAATCTTCAGCGATTCACAGTTGATGGTTTACCAGAGCAAAGGTGAATTTCAGACCAAGATGGGAAAGCTCCCGACGTATCTACGCAAAGCCAAAGAGTTTCTTGACAATCTGGAGTATTATTCTATTTCCCATATCCCTAGAGGAGAAAATTGGAAAGCTGATTCTTTATCAAAGCTGGCTAGTACCGGAGATCCTCAAATCTTCAATCTAGTCCCTGTTGAAGTTTTATCTAGTTCTAGTATTGAAGAATCTGATGTAGATTGGGTTATGGAGACAACCGACGAGCCAGACTCGTGGATGACCCCCATCAAGAACTATATACTCCATGGAACGCTTTATGAAAACCCGAAGAGTCGCAAGAAGTTGCTCCGAAAGTCTCGCTTGTATCTCATCCAAGATGGTAGCTTATATAGGAGAGGATATTCAACACCTTTGCTACGATGTGTAACAAAGGAAGAATCTAAAGCAATCCTGGCAGAATTACATAAAGGAGATTGTGGAGGGCATGTAGGAGGACAAACTCTTGCCAAAAAAGTTCTCCGATATGGCTACTTTTGGCCTGAAGTAAATCTCGACTCTATGATCTTCGCTAAAAAATGTGACCAATGCCAGAAATTCGCAAAAATTCCAAGAGCTCCATCGACTGAGTTGACACAAATGTTGAGTCCTTGGTCATTTGCCGTATGGGGGCATAGACTTGATTGGAGTATTACCTACTGCAAAATCCAGCTTCAAGTATGCCATAGTTGCTGTGGATTACTTTACTAAATGGGCTGAAGCTGAACCCCTGGCAACCATCACATCAAGAAAGGTGATCAATTTTGTTTTGAAAAATATCATATGCAGATTTGGAATTCCGCAGAAGATTATCACCGACAATGGCACGCAATTTGAAAGTGATGAGTTCAGGGACTTTTGCGACAAATATCATATTCAGAAAATTTTTGCAGTAGTTGCCCATCCGCAGGCCAACGGGCAAGTCGAGGCAGTCAACAAAATCCTGAAATCTACCATTAAGAAGCGTCTCGAGAAAGCTAAAGGAAACTGGATTGAAGAACTGCCACTTGCGCTATGGGCTTACCGTACGACTCATAAAACTACAACAGGGCACACTCCATTATCTTTGGCATTTGGTTCGGAAGCAATGGTACCTGTGGAGCTAGAGGTTCCTACTCACCGCAGAATCCACTTTGACTAGAAAGAGAATGAAAAGCTGCAACTTGAAGCCCTTGATTTACTCGAAGAAAAAAGGGCCGAGACGGAGCTTAGAATAGTCGCCCATCAAAGAAGAATTGCCTGGCACTTCAATCAAAAGGTCATGCATAGAACATTCGAAGAGGGAGACTTAGTGTTAAAAAAGATCATGACCGCAACATGAGACTTTGGCCCCAATTGGGAAGGACCATTTGTCATCAACCAAAAGCTCCTCGATGGTACCTTTAAACTCAAGACTACAGATGGAGTGGAACTTCCAAGGGCCTAGAACAGTGATCACCTCCATCGCTATTTCAAATGACATTCTGACTCATATTCCTTTGTATTCTTCTATAAATATAGTAGATACTTTGTATGAGATTACACGAATACGAATAAAACAGTTCTTTTGATTCCTGTCTAAATTGTACATTTGCATACCTTTGATTATATATTCAAGGATGCAAAGTTATGATTTCTGATCACTAGAAATAATAAGTCCGTTGGCTCATTATCCGATGAAAGCCAGGTGTTAGTTCATAGCATATTCTAAAAGGACAAATTGCGTACATGGATTCATAAAGCACCGCCCGTCAAAATACGGGAGTATGAAATGTCTCCATAAGATAAAAAGAAGAACAAAACACCAAGGCCAACCAGCGGGAAAAACCAAAGGAATAAAATCAAGAAAAACTCGCTAAAATTCCACCAAAGGAGCATCATCCGAAAGGATCGACTTAGGGTTATGGTTTTACTACTAAGACATCTTGATCAATTCGAATGTCCAGTAAAATTAATCCCTACTACGTGGAACTAGGCAGACACAAATTTAACCCAAAACCTCTCCGGGGGTGCTTAGTCAAATAACTTAAAGTCAGAAAAATCTGACCACGTTATCGCCAAACTGAGTTTTTAACCCAAAACCTCTCCGGGGTGCTCCGTCAAATAACTTAAAGTCAGAAAAAATCTGACCACGTTATCGCCAAACTGAGTTTTTAACCCAAAACCTCTCCGGGGGTGCTCAGTCAAATAACTTAAAGTCAGAAAAATATGACCACGTTATTGCCAAACTGAGTTTTTAAGCCAAAACCTCTCCGGGGGTGCTCAGTCAAATAACTTAATGTCAGAAAAATCTGACCACGTTATTGCCAAACTGAGTTTTTAACCCAAAACCTCTCTGGGGGTGCTCAGTCAAATAACTTAAAGTCAGAAAAATCTGACCACGTTATTGCCAAACTGAGTTTTTAACCCAGAACCTCTCCGGGGGTGCTCAGTCAAATAACTCAAAGTCAGAAAAAATCTGACCACGTTATTATTGAGTTATTAACCCAAAACCTCTCCGGGGGTACTCAGTCAAATAACTTGAAGTCAGAAAAATCTGACCACGTTATTGCCAAGCTGAGTTTTTAACCCAAAACCTCTCCGGGGGTGCTCAGTCAAATAACTTAAAGTCAGAAAAATCTGACCACGTTATTGTCAAACTGAGTTTTTAACCCAAAACCTCTCCGGGGGTGCTCAGTCAAATAACTTAATGTTAGAAAAATCTGATCACGTTATCGCCAAACTGAGTTTTTAACCCAAAACCTCTCCGTGGGTACTCAGTCAAATAACTTAAAGTCAGAAAAATCTGACCACGTTATTGCCAAGCTGAGTTTTTAACCCAAAACCTCTCCGGGGGTACTCCGTCAAATAACTTAAAGTCACGAAAAGTCTGACCACGTTATTGTCAAATTGAGTCATTAACCTAAAATCTCTCCGGGAGCACTCAATCGACTATTAAAGTCAGTAAAAATCTGAACAAACAAAGTCACAAATTGGGTAAAGGCTCTTTTCACGAGGCATCCACTTATTTTGCAATATCTCGTCCTCCCAGATACAGAGAATATCGGATTAAAGTTAACGCAACTGTTCGCGTACCATTGGGCCCACCCATTTGTAAAAACAGTTACCTAAGAAAAAGCCTTCGCCAGAGGCATTCATTCATACAATATCTGGTCCGTTCGGATACCAAAAATAACGGATATTAGTCAATATCTAACAAGTAGGTAAAATGTGTGAAGTGCATGTGTAATGTGCAAACAAGAAAGCTAGAAGAATAAGGCATAACACAAAGGCACATCACATACACATACCAAAACGAAACCACCAGCATCGTAAGTACATCCATAGAGTACCAAAAAAAAAAACAGTCTAGAAGTTAAATGCGAGGGCTGGCACTCGCTTACTACAAATCAGTCTAGATTAAAAGTTCAGAAAATAGAGATCATCAAACAAAGAGTGCTACACAATCGTGTGCTTCCTAGGCCTCCCGACCTTCCTCTTCGCTGGGACAGAACTTGAAGGGGAAGCACCAGAGGCAGGCCTCTTGTCAGAGGGACCCGCCAGTTCAATATCGCCTTTCGGGAAAGCAGCAATGATGGTATCCCGAGCTCGTAAAGCTTGAATCAGTTTCATCTTGTCCTCTTCCAAGACGGCAATTCGCTCAAGATTTTCCCTGTGAAGTCTATCCAAATCTCCGGCCAGTATGTACCAATCTTGAAGTTTCTGAGCAGTTTGATCCTTCAGCATAACCATTTGTTTATTAAACTGGTCCAAAGCATCCTCCATTCGGCTCAGTAATCTAGATTTAACAACGATCATATCACTGGACATAATCTGATGATCAGAAGAAGAGACACCCACATTGGAAGTAACTCCTTGTAAATTCCAATTGGGAAGGCGTCGAGCAAGTCTAGCATTACATATTCCTGGGGAATAATGGGGCCTGTTTATATCAGCCTGGAGTTCAGGATAAGATGGCCGAATAAGTGGAGGGGTGTTCACGGAAGGCTGGACAGTCGTTTCGGCATCCCTATCGAAGTATTTCTTTACAAACTCCTCTCGAGACATGTCCATCCTGCACAAGGATTTCACAAACTTTTGGTCAACAATCAATTTCAAGCGGCGTCGGTTCTGCAAACTAAACTGGTGATAAAGTTGGTTGGTACGGATCGCAGTCCAAATCTGTTCGACTAGGATCAGGTAAAGCAAGCGTATGCAGATAATACAGAAGGACACAACGGGATTTACAACACAGGCATTCAATTAAATGTCTTATATGCATCAATGTCTCAAATGAAGTAAATGCAAACCACGAAGGTTAAAATTTGAAAGAAAATCGCCTTCAATTGACAAAAAATACCTCTAGTGTCAAGAGATAGCTCCAATAGGACTAAAAGATGATCGGGTTTTGCCGTGGGGATCGAGCGCAACTGTCGGATTTGAAAGCGACGGATGATCTAGTGTGATTAAAGCTTGGAAAAAGTCGGTTATAAACGACGCTTTGAGGATCTTCATTACGAGTGAGAATGAATTGCCGCCATGGAAGCTTTTTCCTGAAAAACCTAGGGGAAATGATGAAACAGAACTCGGATGGGTATACAAAAAGGGGGAATACGAAAGGACTGATTTAACCCAGTTGATGCGGGATGATCGACCGACTGTAAAAATTTGTGGAAGAACCAACCCGACCAGCATTGAGCTTAATTAAAGTATAAAATTTGATTAAATCTTTTGATTGGTATTACGTTTGTTATTTCGAAGCCTGTAAATTCTTCATGAAATCATAACTTACAAACTTCGAGGGGCAAATGTTTGTCTACCAAAGAATCATATATGAATCGATAGAATTAATCAAATAATAATTTAGTTATGAAAAACCTGGTCGGTCGGTCGCACGTAATTAGACTCGGTCGTTCATAATCCCGGTCGCTCATTCTTTTGAACAAGAGGAGTCGGTCATCTTCTCATCAATGGCAGGTCGGTCGCATGACCAAGACACAAGTTCCATTGAACATGTTCTGAGTCGTTCTTCCTCTCGCGTCAACAAGCATCTGGTCGGTTTCATAAGAGCTCCTAGTCGGTCGGAATCCTTCAGACCATCTTGCAAGAAGGGTCGACCATAATGGACAATATCTCTGGTCATCCTTTTCCTCACAAGGCTCCTGGTCGCTTTTTCTTCCAAGAAAAGTGATCGGTTCCTTTCTTGCTATCACCCTCTTTGGGTCCGCCAATCATGGAGTCCTGATCGTTCTGCTCTGAATCAAAGCCTTCGGGTCGCTCCAACCTATCATAGCTGGTCGATCTCACCTCCATGCTAGCCTGGTCGCCCCAACCTGCTTCGAAGCCTCAGGGTCGGTCCGCCCCTACGTCAAAGACCCCTGGTCGGTCTGCTCCGCACCAAAGTCTCCAGGTCGTTAAAATAGGTTTTGGATCGATCAAAGCTGATCTGGTTGGTACAAAAGCATGACAGCTGGTAACAGAAAGCAGTGGCATTTCCGTAAATACTCAAAATACCGACCCATAACCTGAAAGTCATATTTCAGCCATTTCGTCAGCTATAAATAGGGGATCACTTCCATCATTTTGGAGGGGGACTTTCTGGAAGGAGGACGAAGTGCTGTCGGATCATTCCCTCATTCCTTCCCAGTCATTTAAACACAATTCCTTAGTGAATTTGTAGAAGATCAATGAAGTATGCAATCATGGCTTCTATGAATGGTGTGTGAAAGGGCGTAAGATCGAAGATTCATTGTAAAAGCTTGATAATAAAGAGATCTCCTCGCTGTCCGAGACATTTTCTCCATCATATTCTGTAATTTGAAGTGAAGAATGTGTGTGAGGGAGAGCTTGGTTGAATGTATGAGTGATTATACCTTGTAAACAGCTTGTGGATAATAAAATTCTCTCTTCAGAGTGGACGTAGACCCCAATAAGGGCCGAACCATTATAAATTATCGTCTTCTTTTTATATTTGGATGTTTTCAGATCTTAGATATGGTTTCACACAATTGTAAAGGTATTCTTACACCTTGCCTCCGAAAAGGTGACGTGCTTTCTAAGCATCTCGCCTCCGATTAGGTGACGTGTCGAGCAATACTTCGGTTGTTTTGCCAAATTTTTGGTTTAACAACTAGTAATTATATAATAATTAAGACTAATATTTAACAATTATTAATTAATTATAAAATTTAAGTATTATAAAATGATATTTATAACTGATAATAAATAATAATAATTAATAATTAATAAATAATAATAATTAACATTTAAAAATTAAAAAAATTATTAAATAATAATAAACTAATGGATAATAATTAATAATTAATTTGAATTATGAATATGTTTTAATATTAAATAATTAAATAGTTAGTAAATTCACAATAAATAAATTAATAAACGATGATTGATTAGTATTACTATTGGAGCCTTACAACTTTTTAAATGCTTTAATTTCATATACATTTACAGTAATATATTTCTAATTGGTTCGTAACCATTCCCGCTGCCTTTTTGGATAATTTCGTTTTCTGCAACCCTGTAATTTTTAACAAGGACTTTTCCCAATTGCAACAAATCTTTTACAAGTTATAATAATTAAAGAATTAATTATTAAGACTAATGCCTAAAAGCATTATTTAGTAATACTTGCTATATATTTGATTTGTAAAATTTAAGTACACAAAAAATAAAATAAAATTATCATGCTTTAATGGTATAAAAAACGTTTTGCTTGAATGATAATTATTTGTTAAAAAAGGTTCAAATACATGCATTATCCTTATACAATAAAAATGAAAATGAATGGCAATAATGTACTCGACATATGTAAACGTGAAACAATGGGGGTAATGTTTAGCTATAATAGCCAGATATCATGTGTTTGTTTAGACAAAGTTGAAGCCGTGTAACCCATCACGTTAATTACACGGTGGGAATTAAAATTTCATGTTAAACCGCCCATTCCATCCTATCTAATTCATTAATCGAGATCCCTATTCTCCATCGCAACGTTTTGTTTCGATCTCTCTTCCTTTCTCAAAAGCCAAACCCTAATTTTCTAATGGCGGCTACAAACATCGGCATGATGGATGGCGCTTATTTTGTGTTTCGAAAGGAGATTCTCACGTGGATTAAATCCACGCTTCACCTTAATCTTTCTAAAGTTGAACCATATGCTAAGATCCTTATGCGGTGAACATTTCCCCTTTGTTACCATCTAGGCCTTTTAATTTCTCTCACGTCCCTCAAACGAGACTCTCTCGCATCCCTCAAATGAGACTATTTTACAGCTGCTGAGGGACAATGGGGTTTTCTGGTGTTGGTTTATCGAAGGTGCTTGTGCATTTTACTGTGAGTCTCTTAGTTGTGTGTTTTGCATCTTATTTGAGTTTGGGCTTTTGAGTATTGTTTGTTTCGTTTCTGTTTTGTTCTATTTTGAGATGTGTTTGTTGGTGTTGGAAGTATTTTGTTTCTTGTTCGTTCACTTCATAATATCATCAACATTCGTTAAGCTAAGCTCTGCCGTTGCTGTTAATTTATGGTGGTAGTCCCCTTCTTTTGCTTCCATCTTCTGCCCATTTTTTAGCATACCAATCTGAGAACATTGGTTGGCATCATTACAGTTCTAGTCCACTTCTGTACTTCTATGTTCAACTGCAAGTACTGTTACTAATCCTTGCTGTCCTTGCTCTGCTTCTGTATATCAAAATTTGAGGGTGATAATTTATACATAGTATACATGTTACCAGTCCTTGATATACCTGAGCCTTAGGGGACGTATCTAAGAGTTATTTGGAAATCACCTATGAAACATTTTAGATTATCAGAGCTACTTTTAGATGTTATCTTACTTTCTAAAGAATTCTTGTTCGAAAGTTATATAATGACTACTGATTGTGATGCTCATGTCCAGTGTTTGTGCAACCCTATGCATGAATCTGTGCACTGAGTATCGCTTTTACTTACTGTTAATGTAACTATGTTCCTACAAATAAAATGAAATTGCCAAAGTTCAAATGTCAATAGACATAGTAAAATACTTCATTAATGATTTAAATCATGTGAGCACAAATGCAGACTGGTGTAGGAGTGTACCAGCCTTGCTAGGTGCACTTGGATTTACCAGAAAAAGTAAGCATCATGCGTGTATTTCTTCTTCTTCATTTTGTATGGTATAGAGGTGAAACGATTATGAATAAATTTGTTTTGATATAATCTTGTTGTACGTTACAGAACTCAACTCAGTGGTTGAATTTTGATCCCTTTAGCTCACATGGCACTGGCGCAGAACATCCAGGTGGTAGATATCAGAGCTTAGTAAATGGATACAACTTAACTGATGTTGTTAACAGGTATAAGTTTTGAAATACATTAGGAAACGTAGTAATATAATGTTTACCCTTTACAGTCTCCAGCAAAGTCGTTAGCTACTTCCAATCGGAATAAGAATTTTTTGTTGAAGAGGTATGTAAGAGTATAAAGAAACATAGTACTATTAGGAAAGATTAATCAGTGATAAGATACCCATGTCTGTTGCACTGATTACCAATGAATTAATGGAGAAACTAAGAACCTATCGGATAGAGTTCTTAGAAGACGCAATAAAAAAAGTACTGAGTTTACTTCTATAGTCTGTTTTACTATTGTAGTTTGTTTCTGTTAGTGTCATATGGTAGAGTTCTCATGCATTTGGCTACTACATTCTTGAGCGTACTTTGACATGCACATGGACCAGTTTCATATGTTTCTTATACATTTTGAGTCAGCTGTTTGGGGGGTAGAATGAGATTGAATAGGATTTGTTGATTCGATGCTTATGCAATCTTCTATCATTTATATCTAGTTCGATGCTTATTTAATGTAGAGTTCGCTGGAATGGCATACGTATTTTTGGATAGGCATATGCATGTTCATGATCGACAACAAACTTTGAGCATGAACTGTAAATCTGTTCTAGTGAACCGATGATATTTTTTTTGTTTTTGTTTTTTTGTTATAGTATATATGTATGATATAGTAGAAATATGATTAGAAAATACTCTATTCGAAAAAAAATGTGTTGTGTGAGAGAAGAAATTGCTATACATGAATGGTGTATGAAAATTGTAGAAATTTTTGTTGTAATTGTTTGTACTATTAAAACTTTGTTGAAATAAAAATTTTATTTGTTTACTTCATTTTTGTGATATTTTGTGATATACACTAATACTAAATGAATACATTTAATATGTAGTATCTATAAGCTGCATTTTTTTTTACAGATTTATAAATCTATTGCAACGGGCATATACTATTGCAAAATGATCTGTTGCAACAACAAAAGCCTGTTGCAAAAAAGTATCCTGCAACATCTTATTGCAACATACGGAAAATGTTGCGAACTTTTTACAACTTCGGCTATACCAACAGGCGCGGGTCTGTTGCAATTGGTCTACTGCAATAGATATTGCCTGTTGCGAAAAGTGTTTTTTTTTTGTAGTGTATATAAGTAGCTATGTTATAGTATCACAGGCTCATACGCATGAGAGAGTAATGAGAGTATGGGCAGGAATTGTGAGCTTACATGCGTGTATATGTATGTGTGTGTATATATACACACACAAACATACATATATACATACATACCAGAGATAGTTTAATAACACCGAACAACAAGAGTGACTTCAAAGGTATGAAACTGAAAATCACTCAGATGTATGTATAAAATTCAAGAGTCCAAGCTAATATATGCATTGGCCTAAAGTTTCTTTAATGCAAAGTAAATCTGTTTTAAAAGAAAAACACGGATTCTTCTGGAAATAAAGTTTCCTAAGGTGCAAGAAAGAGACTCACGTATAATTAGTTGTCTTATACAACAAATTTTGATCACTTTAGAGATTGTTGCCGAACATAGCAAAAAGTTCACAAATTATTTTAACTTATAATCTAACAGTTTATGAGACCTATAATTTATAAATATTTTCAAGTGGTATTTATACACTGACTTGAACTATGTTTGTTGTGTGTAGATTAGTTAAATCTAAGCTAATTAATTACCTCTTTTGGTCTTCAAATTAAACTATGATTTTAAAGAAAAAGAGACTTGTACATCATCTTATGTACAAGTTAAAAATATAATATTGTATACTGGTGTAAAAGAGATGCTTGGGAATATAATGGGCTAGAATTATATCAGAATAAGAAAAGACAAAATGAAGCGTTCGTTGAAAACAGAAAGGATTCTCAGTTGCAATCTATTCAATTGCATATTATGACCACATTTATAAAGGGTATGAAGAGGGTCCTTTCGTATTTATAGGTGAATTTTGGGGCCACCAGCCGAAATTTCGAATCCTTGGGGGACGCGAAATTCGCATCCCGGAAATAAAGCCAAAAGACCAAGCCGAAGTCAAAAAATCGCATCTCTGTCCTTCGAAATTTCGAATACCAAAAAGTAGTTGAGAACACCGCGTCGATCAGGTAAAAATGGTGATCCTCCGTGTAATCAACATGCCAGATATTCTTGGCAAAATTCAAGATTTCGAATCCTTGCCACAAAGCCAAATTTTGCATCCCTGTCATGTGATGCGAAGCTGAGAAAAAATTGGATCCGCCCGAGTTGCCCCATTGATTTCGAGATGCCCATTTTCAAATCCCTTTGTCAGTTCAAGTTTTCATTTCTGAATCCTTGATGTAAAATCGAGGATCTTGCATTCCAGCTCAATCCGAACCCGCCTTTTCGAGTTGCCAAATCGGCTTGCGAATTCGTATCCCTACTAAATCCACTTTTCATATTGCGATGCACACCCAAGAGTGTAGGTGACCGAGCAGATGTTTTCCGATGATTTTTCGCATCTCGATCAGGAGCCAAAATCTAGGGGATGCAAATTCACCAAGTTGCAAAGCCTGAAATTCAAAAATAATTAGCCTTATGCGTGCACACGAGATTTTCACGCATTGATCACGCATTTTCAACGAGCCAGATCCATTGGACCTACCACATAGATCTTTGGCTGTGGTACCCATTGGAGATGGGTCGAAGGTTATGGATCGACATCTTATTATTGGATAGGAAAAATGATCTTATTTTTCTTTTGAGACTACTTTTAGGTCTTCTAAGTGTTATTCCGAATTTCAAGTCAATCCAACTTCTCTATTTTCAGTTGAAGCATCTTTAATCAAAAAGCAAGTTAATAACTAGTATATCAAAGGGTCATGGTTTTGTGGGTATATCTTCAATTTGATTTTTTTATTTGGTTTTTACATTTTCGGAAGGGCAACTTCAATAGTTTAGGATTGAATATTCAGCTCCTAAAACTTCAGGTTGTTTAATCATAAACAATATAAAAGAAGGACATTACCGAAAAGGCAGTTGTCTAAGGCATCTACTGAATATGCCCCTGAGATATATGCGCCTTTTTAATAGGCATCCGCCATGGATGCCTTTATAGACATGGCTTGTCACTATTCCGTTCAATTATTTTCTTTAAAATATAACCATGCAATTCCCGGCTAAATGCAAGCAAGAAAGAAAGACGATTCAATTGTAGATTGAGAAAACATCAGACCTTCTCATCTTATACCTCCAGAGGGAACAACTGTCGATATATAAAACGAAAGTAACTAAAAATGCAGAGCGTACCTGTTTTCTTTTATCTGTTCAAAGTTGTGTTGGGCCTAGCCTAGTTTTGTTTTATATTTTGTAGTTCTGCCAATGCCCAGTTTGTACTTTGGCTATAAATACATAATGTAAACACTGTATCCTATGACTGATTCTTAATACAACAATTCTTCATTCTCTATCTTTTCAAAATTCTCAGTTTACTTTTCAATCAAAAACTTAATATGGTATCGGAGCTAAAATTAGCCTAACGACATTAACAACTACTCATTGTGTTGTTGAGTGAGTTTTTCCCATCAGAAAAATCTCATCACGTGGGAATTCTCTCATCTGAGTTTCAAACTCATCATTTGAGAGTGAAATACATTGCAATTCATCAGTGTTGTGCCTGTAATTCCAAGAATTAGGCTACATCTATTCATTTACACGGTATTTCTATATACTGTGCGTTTTGGCCACTGGAAAGGGATTCAAGAAAACCAAGAAATTCATCAAAATCAGTTAAAGCCGAGCCAGAAAATTATTCAGAGTTAATTCAATGAATTTCTTACCTCAACATCATTCTTTTCTAGCAGCTCATACCTAACTTCTTTGATTCTTTCCCTTTCTGACTCTCTTTGGCACTCAAAGTCACAATCTATTATCAATTTTCTTCATTATCCAATTTCTGATCATTGCCAAACATGGGAGATAATTCAAGAGTATCTGAATCCAATTCTGGAATCAATCTGGAAGGTCCAAATCCAATACCTGCACAAACATTTGTTTAGAACATCATCAGCCTCAAGAGTCAACTTATTACAATTCAACTTGAAGAAGACAACTATCTACTGTGGAAACTACAAATAGAAACAACAATTCAAGGATATGGTGTAGAAGGTTTCATTTATGGCACTACACATATACCAGCAAAATTTATCACTGATCGAGATAACAGAACTGTGTAAAACGAGGAATATATTCAATATCATAGATAGGACAAGTTAATAAGTTCTTGGCTACTTTCATCTATAAGTGCAAATCCATTACCTCTTGTAATTGGATGTAATTCATCCAATGATATACGGACAACCGTTGAAAAAGAATTTAACAATCAATCATCTGCCAAAGTTTTACATTACAAGAGACAGTTACAGAATATTCGAATGGAAAATCTCAGCATGAGGTTTCAAAAGTCAAAAAAATTATGTGATCTACTCAACACTACAGGGAATGCTGTTCAAAATTCTGATCATGTGCTTTACTTGATGAATGGATTAACCGATGAATATGAAGCAGTAGTGGCCGTAATAACCTCTCAAAAGATTGCACCACCCATAAATGAAGTTCACTCCATTTTATTATCACATGAGGCAAGAATCAATAGCAAGAGAACTCAAGAACCAAATTATATTGTCAATCTTGCTACTGGTTTCAAACCAAAAAATCAACAAGTAAACAGATTTGAAAATACTTACCAGAGAGGAGGTGGTCCACCTAGAGGTAGAGGTTGTTGGAATTATAGTAACAGACCCAAATGTCAAATCTGTGAAAAGATTGGGCATACAGCACTAAAGTGCTATTTAGATTCAATAATAACTATACTGGTAGTCAGAGTCAAGGGAACAATAATAATCCAATTGCAAATGCAACTCAAGTCAATCAAAATACCGACGGTAGCAATACCACTGTAACAACCCGTAATTTTTAAAACATGACATAAGGGATAATTAAAGAATACATAATTTTTATAAGAAGAATTAAGTGAAACGGGTTACGCCATTGCATTCGTCTCGGAATTCTACTTGAGATGGAGTCTGAGTTTGCGTAAAACGGATACCGTATGAAGGAGTTATGGACGATAGAAGTTGGGCAGAACAATCAGGAAATGAGCCAGAATAACTGGCGCACTTGTGAAGTGCGCCAGAACAAAAATGCACTGGCGCACCTGGGAAGTGCGCCCAGGCCTAGCCATATCTACAGAATTCTGGAGAGTTCCATGATGATGTGTCTTTTTAATCTGAGTGGTTCTGATGGTCTCTAATTTAATATAAAGGTCCTAATTCACCTAATACATCCATAAATATACACCTTAACCTAACCTTAATCTCATTGTTTTCAACCATGGCGCCTCCATGCTGCTCTAATCTAAATTAAAACAAGTCTTTCTTCTCCATCAAGTCAAATTAGAAGATCAGATCTACAAATCAAAATAAGGGTATTCTAAGATCAAGATCTGCTACAACAAAGCCTAATTCTCTTCTTTTAGATCCTATCGCTGTGAGTTAATGTTACTTTCATGTATAATTATATTAAAAAGTAATTGTGATAGGATTGTAAATTGGATCTGATGTATATGCCTGTAAATAAGATGAATCATATTAAGTTCTATAATTTGTTATCCTTCAGATTCATACCCAATTGCTATTATCATATGCCTATTTGATCTATTTTGTCGTTATTCATTTCACATGCCTATTTATATGTTTATGCCAATTTGGATGTTTTGATTCTCTCCCCTTCTTCTTTTCCTTTTTCCTTTTTGATATCAGGCTAACTTCGAGCCTAAATATATTGCATTGAGATTTACGTACGAATATCGTTGGAATGATTAGGAAAAGTCTGGGAAATGTGTAATAAAATGAGATTTGGCATAAATTGTTGATGACTATGGAAATTGGTTTGGGCATAATTTGGCATAACTTGTATACATGAGATTATAGGCATAATTTGGGTTAAAATTATAAACATAATTTAGATTGGAAATTATGGGTGATTGGAATATATTATAATCCGAGATATGAAATTGGGAGTTGAATCAAAAAAGTGATAATAAATGCCTAAGACACGAGGTTAGATTCAGATTGCGGTATAAGCCTGCCCGGAACCGCTTGGCATATCCAGCAACCGCAAACGGTAATCTGATGTGAGAGGTCAAAGGCAAAAATTAGATGCGTAATAATGCAAAGACACGAGGTTGATTCAGATTGCGGTATAAGCCTGCCCGGAACCGCCCGGCATATCCAGCAATCGTAAAACGGTAATCTAATATGGGAGGTCTTGCAAGATTACGGTTATAATGAATTAATGAACACTTAACCAAGATAAGACCTGTGCTAAGACATGGGAATAATAAATGGTTAAGTAGGTAACATGGGTAGCATGTGAAACATAATAAAAGCACTTAACCAAGATGAGACATGTGATTAGACACAGGGATAAAGAGGGGTTAAGTGGGAATTCCTAGTGGGGACTAAATTTGGGGGGGGGGGGGAGCTTGTGTTAAGTGTGTGGACCCTTTCCAACCAATAACCCATTTTAGTATCTATATGAGCTCGAACTAGGTCGATGACATGGACACGCTTACTGGGGTTGATTGTAAGAGGTCAATAAGGAGTTAGCGATGGCAATGCAAGTCCGACGGAGTCATGTGCGTACGTGGGTCCGGGCTAGTAGGTAAGACGTTGTTGCATCGTGTAGGTATAAGCTGTGCATTTCAGTAGTATCGGGGTTGCCACCTTAGGGAGTGACACACCATATTATGGGACCAACACAGGTATCTACGAGTTAGGGAGCCAGTCGAATGGGGAGGGTAGTGGGTACGACTAGTGGTGGTAGGAGCAAGTGGGCACCTACGAGAGCAGCTAGGAGTACACGAAGCTACCATTATTATGATTAGTAGGGAGGGATCATCTTTTAGTATGTGACTAGTATGTTGGTATGATGCAGAGCATATCTTATAGTGGTTAGGAGCGCAGTCGATGTTCTATATTGCTTACTTTGTTTACCTTGTCATATCTTCTTATGTTACAGTTATCTCTTATATCCAGTTTATGTTCTTATCCTGTTACTTTACTGATTATATTGTTAACGTCACTAGACTCGCCAGACTTATGTCTGACTCTTTTTGTTTTGCCTCATTTCTTTCTTTTCTCCCTCCAGGTCCTCAGGGTGGGATTAGTGAAGCTTGACTCGGATCTCTTTCTTCTTGAAGTGCTTGGAAGTGTTGAAAGTAATGCTCAGATTTATCTCTTTTTCATTATGGCTATTTGGAGTGGGATTATGGTTTTTCTTTTATGTACTCTGATAATAATTTTGTTCAAGATGGATATTTGTGTACTTGACTTTAGTACGTGGTTTTGATGTTATAACCAAACATGTTTTGCTTTTCCGCTGCAATGAATAAATTTTGAATTTTTAAGTACCATTTTATATATCTTTCTTGTGATGTTCTGTTCTATACTCTTATAACGCTTCATGAAAGTTAATGCATTCCCTTAGTGAGTGACAATAACAGACGTGGGGTGTTACACGTGGTATCAAAGCTGAAGGTTACCAGAACAGATAAAAGATTTTGAAAACCGTTTTCAAAAACATGCTTTAAAGAAGGTATTTTCAAGAGAGGTTTTTTTATGAAAAACATAATCCCCAAAAGGCATATATATATCTTTCTTTCGATTCTCTGTTTTTAATCTCTTCCTTTTTCCTTTAAAATGTCTGGGGAACCCGATATACCCGAGGGCGTACAGATACCAGGCTGGTTCAGAAGGTATCAGGAGGCTAGGGCTACTGCCGCAGGCCCAACAAACGTTCCTCCTCCCTCAGCTGCAGCCGCTCCTCCTCCTTCTTCCCGTGTAGACACTTTTTCTAAGATATGCAAAGACTTCCATGCGATGGGCGAAAAACCATTTTATGGAACTAAGACGTTTGTTGAGGCTCGTAATTGGCTCAGGGAAGTGGAAGACTTGTTTGGTATCTTTGAGATAGACGATGGAAGGAAGGTTCAACTAGTTGCTTGGTTGATGAAGGATGAAGCTTCCTTTTGGTGGGAAGTAACTAATAGATGACTTGCAGTGGAGACGTGGATGGAATTTAGACAAAGGTTCGAGTTGAAATTTCTTTCGCAAGCAGAGGAGAGTTTATACATGGAGAGGTTCTTGGCTTTGAAACAAGGGAGTTTGTCTGTGAATGAGTACGTTAACAAGTTTAACCATTTAGCAAGATTTGGTATGGAATTAGTTAATATACCACATATGAAGTCCTTGAGATTTGCCAAGGGTCTGAATGAACCATTACATGGGTTGGCTATGTCCCACATTCCTATGAGGACTACTTTCGAGAATCTTGTTGATATGGCGTTGATACATGAAGAGGAGAAAAGTGCTAATGTAGATAAGGCACATGATAAGAAAGGGGATCCAAAGAAGGCACAACAACAACAAAAGAAGGGCGGTAAGGATGACAAGGGTTCAGAGAAAAGAAAGTGTCACAATTGTGGAATACCTGACCATTTGAAGAAGGACTGTAGGAAGAAAAAGAGGACTGGTTGCTTACAATGCAGTGAGGCATGACATATGATTAAAGGCTGCCCAAGGAGGTAAGGACAAGAGCAAGGACAGAGGATAGGATCTACTTCTGGAGGGCAGGTTCATGCTCTCATGGCAGCTATGCAAGAGAGAGGTAGAAACATTTCTGTTGAAAGTTTGATTTTCCTTTTCGATCATCATGTACGTATACTTTGTTTGATTCTGGCGCTTCACATTCGTTTATATCTGCTTTTGTTGTTGAGTCTCTTCACCTAAATACTAGTATAGTAGTGGATCCCATTGTTGTCTCAAATCCTATTGGGGGTACGACTCATCTATCTGTGTTATGTCGGGATTTGAGAATATCTGTATATGGTGTTGAGTTCGAATGCAACGCTTATGTGCTTGTTTTCACGGGCTATGGGTTGATTCTAGGAATGGATTGGCTAGCCAGGTATGGTACCATTCTCGATTGTGAAAAGAGGGTAGTTAGACTGTTGACTAGTTTGGGGAATACTCTCGATATCTCATGCGACCCTAATGGGTCCTGTTATGCTTAGCTACCTAGAATCTCTTGACACATCTATTGATGATTTGCAATCTGTTCGAGTAGTCCGTGAGTATGCAGATGTCTTTGATGAGGTTGGGAGCTTACCTCCAAAACGCGAGATAGATTTCCATGTATACTTGGTCGACAATGCAAAGCCAGTTGCATTTCCTGTGCGCCACATGGCTCCAAGAGAAAGGAGGGAGCTTAGTAAACAAGTGAAAGACTTGCTTGACAAAGGGTTCATAAGAAGAAGTATCTCGGAGTGGGGTGCTCCAGTTGTTTTTGCCACAAAGGCTGATGGTTCGCTTAGATTGTGAGTGGACTATAAGGAGCTGAATAAGCTCACAAAGAAGAATAGACACCCATCACCGAGGATAGATAACTTGTTCTACCAGTTGGTTGGT
This sequence comes from Allium sativum, assembly GCA_030737875.1. Lineage (NCBI taxonomy): Eukaryota > Viridiplantae > Streptophyta > Magnoliopsida > Asparagales > Amaryllidaceae > Allium > Allium sativum. The sequence continues at coordinate 706,704,884 of CM060916.1, read as the reverse complement.
GCTTCGGTTTTCTCGCAGTTGGATTTAGCTACAGGATTTCATCAGTTAAGGGTGGCTAAGGACAACATAGATAAGATTGCATTTAGAACTCCACATGGTTTCTTTAAATGGCTCGTCATTCCTTTTGGTTTGACGAATGCACCCGCATATTTCGTGGACTTTATGAGTAGGGTGTCTAGAGAGTTTCTAAACAAGTTTGTGGTAGTCTTTGTGGATGATATCCTGATCTTCTCTAGAAGCGAGGAAGAGCATGCCTTACATCTTAAGGGAGTTTTAGAGACCCTTCGAGTACATCAGCTTAAGGCTAAGTTCTCCAAATGTCACTTTTGGAGGAAGGAGGTAAGATTCTTAGGGCACGTGGTCTCTAAGGAAGGGATAGCAATGTATCCCGTGAAGGTAGTGGCAATCCAAGATTGGAAGATTCCTAAGAGTGCAACAGAAGTAAGAAGTTTTCTTGGTTTGGCGGGCTATTATAGGAAGTTCATTAAGGACTTTGCTAAGATATTAGCCCCACTTACTCGGTTAACGAAAAAGAATTTAACCTTTTCTTGGGATGTTGACTGTGACGATGCTTTTCAACGTTTGAAGAGGGCATTGACGATAGCTCCAGTTTTAGTTTTGCCAGATGGGAATAAACCGTTCACAGTGTATACCGATGCTTGCGGGACAGGGCTTGGCGCAGTTTTGATGCAAGAGGGTAGGGTGATATGTTATGGTGGAAGGCAGTTAAAGGTCCATGAGAAGAATTACCCTACCCATGACTTAGAATTAGCTGCCATAGTTTTTGCGCTTAAGTCTTGGCGCCATTACTTGCTTGGTGAGAGGTTTGAGTTGTATACAGACCATAAGTCACTAAAATACCTATTCTCTCAAAAAGATCTAAACTTAAGGCAATAGAAGTGGATGGAGTTGTTAGCATCCTACGATTTTGAGATTGCATATACCCCTAGTGTAGCGACCCGAAAATTTCCTATTTTGATCATCGACGCAAATACATATCCTGTACACATATCAACTAATCAAGCATCAGACATTAACAGATCGTTAATAGAAAGAAGTTAGAGGGTGAGAAATAGAAAGAAAGAAAGTTTGAGTAGAAGAAAAGGGAGAACTAAACACAACAGAATCAGAGTATCACGAAACTCACAGCGGAACTGAATAAAATATATTATATAACAATACTACAAACTGGTACTTGTACTTACATATATCATCAGAGTACAATAATATACAATACAACGGAAATAAACTCTATATATCTAACGCCGAAGCTTACTGTTCCAAGCTGCTTCAAGTGAATCTGTAAAATCCTGAAACCACTTGACTGCCCGTACAAATTTTGGGCACCCAAGAGTTTAGGGAAAACACAGAAAAATAAACTCTAGGTCTGTCATGGACTGGTGTGAGTAAACGATTTAAAAACAGATTGATTTTAAATTTCAAACTCTTTTCGAAATAAAGGATAATCGTAAGACCAAATCCACACATAAATACGGATGGTTTTTACCTTACGATAACCCAAAATATTTTTGAAATCATATCTTTCTCTGATATTATAATAGTATCTAAATACTTATGAATATCAATCTAGCGGAACGCTTGCATCTCACGCTCCACATATATAATATACTATCAAAATCGCGGGCACTTATTGGATAATGGATTCCGACTATGACAGGGTATGGAACCACCTGCCGATAGTGTATCTCTAGAGGGGAATACACTTTGTTCAACAAGAACGCCTTGCAACCCGGCCCACACATGACCGATCGCTCATTTCGCTTGAGTGTATCGAATGTATATCACCAACGGTTGTGTACGCCAACCGTTTCATGAAAAGGGACATCATCGATAGATTAAAGAAGGAAATGGATTTTCTCTAGATAGGTGATTATACACTCTAATGGAAGCGACCCCCATAGCCATGCTGCCTGCCCGATTTTTGTCATTTCCCGGTTGATGAGGCTTGAGGTTAGAATTTACCTTTAAAATATCTGATCATCATTCACTTTGATTGCCACATTGTCAGATCCGTCAAATCAATAATTGACGTCCACAAATATACTCAGGATGTAAAAGAAGTGCCCTTCTTTGCCAACAACTCGGTATATTTGTAAAAATCAATGTACGTGGTTTTGAGGAAATACTCTGTCAGACATTCGTCCATACAAGTCATCCAGGAACAGGATGAACCGAAGGTACTCTCCTACTGCATCCAATATAGGAATCACCCCATGGATCAATAGCGAGTAGTCCTTGCCAATCCGAAGATTTCAATTACGATAGAATAGAATCACTGCTGAAATATCTCTGGGAGCTAACCAGAGAATTTCAACCAGTATTTCTTCCGCTCATGAAAATCTACGGTCTTCAACTCTTTAAATCGTATAATCGTCCCTGCAGGTTATTTTACGTAAAGTTGGTTTGAAGTGGTTTTGGGTCCAGTTCTCATTCCAGTTTCTTCGAACTAACACGTAAGGGATATTTATTTGATAGTCGGTTTTTTAACTATCAAATTTAAACAGAATAAACAAGTAAAACTGTCTATTTAAATTATTTCATATCATATAAAATTCTTATAACTAGACTATTCCAATTAATTAACTTATCAACCTAATTTCTAATTTCAAAATAGTAATTGGTACAAGAAGATTTAAAATTAAATAAAACGCGACAATATTTTATTTTATCCAATTTAAATTCAATTTATCACTTCATATTATAATAGATAATTTATAACAATTATTCATCACAACAACAATAATCAACAATGATCGGCGTTCAGTTTCGAACTAATAAATAGTTTGAAATGATTTGATACTGGATAATGATCTATTTCACAAATTTAATTAATCAAGAACTATGGAGATAAATTAGTATTTTTATTTCAACTTCTATTTTGTTTTTAATAATACTATATAAAAATACATATATAAACATTTCAGATTCGACTCAGGTTTTACGTGACAATGTTTATTCCGCAACAGCTTCCCGATCCTTCTTCTTATTATTCACTTATTTATTGATATGTTTATCTTTAACTCCTATTTAAATTTTATTTAAATTAAATAAAAGTATCTTATAAGACCTAGTATGGCCCAAACCCGTATAACCAAATCATCTCATGTCAACTTTCTTTGCCAAGTCCTCTTCTTCTCTACTTGTTTATTCTATTATATATGTACAAATGTTTTTAGTTTTAAATTTATAAATTAATACAACATTTTTATTTATTTTTAGCCCAAATCCCAATCAACTATTAGCCCATATCGTATTCTTCCCAGCCCCTACTTTCTTTCCACCGTTCACATGATCCGAACCTAGAAATAAACTGTAGATCTACAAAACATTGATCTTCCCATGCTGATCCCCTCCATCATCATCTTGACCAACTTCTAATGTCCATTGCCAGGCCAACCGAATTGAATTCCAGGTACTCGAATCTGGCTTCATCAAAATGCTGAACGCATCAGCCTTTAATAATGGCAAAAACTACTCATCTCTGTTGCTTCTCCTCTCTCTTACCTGTTGTTTTCTTCACCGTGCACAAGTGCACCGTGCACCTTCACACAAAATTTCTCCACCACCCGGCTGTTCTGATCATCGCTACAGACCATAATTCCAACCCTGGATCCATCCTCACTACCAAATATCCATTTAAACCATTATATCAAAATTCGAACCTTCACGGTACTTTAAAAATTGAAACACCTCCATGAACCTGCTTTGCAACCCTCCACAAGCCACTGACCACAGCTAAACTTTGGCCATAGGTTGATGATGACCTGCCGGCCGTGCTCCCCTCCGTGCGATCGCCTGGAACGCCAACGAGGAGGCACAGTTTAACAGTATACGCAAGCTACCCAAAACCGTAGTAAATACCCTAATTCGATCTTTATCCACTAAAATAGTTGTTTAAAAATTATACTTGTAATTTTCCTATGTTCTTCGATCATCCATGCTTCTTCCATCTAATTTACACGGACTCCGATCAACTGCAGCACCGGAATTAGCTCCAAACCCCTTTTCTGATGAACCCAGAAATTCTACACAGCCATTATACTAAAAATCGAGATCTTATCATTAAAATTCATGTTTTTTTTGTATCCTTGCATACATATATTGGAATCACGAAATTATGCTATTTGAAAATTTGAGTATACCTTTTGTTTACAATAATTTTAATCAAATCCTAGGAATATAAGGTACTGTTTTGCTTGAAACAAATTTTGAAAGATTCTTAAGTCATTTTTTTCAATTTCCCTATTTCAAACTAAATTTTAACACACACTACATTTTTCCTTATTGATTTTTATTTTTATTTTAGTTTCATGGAGATGAATGTACATCTCCTGTTTATCACACAGACATGTTCATTTGCTTTAAATGATTTAATCTAATAGCAACTATATGCATATATGATGTACAACAATTAGTAGCATCGATATGAAGACATACTGTTTGAGTCAAATTGACATACAAACAACTATGCGATGTATTTTACTGGAAAAATGTAGTTGTTTACTCACTAATATATGCACTCTATTTGCTATTGTATTTGGGTTCTCAGGTTTTTCTTTTCTTTTCTGTTTCAAACCAACCATTACGGATATCCCGAGATTTAACATTTACATGAATCCATGATATCTCATCACATAATTAAATATAGATCATAAAATGAGTTAAGTGTTTGATCACATTGGAAGCCTTGTTCTTTTCCTACCCGATTTCTACTTCTCCTGTTTCTTTCTTTTTTATTTTTCCTTCTAGTAAAACACATTGCATTGAATTCAAAAACTGATGAAACCATATTAACAGCATATAGGTGTCTACATGTATACAATTGAATCCCAAGGAATAAAATAAAATTTGAAAGAGAAATATATATAGTTTACTCACAAATAAAAGACTACTGTTGTATATTTTTGGTTTACTGTCTATGCATATTGATCACTTCCTTTTGTATATTGATCACCTTCTTTTGTTATGTTTCTCTAGATAAAAGATGATAATGCACAAAACAATCCTATACATCTACATACATAATCAAAGTAGACATATTCATACATTATTTTATGAAAGAAAATAGGAGTTGTTTACTCACCCTATTTTGATTACTGCTTATTTTCCTTATCTCTTGCTATCTCAGGTTATAACTCCTAGTGTAACGGCCTTTAACTACTTTAGTATTTGTATTCAAATCAATCGATTTATAACAGTATACCTATAGTTTGAACAAGAATTAAATATAAACAGTGGGAGGTTCCAGGTGTTTATTCACAAGAAAAATACTGCTGTTGTATTTTTGTTTCCCAGTTCATTCAAACTAACCATTCCTAGAGATTACCTTAAATATGGGATTTGAGATATATCATATGAGTACATACTACCACACTAATTAATTAAATATAAGCTGTAATAAGGGCTTAAGTGTTTGCTCACAGTTGTGGTTTATATTTTGTTAAAAACTCTTTTTTTCTTAAACTAACTGTCTTTTTCTCTCTTTCCAGAATATAAACCCCTTAAGAACTTTGATATCTAAATCAAATATGATGTTATATATACAATAGTAATCCATGAACACATAGATTTGAATACTATATACATATAACTTTAAATTAGATTAAAGCGAAGTAAATTAAGAGTTTACTCACACTGTGCTCCTTGTTTTTGTTCCTCGGATTTGTTCAGACCCTTAAATCTGAAACTAATTACCTTCAAACAGTACGTTATTTGCATTCAATACCCGCATACATATAGTTTAAAATCTCAAGAGTTTAAATAGTATAGGAATTGGTATGTGTTTACTCACCTTGTATTAGTGTTTACAGTCTTTGTGCCCACTGCTTTGTTTTCTTATCCCATTCTCTGTTTTCACACTGTCTTTCTCCCATTTTCATTTCCTTGTTTTGATTTGTTTCTAGTTGTCTTATTTGTGAACTATGTGGTTGTCATGGGTATTTATAGGTAAACAAAGGTAGGCTATATATTGGGGAGGTATATGCAGTATGAAGAGTTTTGATGTTTTGATGTTCAGTGATGTATAAATCAAGTCTAAGTCTTTCAATTTTGCTCCTAAATGCATAGCCATGCCATGTTATTTCTACGCCACAAGTACATACATAGGTTCTATTTATTTTATTCTAAAAAAATATCCTTAGTTCTTAAGTAAAACCACCTATTTGTTGGATTTGGTTTCTTTTCATTTCAGGTGTATTTGGTACTCAAAATTTACACATGGAGTAAGACTATTCCTCTTCATTTGCAGCCTTCTGTTATTTCAATCCTTTCATTTTAAATGTTCAGGTCCAAGCACCTAAGTTTTTCAGCCTACCTATCCTATGTAAGATATTTTGCTTCAGATTTTAAGTATGGATGTGCTACTGTTTGCACATGTCTAAGATAACATATGATAACACTTTTATGCAGGCCTACCTATTCTATGCTCTGTTTTCCTTTTTTTTCTGTCCTCTGAATGTTTAGGCTGCATATGCCTTTTGTTTCATTTGTCCATGCGTGTATGTATAGTAGGCCATAACTTCTTTCATGTCACATTATTTCATTTCATATTTGCTTAGATTTTCCTTTTTATTTTATTCTTGTTTTAATAGTTTTATGCATACATTTCATTTGTATGTAATGAACATATATGTCTTATTTAAATATATATTCATATATATACATATTATATTTTCTTATAAGCAATTGTACAAACCAAGATTTAAATTCTATGTTTCATGTAAGTAAATTTTCCCTATACATACATACATACATGTTTCCCATATATGTTTCCCTTGTATGTTTTAATCTAATCAAATGTTAGAACTTGTCCTATTTTATTCAATGTCATGATTTTTTAGTTTAATACAACAAAGGTGTTTAAACAAAATACACTTTGATTTACATATGCATATAAAATAAGTTAAAATGATTATTCTAAATTAAACGAGTATCTTATCAATATTATAAAATTAATGCATATCTTGTATTTAATTTATAACCAACTTTTATTTCCTTGCTTGAGTAATCTATATTCATGAGTAATTTAAAATATAACCAAGTGGTAAAATATTAATTGCTGGTTTTACACAGATATACATCGCTTTCAGAATTTTTAAATCATCAACAGATATATTTATTTGGAATTTCCCTGACATTTTCCAATATATATAAATCTTATTTTTATTAAATTATCTGCATAATCTATCATTATAGATTATAAAACTAGTCCAAAAACTGGGTCATTATAATCTACCCTTCTTAAAAGAATTTCGTTCCCGAAATTAAAGAGTACGAGGAGATTCTAGTTGTATTCAAAAATCAAAGACCCATATCAAACATATTCATTTCCATGGCCAGAAATATCTGTTATTACAATTGGAAAACATTTCCATTTCATATTCACATCCTTATTCTTCCACATTCATTAGTTCCTAACTGTAAACTGGTAAGGAAATAATATTCTAAGTATCAACCCCGAAGACCGAAATCAACATTAGATCAACACTAAGAATATTATTTATCGTAACCAATCCCCAGCTGGGTTCTAATTTCTCGATTCCATATCTCAATTCCTGATTACCCTGTATTACCCCCATTTTCTTATTTTGAGAAAATACTCCCGATTACTTTCGGGAAAATAATCCCAAAACTTACTTACTTCACTGGGTTGGACCATATATATATATATCCATATCAAATTTTCCTTTTTAAACTCTAATCCAATTTAACTGACCAGTCCAACTCTACTCAACTTAACCTCAGCCAACTCTAGTCCAATCAATTTAATCCACTTTACTTGTTCTATTTAAATTTCCAAGTTCCTGAATTCGAATTCCCAGTTTTATTTCAAATCAATTTGAAATCACCTTTCTTATTTTCAAAACCTTTGCATTTCCTAAGACCACCATTTTTTTCAAACAATCTTCCATCAAAAATCTTTCTAACTTCCGGGATTTCAAATTCAAGTTCCAGTTCGATTTTAGTTTTGGTTCATCTCATTTGTATATTTTACTCTAATACCAATTCAATTTGGTTTTTTATATTACCGTCTCAATGTTATAATCTGATACCAGATTATAATAGTAAGAAACACAGCCATTTATAATAATTTCAGAAAATTATTCTTTCATATCAAAATAAAATTTAGGGTAAAATTATTTCATTTTCCCATCCTTTAAAATAATGATGTGTCGAATTACTCTATTCAAGAGTTTATAAACACTTATTGATACAGTTTGCAATCTCATTTCGATCAGAATTCATAATCTACTCAACAAACCAATCAACACAATATAAAATAGTTTTTATCTCAATTTACAATTACGCGCTCATATATATACACTCAAACTCAATCTAGGGTATTACTAACTCCATCTCTATCGAGTTACGTCACAGAGCCAAGGTTATTACTAAACCATTGCTTTGATACCAACTTTAGCGACCCGAAAATTTTCGATTCTGATCATCGACAAAAATACATATCATGTACCACATATCGACTAATCAAGCATCAGACATTAACAGATCATTAATAAAAAGAATTTAGAGGGTGAGAAATAGAAAGAAAGAAAGTTAGAATAGAAAAAAAGGGAGAACAAAACACAACAGAATCAGAGTATCGCAAAACTCACAGTGGAACTGAATAAAATATATTATATAACAATACTACAAACTGGTACTTGTACTTACATATATCATTAGAGTACAATTATATACAATACAACAGAAATAAACTCTATATATCTAACGTCGAAGCTTCCTGCTCCAAGCTACTGCAAGTGAATCTGTAAAATCCTGAAACCACTTGACTGTCCATACAAATTTTGGGCACCCAAGAGTTTAGGGAAAACACAGAAAAATAAACTCTGGGTCGGTTATGAGACTGGTGTGAGTAAATGATTTTAAAACAGATTGATTTTCAAGTTCAAACTCTTTTCGAAAGAAAGGATAATCGTAAGACCAAATCCACACATAAATACGGACGGTTTTTACCTTACGATAACCCAAAATATTTTTGAAATCTTATCTTTCTCTGATATTATAATAGTGTCTAAATACAAATAAATATCAATCTAGCGGAACGCTTGCATCTCACGCTCCACATATATAGTATACAGTCAAAATCGCAGGCACTTATTGGATAATGGATTCCGACTATGACAAGGTATGGAACCACCTGCTGATAGTATATCTCTAAAGGGGAATACACTGGGTTCAACAAGAACATCTTACAACCCGGCCCACACATACCGACCACTCATTTCGCTTGAGTATATCGAATGTATATCACCAACGGTTGTGTACGGCAACCGTTTCCTGAAAAGGGACAGCATCGATAAATTAAAGAAGGAAATGGATTTTCTCTAGATAGGTGATTATACATCCTAATGGGAGCGACCCACATATCCATGTTGTCTGCCCGATTTTTGCCATTTCCTGATTGATGAGGCTTGAGGTTATAATTTACCTTTGAAACATCTGGCCATCATTCACTTTGAATGCCACATTGTCAGATCCGTCAAATCACTAATTGATGTCCACAAGTATACTCTAGGTGTAAAAGAAGTGCCCTTCTTTGCCACCAACTCAATATATTTGTAAAAATCAATGTACGTGGTTTTGAGGAAATACTCTGTAAGACATTCGTCCATACAATTCATCTAGGAACAGGATGAACCGAAGGTACTCTCCTACTGCATTCAATATAGGAATCACCCCCATGGACCAGCAGCGAGTAGTCCTTGCCAATCCGAAGGTTTCAATTAAGATAGAATCACTGCTGAAATATCTCTGGGAGCTAACCAAATAATTTCAACCAGTATTTCTTTCGCTCATGAAAATCTACGGTCTTCAACTCTTCAAATCGTATAATCGTCCCTGTAGGTTAGTTTACGTAAAGTTGGTTCGAAGTGGTTTGGAGTCCAGTTCTCATCCTGATTTCTTCGAACCAACACGTTAGGGATTTTTATTTGATAGTCGATGTTTTAACTATCAAATTTAAATAGTATAAACAAGTAAAACTATCTATTTAAATTACTTCATATCATATAAAATTCTTATGACTAGCCTATTCCAATTAATTAACTTATACAACCTAATTTCTAATTTCAAAATAGTAGTTGGTATAAGAAGATTTAAAATTAAATAAAACACGGAAATATTTTATTTTATTCAATTTAGATTCAATTTATCACTTCATATTATAACAGATAATTTAAAACAATTATTCATCACAACAACAATAATCAACAGTGATCGGCGTTCAGTTTCGAACTAATAAATAGTTTGAAATTATTTGATATGGGTAACGATCTATTTCACTAAATTAATTAATCAAGATCTATGGAGATAAATTAATGTTTTTATTTCAACTTCAATTTCGTTTTTAATAATACTATATAAAAATACATATATAAACATTTCAGATTCGACTCAGGTTTTACACGACAATGTTTATTCCGCAAACAGCTTCCTGATCCTTCTTCTTATTATTCACTTATTTATTGATATGTTTATCTTTAACTCCTATTTAAATTTTATTTAAATTAAATATAAGTATCTTATAAGACCCAATATGGCCCAAACCCGTATAACCAAATCATCTCCTGTTGGCTTTCTTTGCCAAGTCCTCTTCTTCTCTACTTGTTTATTCTATTATATATGTACAAATATTTTTAGTTTTAAATTTATAAATTAATACAACATTTTTATTTATTTTTAGCCCAAAGCCCAATCAACTATTAGCCCATACCGTATTCTTCCCAGGCCCCTTCTTTCTTTCCACCGTTCACATGATCAGAACGTAGAAATAAACTGTAGATCTACAAAACATTGATCTTCCCAAGCTAATCCCCTCTATCTTCATCTTGACCGACTTCTAATGTCCATTGCCATGCCAACCAAATTGAACTCCAGGTATTCGGTTCTGGCTTCATTAAAATGCTGAATGCATCAGCCTTTTATCATGGCAAAAACAATGCCAAAAACTCTTCATCTCTATTGCTTCTCCTCTCTCTTACCTGTTGTTTTCTTCACCGTGCCCAGGTGCACCCTACACCATCACACAAAATTCCTCCACCACCCCGTTGTTCTGATCATCGCTACAGACCACAATTCCAACCCTGGATATATCCTCACTACCAAGAATCCATTTAAACCATTATATCAAAATTCGAACCTTCACAGTAGTTTAAAAATTGAACCACCTCCATGAACCTGCTTTGCACCCCTATACAAGCCACTGGCCACGTCTGAACTTTGGCCATAGGTTGATGACGACCCGCTGGACGTGCTTCCCTCCGTGTGATCGCCAGGAACGCCAACGAGGAGACACAGTGTAACAGTATACACAAGCTACCAAAAACCGCAGTAAATACCCTAATTCTATCTTTATCCACTAAAATAGTTATTTAAAAATTATACTTGTAATTTTCTTATGTTCTTCAATCATCCATGCTTCTTCCATCTAATTAACATGGACTCCGATCAACTGCATCACCGGAGTTAGCTCCAAACCCCTTTTCTGATGAACCCAAAAATTCTACACAGCCATTATACTAAAAATCGAGATTTTATCATTAAAATTCATGTTTTTTTGTACCCTCGCATCCATATATTGGAATCACGAAATTATGCTATTTGAAAATTTGAGGTTACTTCTTGTTTACTATAATTTTAATCAAATCCTAGGAATATAAGGTACTGTTTTGCTTGAAACAAATTTTGAAAGATTCTTAAGTCATTTTTTTTTCAATTTCCCTCTTCCAAATTAAATTTTAACACACACTACATTTTTCCTTATTGATTTTTATTTTTATTTTAGTTTCATGGAGATGAATGTACATCTCCTGTTTATCACACAGACATGTTCATTTGCTTTAAATGATTTAATCTAATAGCAACTATATGCATATATGATGTACAACAATTAGTAGCATCGATATGAAGACATACTGTTTGAGTCAAATTGACATACAAACAACTATGCGATATATTTTTACTGGACAAATGTAGTTGTTTACTCACTAATATATGCACTCTATTTGCTATTATATTTGGTTTCTCAGGTTTTTCTTTTCTTTTCTATTTCAAACCAACAATTACGGATTTCCCGAGATTTAACATTTACATGAATCCATGATATATCATCACATAATTAAATATAGACCGTAAAATGATTTAAGTGTTTGCTCACATTGGAAGCCTAGTTCTTTTCCTACCCTATTGCTACTTCTCCTGTTTCTTTCTTTTTTATTTTTCGTTCTAGTAAAACACATTGCATTGAATTCAAAAACTGATGAAACCATATTAACAACATATAGGTGTCTATATGTATACAATTGAATCCCAAAGAATAAAATAAAATTTGAAAGAGAAATATATACATAGTTTACTCACAAATAAAAGAATGCTCTTGTATATTTTTGGTTTACTGTCTATGCATATTGATCACTTCCTTTTGTATATTGATCACCGTGTTTTGTTATGTCTCTCTAGATGTAAGATGATAATACACAAAACAATCCTGTACATCTACATACATAATCAAAGTAGACATATTCATACATTAGTTTAGGAAAGAAAATAGGAGTTGTTTACTCACCCTATTTTGATTACTGCTGATTTTCCTTATCTCTTGTTATCTCAGGTTATAACTCTTAGTCTAACGGCCTTTAACTACTTTAGTATTTGTATTCAAATCGATCGATTTATAACAGTATACCTATAGTTTGAACAAGAATTAAATATAAATAGTGGGAGGTTCTAGGTGTTTATTCACAAGAAAAATACTGTTGTTGTATTTTTGTTTCCCAATTCATTCAAACTAACCATTCCTAGAGATTAACATAAATATGGGATTTGAGATATATCATATGAGTACATGCTACCACACCAATTAATTAAATAGAAGCTGTAATAAGGGCTTAAGTGTTTGCTCACAGCTGTGCTTTATATTTTGTTTAAAACCCATTTTTTCTTTTTTTCTTAAGCTAACAGTCGTTTTCTCTCTTTCCAGAATATAAACCCCTTAACAACTTTGATATCTAAATCAAATATGATGTTATATATACAATAGTAATCCATGAACACATAGATTTGAATACTATATACATATAGCTTTAAATTAGATTAAAGCGAAGTAAATTAATAGTTTACTCACTAATTTACTATGCTCCTTGTTTTAGTTCCTCGGATTTGTTCAGACCCTTAAATCTGAAACTAATTACCTTTAAAAAGTACGCTATTTGCATTCAATACCCACATAAATATATTTTGAAATCACAAGAGTTTAAATAGTATAGGAATTGGTTTGTGTTTACTCACCTTGTATTAGTGTTTACAGTCTTTGTGCCCACTGCTTTGTTTTCTTATCCCATTCTCTGTTTTCACACTGTCTTTCTCCCATTTTCATTTCCTTGTTTTGATTTGTTTCTAGTTGTCTTATTTGTGAACTATGTGGTTGTCATGGGTATTTATAGGTAAACAAAGGTAGGCTATATATTGGGGAGGTATATGCAGTATGAAGAGTTTTGATGTTCAGTGATGTATAAATCAAGTCTAAGTCTTTCAATTTTGCTCCTGTATGCATAGCCATTCCATGTTATTTCTGCGCCACAGTACATACATAGGTCCTATTTATTTTATTAAAAAAAAACATCCTTAGTTCTTAAGTAAAACCAGCTATTTGTTGGATTTGATTTCTTTTCACTTCAGGTGTATTTGGTACTCATAATTTACACATAGAGTAAGACTGTTCCCTCTTCGTTTGCAGCCTTCTGTTATTTCAATCCTTTCATTTTAAATGTTCAGGTCCAAGCACCTAAGTTTTTCAGCCTACCTATCCTATGCAAGATATTTTGCATCAAATTTTATGTATGGATGTGATACTGTTTGCACATGTCTAAGATAATATATGATAACACTTTTATGCAGACCTAACTATTCTAAGCTCTGTGTTCCTTTATTTTCTGTCCACTGAATGTTTAGGCTGCATATGCCTTTGGTTTCATTTGTCCATGCGTGTGTATGTATAGTAGGCCATAACTTCTTTCATGTCACATTATTTCATTTCATATTTGCTTAAATTTTCCTTTTTATTTTATTCTTGTTTTAATAGTTTTATGCATACATTTCATTTGTATGTAATGAACATATATGTCTTATATACATATATATTCATATATATACATATTATATTTTCTTATAAGCAATTGTATAGACCAAGATTTAAATTCTATGTTTCATCTAAGTAAACTTGTCCCTATATATACATACATGCATACATACATACATACATGTTTCCCTTATATGTTTTAATCTAATCAAATGTTATAGAACTTGTCCTCTTTTATTCAATGTCATGATTTTTTAGTTTAATACAACATAGGTGTTTAAACGAAATACCCTTTGATTTTACATATGCATATAAAATAAGTTAATATGATTATTCTAAATTAAATGAGTATCTTATCAATATTATAAAATTAATGTATATCTTGAATTTAATTTATAACCAACTTTTATTTCCTTGCTTGAGTAATCTATATTCATGAGTAATTTAAAATATAACCAGGTGGTAAAATGTTAATTGCTGGTTTTACACAGATATACATTACTTTCAGACTTTTTAAATCATCAACAGATATATTTATTTGGAATTTCGCTGACATTTTCCAATATATATAAATCTTATTTTTATTAAATTATCAGCTTAATCTATTATTATAGATTATAAAACTAGTCCAAAAACCGGGTCATTACACCTGGCAAGGGTAACGTTGTAGCTGACGCCTTGAGTAGAAAGAAATTGACTTCGAATCCTTTGTTTGTCGAGCGACAAAGTTTAGAGTATTTCTCTACCTTTGACTTTATACCCTCTATTGATTGTGTACCCGATTTGTTGGCATCATTAGAGGTGCGACCTACGCTTTTGTGACAGATAGGTGCGGCACAACGAGATGACCCACAGCTGATGGAGATAGTAGACAAGCTCATAAGAGGGGAGTCTTCGAGCCATCTTAGTAGGTATAATATAGAAGAAAAAGGTTGGTTACGTAAGGATGGGAGACTTTGCATATAACGAGATGAGAGGTTGAGAAGGACAATCCTTGAAGAAGCACATCGTTTTAAGATGACCATACATCCCGGTGGTGAGAAGATGTATATGGACATGAAGCGAGTTTTCTTTTGGGCCGGAATGAAGAAGGATGTGGCTGAGTTCGTTTCTAGATGCCTAGTGTGCCAGTAAGTCAAGGCTGAGCCAAAGAAGCCTGGTGGTTTGCTTCACCCTTTAGAGGTTCCACAGTGGAAATGGGAAAGTGTTTCCATGGATTTTTCGACGGGTTGCCGAGGTCAAGGAAGGGTAATACGTGGATTTAGGTAGTAGTAGATAGACTTACCAAGAGCGCCCATTTCATTCCCGTTAAGAGTAAAAGAACAACGACATGGTTAACATCTGTTTATCTCTGAGAGATAGTTCGTCTACACGGCATACTTTCTAGTATCGTAAGCGATCGAGATCCCATTTTCACTAGTGAATTTTGGAAGAGCTTGCAAGAGGCGGTAAGAACTCAATTGTGTTTGAGCACCGCTTATCACCCTCAGACGGACAACCAAACAGAAAGAGTGAATCGGATTCTAGAAGATCTTTTGAGATTATGCATCTTGGACTTTGGAGGGACATGGGAGGAACACCTTCCATTAGTGGAGTTCGCCTACAATAACAGCTATCAGACTAGCATTGGCATGACACCTTTTGAAGCTCTATATGGACGACCTTGCCGATCACCGACTTGTTGGTGGGAATCTACGAATAAGATTTTTCTTGGGCCCGAGATGGTTAGAGAAACTTCGGAGAAGATAGACTTGGTTCGAGGACGCATGAAGGCGGCGCAAGACCGGAAAAAGTCATACGATGATAAGAGACGAACCGATCTTGAGTTCGATGTTGGAGACATGGTTTTTATTAAAGTATCACCATTGAGGAATGTAGTTCGTTTTGGATCTGTAGGGAAATTGGCACCAAGATTCGTAGGGCCATTCCCGATCACAGAAAGAATTGAACAAATGGACTACAGAGTGAAGTTGCCTGAGAAGCTTAGTGGCGTTCATGACGTATTTCACATGTCGCATTTGAGGAAGTGTTTACACGATACTGCGGAAGTAGCAGAGCCGAGCATGCTTAAAGAAGTGGAAGTAGAGCGAAATGCCACGGTTAGACGAGTTCCTACATGCATCCTTGGATCGGAGGTCAAGAAATTATGCAACCGAGAGGTCAAGTTGGTTAAAGTCCAATAGGGAGATAATCAAGGAGACACGACTTGGGAAACGAAAGACAAGATACGTGCGTCGTACCCTTTCCTTTTTGAGGATATGTTCTTAACTTCTCCTTTTTCTATCGCTTTGTTTATATTGTACTATCGTTTAGTGTATCCTCTCGATTATATCTTCGATCTTTAGGTAGAAAATCCTATGGTTGTAAACATGTGTTTGAGACATGTTATGTTTGGTGGATGCAAGTGGATGTAAGTGTTTGCTAGTGGTTTCTCGTGGATGCATTTACACACACATTAGGCAGTAGATCGGCTTAATCACTTTTATATTGCATATGGGTAAGTGTGCATATTTAAATTAATGGATGTATATTGAATGTGTTATCATATGGATGTTGCATATCGTTGTGCACTCATATAGAAATGATATGTATCATCAAGATTCTTTTGCATACATAATGGTCGCATGGCACTATCATGATTTGCATTAGGGAGGCCAAATGAATCAGTAGACCGCCTGATTTTGCATTAGGATAAGGACATATACACACACTTTGCATATGTTCATGAAAGAATTAGAAATCTTTTAAGGACAATGGACGCCCGTGATTGATGGATGAGTAGATGGATGATGGATGGTAGGACATACATTCCTTTCAGCTTCAAGATTTCGGGGGCGAAATCATTTAAGTAGGGGGGAAGGTAACAACCCATAATTTTTAAAACATGACATAAGGGATAATTAAAGAATGATTAATTTTTAAAAGAAGAATTAAGTGAAATGGAATGCCATTGCGTTCGTCTCGGAATTTTGCTTGAGATAGAGTCCGAGTTTGCGTAAAACGGATACCGTATGAAGGAGTTATGGATGATAGAAGTTAGGTAGAACAATCAGGAAATGGGCTAGAATAACTGGCGCACTTGTGAAGTGCGGCAGAACAAAAATGTACTGGTGCCCCTGGGAAGTGCGCCCAGACCGAGCCAGGATCTACAGAATTCTGGAGAGTTTCATATTGACGTGTCTTTTTAATCTGAGTAGTTCTGATGGTCTCTAATCTAATCTAAGTTCCTAATTCACCTAATACATCTATAAATAAACACCTAAACCTAACCCTAATCTCATTGTTTTCATCCATGGTGCCTCCATGCTGCTCTAATCTAAATCAAAACAAGCCTTTCTTCTCCATCAAGTCAAATTAAAAGATCAGATCTACAAATCAAAATAGGGTATTCTAAGATCAAGATCTGCTACAACAAAGCCTAATTCTCTTCTTTTAGATCATATCGCTATGAGTTTATGTCACTTTCACATATAATTAAATTAAAAAGTAATTGTGATAGGATTGTAAATTGGATCTGATGTATTTGCCTGTAAATAAGATGAATCATATCAAGTTTTGTAATTTGTTATCCTTCAGATTCATACCCAATTGCTATTATCATATGCCTATCTGATCTATTTTGTCGTTATTCATTTCACATGCCTATTTATATGTTTATGCCAATTTGGATGTTTTGATTCTCTCCCCTTCTTCTTTTCCTTTTTCCTTTTTGATATTAGGCTAACTTCGAGCCTAAGCATATTGCGTTGAGATTTACGTACGAATAACGATGGAATGATTGGGAAAAGTTTGGGAAATGTGTAATAAAATGAGATTTGACATAAATTGTTGATGGCTATGGAAATTGGTTTGGGCATAATTTGACACAACTTGTATACATGAGATTATAGGCATAATTTGGGTTAAAATTGTAAACATAATTTAGATTGGAAATTATGGGTGATTGGAATATATTATAATCCAAGATTTGAAATTGGGACTTGAATCAAGAAAGTGATAATAAACGCCTAAGACACGAGGTTTGATTCGAATTGCGGTATAAGCCTGCCCGGAACCGCCCGACATATCCAGCAACCGCAAACGGTAATCTAATGTGAGAGGTCAAAGGCATAAATTAGATGCGTAATAAAGCAAAGACACGAGGTTAGATTCGGATTGCGGTATAAGCCTGCTCGGAACCGCCCGACATATCCAGCAACCGCAAAATGGTAATCTAATGTGGGAGGTCTTGCAAGATTATGGTTATAATGAATTAATGAACATTTAACCAAGATAAGACCTGTGGTAAGACATGGGAATAATAAAGGGTTAAGTGGGTAACATGGGTAGCATGTGAAACATAATAAAAGCACTTAACCAAGATGAGACATGTGATTAGACATGGGGATAAAGAGGGGTTAAGTGGGAATTCCTATTGGGGACCAAGCTTAGGAGGGAAGCTTGTGTCAAGTGTGTGGATCCTTTTTAACCAATAACCCATTTTAGTATCTATATGAGCTCGAACTAGGTCAAGGACAGGGACACGCTTACTGGGATTGATTGTGAGAGGTCAATAAGAAGTTAGCAATGGCAGTGCAAGTCCAACGGAGACATGTGCGTGTGTGTGTCCGGGATGGTAGGTAAGACGATGTTGCATCGTGTATATATAAGCTGTGCATTTCAGTAGTATCGGGGTTGCCACCTTAGGGAGTGATATACCCTATTGTGGGACCAGCACAGGTATCTACGAGTTAGGGAACCAATCGAATGGGGAGGGTAGTGGGTACGACTAGTGGTGGTAGGAGCAAGTGGGCACCTACGAGAGCAGCTAGGAATACACAAAGCTACCATTATTATGATTAGCAGGGAGGGATCATCTTTTAGTATGTAACTAGTATGTTGGTATGGTGCAGAGCATATATTATAGTGGTTAGGAGAGCAATCGATGTTCTATCTTGTTTACTTTGTTTACCTTGTCATATCTGCTTTTGTTACAGTCATCTCTTATATCCAGTTTATGTTCTTATCCTGTTACTTTACTGATTATATTGTTAAAGTCACTAGACTCGCCAGATTTATGTCTGACCCTTTTTGTTTTGCCACTTTTCTTTCTTTTCTCCCCCTCCTCCCCAGGTCCTCAGGGTGGGATTAGTGAAGCTTGACTCGGATCTCTTTCTTCTTGAAGTGCTTGGAAGTGTTGAAAGTAATGCTCAGCTTTATTTCTTTTTCATTATGGCTATTTGGAATGGGATTATGGTTTTTCTTTTATGTACTTTGATAATAATTTTGCTTAAGATGGATATTTGTTTACTTGGCTTTAGTATGTGGTTTTGATGTTGTAACCAAACATGTTTTGCTTTTCCGCTGCAATGAATAAATTTTGAATTTTTAAGTACCATTTTATATATTTGTCTTGTGATGTTATGATTAGTACTCTTATAACGCTCCATGAAAGTTTATGCATTCCCTTAGTGAGTGACATTAATGGACGTGGGGTGTTACAACCACACAAAGAAACAACAACGAAACTGCGACCATGGAGCACTTACAAGATGACAGCTGGTACCCGGATTTCGGAGCAACAAACCACATTACTCACAACATGGATAATCTGTATCTTGGATGCAAGGAATACAAAGGTAATCAATCTATTTTGATGGATAATGGTAAACATATTAATATCACTCATATTGGCAATGCATATGTTCCAGGCAAAAGAAAACTATATTTACATAATTTACTAAGAGTGCCAAAGATCACTAAGAACTTAGTTAGTGTTTCACAATTTGCCCATGACAATAAAGTTTATTTTGAATTTTTCCTGAAATGCTTCTTGGTTAGAGATATTCTAACTAAGGATATCCTTTTACAGGATAATGTGGACCATGGGCTATACAAGTTTAATTCTATTTGCAGCCAAGCTAATGTATGTGATGAAAAACATTATGCTACGAGTAAATGTAAGAGCTATAATTTGACTGAAACAGACAGTACTGATTTAAAGAGTGACATCTTTGATCTTTGGCACTGCAAACTTGGTCATCCAAGTACTAATATTGTTATGAAAATTCTGAATGAAAATAAAATAAAGTTTGATCCTATAAATTTGCCTTATATTTGTAAATTCTGCCAAATGGGAAAGAACCATAAGTTACCATTTAGTGACTCATCCACACAGTTTACTGAACCACTGCAATTAATAGCTATAGATTTTTGGGATCCTGCTCCTATATATTCAGATTTTGGCTATAAGTATTATATCTCATTTGTTGATGCATTTTCAAGATTTACTTGGATTTACTTCCTTAAAAACAAATCTGAAGCTTATAATGCCACCATAAACTTTATAAATATGATAGAAAAGCAAGTAAACTTTTCTGTCAAAATTATACAAAGTGATGGTGGAAGTGAGTTTAAGTGCTTGAGCAACAATTTTCAAAGCAAAGGTATTATTCATCGAACTACATGCCCAGATACATCTCAACAAAATGGATTAATTGAAAGAAAACATAGGCATGTTGTAGAATCTGGTTTGACATTATTGGCTCAGGCTAGTCTGCCTTTAAAATTTTGGCCAGAGGCATTTAATACAGTAGTATATATGATTAATAAACAACCAATAACTGTATTAAATGGCTCAACACCTCTAGGAAAAATGTTTAATATCAAACCAGATTATAGTAGCCTAAAACCTTTTGGCTACCTATGTTTCTCATATTTGAGACCATACAATTCCAAAAAGTTAAATTTTAGGTCAAAGCAATGTACATTTCTTGGTTATACCACTAGTCAGAAAGGATATAAATGCATTGATGAAACAGACAAAGTTTATATTAGTAGGCATGTTATTTTTAATGAAAGAATTTATCGTTTCAGTAATAAAAGTATGAAAACCACAAGTAAGGTGGTTAATGCCAAAACATCTATACCTGCAATACCAATTCATAACAAGGATTAGCTGCCAATGGAAGGTGATGTAATCATTGATGCTCAAAGCACATCTACTTCAAATGCTGAAGACAATGATATCATTGAGCCTCTCAGTCAAAGATCACCAGTACCTGTTGCAACACCAAACCGAAGTCAACACATTGCAGGTGAACAGTCAAGTAATCAGAGTATTGAAGAAAATCAATCAAGCAATAACAACTCACCATAGGCTGAGCAGCTAGTTCACACTGGTCACCCAATGATTACAAGGGCTAAAAGTGGTATCTTTAAACCAAAATTATTTGCTACTACATCCAGTTTTATTGAACCTGAATCCTTTGATCAGGCTGCTAAAAAAGAAAACTAGAAGACAACAATGGATGAAGAGTATAATGCTCTCATCAAGAATAAAACTTGGAGCCTTGTATGTCCACCAATCAAAAAAAAAATAGTTGGATGTATATGGACATACAAGCTCAAGAGAAATCCCGATGGTACCATCAACAAGTACAAGGCCAGGTTAGTTGCAAAAGGCTTTACTCAGGAATATGGATTTGATTTCAATCAAACTTTTTCACCTGTGGTAAAACCTACAACTACAAGATTGATCCTAACCATAGCCTTGTACAAGATATGGCATATTAGACATTTAGATGTTAATAATGCATTTTTGAATGGCATATTGGAAGAGGAAATTTATATGCAGCAGCCGCCAGGTTATAATCTCAATCCCAATTACGTGTGCAAGTTAAATAAAGCCATTTATGGCTTGAAACAAGCTCCTCATGTTTGGTTTGATAGACTTAAAAGCACTCTATCAAAACTAGGCTTCAAGTCTACCAAATCAGATACATCATTATTCATTAAATTAGAAAACAACTCTTCCATTTACATATTAATATATGTAGATGACCTAATTGTTACTTGTAATAATATTTTAGAGCTTGAGAAAATCACACAGTATCTTAATCAACATTTCTCTATTATGGATTTAGGAGAAATAAATTATTTTCTGGGCATAGAGGTTACAAAGAAAAACAATGAAATAACTCTATGTCAAAGAAAGTATCTCTGAACTGTTGACCAAGACAAAAATGATAAATACTAAACCCCAACCTACTCCTATGATAACAAAATACCACTATTCCAAGTATAAGGGAGAGGCAATATCAAATATCACATAATATAGAAGTGTTGTAGGGGCATTACAGTATGCTACTATAACCAGGCCTGACAATTCTTTCAGTGCTAATAAAATATCTCAGTTTATGCAGAATTCTTTGGACACTCATTGGAAAGCTGTCAAAAGAATTCTAAGATATCTCAAAGGAACCATTAATCATGGATTAACACTTAAAGCCAGCATCTGAACATAAATGCATAAGCAGATGGCGACTGGGCTTCAGATCCAAATGACATGAGATCTACAACATTATACTATGTCTATTTAGGTCAAAGCTTAATATCCTAGTGTTCTAAAAAGCAACCTACAATTTCTAGATCTAGTACTGAAGCAGAATATCGAAGTATAGCTAACACTATGACAAGAGTGCTGTGTACATGTCTGAGAATCCAATTCAACATGTTAGAACTAAACATATTGAAATTGACTACACTTCGCAAGAGAGATGGTTCAAAAAGGAAAAGTTCAAGTTAATCACATACCATACACTTACCAAAGGGCCGACATTCTGACCAAGGCCATATCTATAATCAACTTTACCAGATTCAGATCTGAAATGAACATCAACAGGGAGGAAGAAAGAGTTCTACTTGAAAGCAAAACTCAACCAAAGCTTGCGAATGAAGTTGAAGTAAGACATCAGAGTAGATCTGAGGAAGAAAGAGCAGTTCATGGAAGAAAAACTCAACCAAACTCACAAATAAAGTCGTAGTAAGACATCAAAGTAGATCCGATTGACCCAAAATTGTCAATTCAACAAATTAGGGTTTTGAAGTCTCTTAAAACACTCAGATTTATGGTGCTAAGAGATAAAGCATAGCATAAAAACTTAATTATATACAATTGAGAAGCTACTACCTACAGCATGTCACATGAGCTCTACTTCTGCTATAATTACTATGGTATGTTTAACATTACTATTGATTATTGTCAGTATATGAAGATTTTATTTTATTTTTATGTCATTACATGACTTTAGTAATATTAATTACATAATGCTGATGTTTAAAAAAAATCTAAGTTTTAGGTATATTAAAAAATATTGATATTGTAGTTATTATAAAAACTACTAATATTGTATAATATTGATCACGTAACACATCGTAGTTATATTTGAACAATACTAATACTGAGGGGGGAAAAACAAAGCTAAGCACATTTAGGTTAGAGGGGCGTACATGAAATTCATTAATTATATGTATACTTCATTGCTGGTCAAGTTGCAAGAGATTCTGCAAGCCGATGTTTGGTATGTTTTTGAGTATTCTTTCACGTGCGTGCAAACAAGTGTTTAGTACAAGCATTTATTGAGAGGTAGAAATCTACTACCTGTACATTTCACTTGTTTGATTTAGAGACGAGGGTGACGACTCCACGTAGCTTTTATCGACTTTCCGCCGTACCTAGGACTGTTATGGTAATGGTAAATTTACCATTAGCATACCATTACCAGTTGATCGATAACCATTTTCGATTGAGATCAGTATACCAGTTGAAACGGTATGGTAATGGTAAATTTACCATTTTTAACGGTAAATCATCGGTAATAATTTTTCAATACTAGCGGTAACGGTAATATTTTACAAGTCAATTTAAAATATATGTATTTTCATCTGATATGATTTATTACATGCATTTAAAATCAAATAAATGATTAAATTTAGTTTAATAATAAGATGAAAAAATTACAAGTACACTTATTTTCTTTCTCATTCATGTTTTTTTTATTAAGTAACACTACGTATAGTATAATAAAGATGCTTTGTATACAAAAAACTATGTCATGATATAAACTTTGATGAGCAAACGTTAATTTACCATTACCAATGTAACAGTTACCAGATTCTCGGTATACCAGTCTATGGTATACCAGTCAATCGGTAACGGTAATGATAAGCAATTCTGACTTACCAGTAAAATTGGTACGGTAATGGTATTTGCCAAATGGTAACGGTAACCATTACCATAACAGCCCTAGCCATACCTGTTGGGGTGTACGGGCGGGTTATATTCCTATATATATGCTTATGATTATCCAGAGGGTTTACAACGATCTTCTTTCCCAGTTGTGAGTTGGTACCATGGATATAATATTTATTAGCCTCAAAGTCCTCAGCAACTACATTGCCACATTTAGTGTTATTGAATCTACATGAGATTCTGTTTTACACATTTTTTACCTATACATGCTTGGCTCTTTGTTCTTTATGAACCACAAGAGCACTATACGTTTTGGCTGCTTGTCATCTTTGGTGGATGTCAACCATATCTCACACCTAGATTGAGGTTCGGCTATACAACTATTCTAGTTTCTAGATCAAAGTAGGTGGGACTATTGTCCATACCACTACATGGTTCCATATTATACATAGTCATTATATGAGTA
The DNA here is from genome assembly GCA_030737875.1 of Allium sativum. Taxonomy (NCBI): domain Eukaryota; kingdom Viridiplantae; phylum Streptophyta; class Magnoliopsida; order Asparagales; family Amaryllidaceae; genus Allium; species Allium sativum. The sequence goes on along the minus strand of CM060916.1, from coordinate 706,680,290 downwards.
TCGTGCATCGTTACAGGCTTAGCTTGATGATTAATATATGTCTCCTCATCCATCGGCTAAATATTACACTGTACTTATATTTTCGTACTCAAATTCCGAAGGTTAAGCATGCAAAAGACCGTGCAAGAACATTTGATGGTATTGACATGCCCCACGCAACATCAATTCTTACAGCTAAAGAAAATCAAGATACGTTTGTGGTTCTTCCTAATAATGAAGCATGCAACTGGTTGCGTTTTGAAATCGAGGTGCGCAAGCAAGCACTACGATACAGACAGTTTCAGATAACTTACCCCAATATCCACCTTGCTCCCCATCCACACCAGTATCCACCGCAGTAGCCTGTTTCATGTACGTTATATCTATGTAATTTGTATCCCACGCATCTGTATTATGTAATTTTAATTCTGAGATTGTAATTCTGCAATTTGTATTCTGCAAGTACCTCATGTGTTCTATTCTGTTCAACAATAAACACACACAAACAATTAAAAATAATATATACAAAAACAATAAAATAATAAATATGCCCCTTTCATAAAAAAAACGCATTTCCCGTTCGCAACAATTCCCCTTCAAATACCCTTTCCAAATAACCCTTCACGTTCAAAATCAAACGAACCCCAAATATGCTGATGATGATCTATCCTAGTCGGTTCATTTGGATGATAACGACGATGAGTAGTTGGGCTATGTCCTATGTTGGTGATGTATGTTGTATATTGTATTTTTTTTCTTTCTTGTATTATTGATATATGTAGTATTTCTAATTTCATACCATTTGAATGATATCTCTAATGTTGTTGGTGTATATTGTTATTATATATCCACTTTCATACCATGTCGATGAGATATGTCTTGTATTGCCATTGTACCTGTACACTATACTTATATTTCTGTACCATTTCGATGATATGTCTTGTGTTGCTAATTTACGTTGTATATTGTATTTCTACGTTTGTACCAGTTCGATGATATGTCTCTTTATGGTACACCAATAATGATACAAAACATAAAGATACAACTATAATGTTATAAACATAGAACGTATAATAATAATGACATAACCATAACGGATAAAACAAACATTTTAGATCATTTGGATCAATTTCCATCTCCAGTATACATTGTTTTTTTAGGTAATACATTGTTTTTTTTAAGCGACATATTGGACGTATCTATATGCATAATCTTCATTTCGTTTTCCATCGCTAATCTTCCAACCCTCATCTCTGATATTCTGCAGTTAGAGCGTTGAAGTAGTTCTTCTTCTTCTTTATTTCTTCCATCCTCTCTTCATTATCTTTGGCAAATTTCTCTTTGCCACTTTTTTGCAGCTTTCACATCAACTGGTCTGCTTCTCCATTGACTTTTTCTCTCCAATCTACGATAGTAACATTATCTTTAAGAGGATCCCAACGGAGGGTCGGTTGCTTTCCAACCGACCCCAAACGGTGGGGTAAAGCCCAGGCCTGTGTTGCCGTAGCAACACTGAGGGTCGTTGGAGCAACCTATCGGTTGCTCCAATGACACGGGCTTAGCCGGCTTGAATTAAGTCGGCTAAGTGAGGACGTGTTGTCCCCACCATGGTCGGCTTGGTTAAAGTCGACCAAGGGCAAAAGAATTATTAAAATTTCCCCCTTAGTTGGCTTTACCAAAACCGAAATAAGGCTATATGCCATTGCACCATCTTACCATTGTATTTTTTACCGTTGTTGCTCATATTCTTACCATTGGTTAACTGATGCTATATGTATTAACATTCATTTTTACAGCATAACACACTTATATCTTCTTCCTTCTTTTCCTTTTCAAGTTATTTGCAACATCACAAAATGTCAAAGCCATGAAGGGTGCCTTCAAATTAGCTCGAAATCAACACAGTTATCAGTCCGACCGCAATTAGTTTCCTATGTAATCGACGTACCAGCAGAATCAAAATTCCTATTATGGTAACTTCCCGAATGGTCCAAACTGTTACGCTCCTCAACAAAACCCAAATTTCTATCAATCCAGCAAAACTCCAATCATTATCGGAATACTCAAAGTTCTGATTCTGGACAGAACGCGTCTTTTCAGCAAAGTTATACTGATCATCACTACGTTTCACCAAGTAACCAACAAAGGTTAGTCTCGCATGAAATTTCTCCAAATCTTTCAAGAAATTTAAACTGTTTGTTTGGAGACAATAATGACATGAATGAAGAAACAAAAGTTGAGGTTACAGAAATTCCTGATATGTATGCGAATACAGTAGTGAGACGACCAAACAATTAGTGAAATGGTCTCCAGAAGAACAAGCAAAACTTGCTTTTTGCTGGGTCGAATGCTCTAGAGATAATGTTAAAGGAACTAGTCAATCGGAAAACTCATTTTGAGGTTCTGTTGTGGGATTATTCAATGGCTATAGTCTGAAAAACCTATCGAGAGCAGTATACTCTTTGAAACAGTCGTGGAAGAGAATCAACGCTAACTGTCAACGTTGCAAAGAGATTATGGCAGGACTAGAAAGTAGACGACAAAGAGGTGCCAATGATACTGACTTGGTACTTATCATTTATGTAACAACCCGTATTTCAATAACATGTTAAAACGAGAATCAAGGCAGAATTTCATTTTAAATTCTGAATCAAGTAAAACAGGCTATGCCATTGCGTTCGTCTCGGAAAAATACGCGAAATAGAATTCGAGTTTTCGAAAATCGGAGTCCGTATGACCCGGTTAAGGCCCAAAGAAGTTTTCGGGAAATTTGAATTTCGAAACATGCAGAAATGGGGCTAGGCGGGAAAATTCCCGCCCAGACATGTCGACAGGCATGTCGACAGGCATGTCGACATGCATGTCGACAGGCATGTCGACAGGGCTGTCGACTTGCCCTGTCGGCTGATTCTGTTCTGGTGCACCTATTTTCTATCTTGGCTAGGTTTTTGGGCCTGGTTTGAAATCTGACGGTTCAGGTTGGTCCTAGGGTTAATCTAAGGGCCTAAAACTATCCTAATCTCTATAAAAAGACCCTAAACCTACCCCTAAACCCTCATTATTCACTCATGTAACTAAACTATGGCCAAATTTCTACTCTCATGGCCTCCATCTCAAATCCCTAGAGCCTATGCACTCAAATCAAGTTCAAATCAAAAGGTGCAAGCTTGCTACACCAAATCAAGGCCAAATCAACATTGCTATGCGAGTTCCATGACGATTCTTCTACAAAGGAGGCACCTTTCTTAGCCAAGATGATTCATGCTCCTTTCCCTAGGCCTAACTATGTAAGTTCTAGCTACTTTTGGACCAAAACGGTATTTTTAATGTTGACATGGGATAAAATGAGGCTAAACATGATTATGCGAATCTATATGAACCTTACCATGCCTCTTGTGTTCATATTTATGATCTTAGGCCATGTGAGTGACTTAATCATGCCTCTCATGCTATGCATAACCTAGTTTAACTTGCAAGTTTGGATCTTTATGCATGAAATGCTAGCATGAACCTTTAGGAACCACTTTACTTATGAAACATTGGCTAAGGCAAGATTTTGGGGCTTATGCATGTTTATGAACCCAAACCCCTTATGCTAACATGCAAGTTTGTGGCCAAATCCTTTATGAGATTATGCATGCTCGTGGCCAATCCCCTCTTTTTAAGTTGTGCATGTTTATGGCCAAATCCCTTTTTGATAATATGCATGTTTGTGGCCAAATTACCTTATGACACTATGCATGTCTATGGCCAATCCCTTTATGATGTTATGCATGTGGAAGCCAAGCCCTTTTTGGCATCATGCATGTTTTGAGACCAATATGTGACATAGTATCCTTACTATGTTGACTCGCTTTGCTTGCGTTGGGAAAACACGATTTTGGGTAGTTAGATAAACATGAACATGTCGCAAAATCTTAACTTGAATATGACATGTGTTTATACTTGAAAATATGACTTGAAAGATAACATGGAAGATGACATGTAAGGATGCATAAAAACATGAGCTTGGGAATTTACCTATTAAGTTAGGTCTACCCTTTGGGAATTTACCTATTAAGTTAGGTCTACCCAAATGCTCGAAAACTTGTAACATGTTTTTGAAACATGATGAACTTAGATAATATGAGTATGGCCAACTCGAGGTTGGGTTGAGTTCGCAACGTAAAACTACCCGGAACCGACCGGCCTAACTAGTAGTTGCAAACAATAGGACCCAATGTGAGAAGTTGGTCATGTCGCGCTTAAGACCCGAGGTTAGACTAAGTTGTGGTGTAAATCTACCCGGACCCGCCCGGCTTAACTAGTAACCACAACAAGGTCTAATGTGAGAGGTTGAGGGTGCATTAATTAAATTAATGCCACATAATAGGGTTAAGTTAATTTGATTAATGAGGCTTAACCAAATATGATATGGACAAATGGGTTAAGTAATTTGATTAGGCTAATGATACTTAACAAAACATGATAAGCTTAGGTAGGTCAAGTAACTTGATTTGCCTAATGACACTTGACCATTTTTATACGACTAGTGGACGGGATTAAGTTAACCAACACTTAATCAATCCAACACGATAACGTGATAAGGTTAAGTAAATTTTCTTAATGACACTTAACCGTATAATACAGTTGATGGATGGGGTTAAGATTAGGCTTAACTAATCTAAACATGGAAATCGGATAGGGTTAAGTTAGCCTAGACTTAATTAATCCAACTTGGTAATTTAATGGGGTTAAGTTAAACACTTAACTAATTTAACACGATGATTTGATGAGGTTAAGTGACCTATACTTAACCAATCTAACTCATTAATTTGATGAGGTTAAGTTAATCTATACTTAACCAATCTAACGTGAAAACATGATAAGGCTAAGTCACGAATCACTTGAATACGCTTGGCCGATTTGATGACAAGGTCAAGTTAATTTATATAATTAACCAATCTAAAATGATAATTAGACGAGGTTAAGTCATGGATTCCTTGATATACTTACATGGTTTGTAGGGTTAAGTCTTGGACTTGTATACTTAGCCAATTTTGACATGGTTTGTAGACGGGCTATGTTATGAACTTAAGTGACACTTATAACCCATTAGATAAGCCCTAATTCGGAGGATTAGGTAAATAACCATAGTTAACAAGGATTATGGAAATAAGGCTAAGTGGTAAACCTTAGTCAAGGGAAACTAAGTAATAATTCTTAGTCAAGGAAATTTGGACTATTTCTTGGATAGATTAGTAACCCGATACGTTAGGTCAACGTTTAAGTATGCGTGAAGGAGCAGGCTATCTGATTTAGATAAAGGCTCCAACGAATTGGGTAACGAAGCAGCGGCTTCGGGGAACGTGAGGATATTCTTGGGATCCCTCTGTGAGCTGCCAGGTCATTATACTAGGCTCACGAGAGGTTGAGGTCTGCGGTAGAAGAACCAAGAATATGCCTTGGTTGCTATGCGAGCGACCTAAAGACTGGGGTGGATAGCAGTGAGTCGACGAATACATAAGGTGCCCGAGATAGCAAGTTCGTCGATCATCTACCATCTTGAGTCAAGCGTGTACGTACGGAAAGGCAGGGAACACCCAACAGACCATAATTGCTATCTAATTATGGGTGAGGTAGGCCGTAGGATGTGGGCTGGCCGGAGTGTAGTTCTCATGCAAGATTTTCTCTTGTGTTGCCTTTCACTAGTTGAGGGAGGGGTCTCGTGGGACCATAGCCACGTGTAGAAAAGCAGACCTTAGTATCTGCATCGGCAGATAAATCTAAAGCTCCCGACCGAGTCCTGTATTTCTTGGTTTGCCCTATGACAGGACTCGGGTGGCACGATGTGATACATGTGCATTCAGTAATAGAAAAACGATTCATGATGAATGCGTGGGAAAAAGGGCGCGGTTGAGGGTTAGCGTAATCCCTAGTGGCCTAGGTGGTTTAACCCAAACCGAAATACGAAAGCGTGCAATAGGTAAGCGTAATCCCTAGTGGTGCTAGGTGGCGTAAGTCCTATTAGTTCAAACGATGATTCATATGGAAGAGCCTAGCTAGAACAAGGGTGACAGTCCAAACGATTTCAAGGATAATACGACATGAGGAAGCCCGTACGAGGTACGACAAAGGACTGAACTTATATACATGGAAAGAAACATATGATTTGAGTAACCTATATATGCGATATATTAGGTTGACATGGACCATTACACGACTTTGAGTAAGGGACATTCATGGTTAACACATAACAAGGCTGGGATACTAGTACGGAGGGTGCAGAGCAAATATACATGTTAGAACTAGGAAGAATATACATAATAGATACCGTGGGATGTTAGACGGGGTAGATACCTTGGGATAATGTACTCGTTAGAAATCTGACGATGTGATACCTTGACTTATCATAACACAGTAGTTTATCATGATACCTTAGTTTACTTTGCCACAGTAGTTCAACCGGCTATCCTGGTTTATCTATCTTGTAGTTATCCTTATGTTTACTTTCAGTTTATGCATGTCATGTTACCTTTACCTGTTTTTATACTGGAAGTAGATAGGACTTACTCAGTCTTTTTGACTGACCTGATTTGTTTCGCCTCTTTTCTTCCGTTCCCCCCCCCAGGTTTCAGGGAGGAAACAATGCTGTTTAGTTCGGACTTCTTCCGCTTGAAGGTCATCATGGATGGCTTGGACTTCTCTTGGCTATGGCTACTTTACTGTTTTACTTGGGGAATAATTTATTAAAAAGTCTTTATGCTTCTTTACTATTGCAAGACAGGTTTTGATGTACTCTGATGTAAAAGGCTTTAGACCTTATTTATTCATGTTATGAAAGTTTGATTTTACTTCCGCTATTTATATATGTTCTATCTTGTGATATTTCTGTGCATGTTTACCAATAATGCCCCTCTAAAGCTAGTGCATTCCTTTGCGAGTGACCCTAGCTGAGGCGGGGTGTTACATTTGGTATCAGAGCAGAAGGTTACCAGGCTGGGCAAAAATCTTTAAAGACCTTCTGAAAATTATTTGAAAAACCGTTTAGAAAGAAGCATTTTTCAAGAAAATTTTCTATTAAAAAGAAAAAGGCTATTCCCCAAGGCCATTAGCATTATCCTTGTTTCCTTGATTGAATCTCTTTTCCTTCCTTTCCTCCATCTGTAGTCATAGTGGTTTTGACTACGACTAGTCTTTCTAGCTGCGTAAGTGTTTCCCGTACGATGGAGGTGGTTCTCGAGAGACCGTTGTAGAGTTATGCATGAAAGGATAGTAAGAACAAGGATAAAGGATACGAGCTCAGGGATAAGCAACATGTTGGTATGGCTGAGTCCTAAAAGGAGGGAGAAAGATGAACAATGAAACCCATGACGAGAGGGTACCTTTGGCGTAGTGAAACGGGATGGATAGTTAAGTATCATGGGACAAGGACAAGATCATTGGGAGGGCAATAGTATGCTCTCATTTCTAGGGTACCTCAGAAGGAGGGTAACGATCTTGTTAAAGGTTTAGCTTTTCTTCTCTATCATCCTGTCGGGACTTTGTTTTGATCACCGCATCTTTTAAGTCCGCTCCGATAGTTGAGTCTCTGCACCCTAGTACTAGCGTAGTAGAGGATCCCGCTTTTGTCTCAAGTCCTATTGGAAGATCGGTCCATTTACTCATGGCTTGTTTGGATTTGAGAATGTCTATATCAAGTGTTGAGCTTGGAAATAATGCTTATGTTTATAAGTTGTGGATGGATTCTAGGGATGAAGTGGTTATCCAGTAAGGGGTGCCACTCTCGGTTTTAGAAGAAGGGTAGTTAGACTCTTGGCTTGCTTTGGTAATACCCTTGAAGCATCGCGTAACCTTTTGGGTTCTGTCATGATTAGTTACTTAGAATCCCTAGATGCCTTTGTTGGAAATTAGAAACCCGATCGAATGGTGTTCATCGCTAAGGCGGATGGTTCGTTTCGATTATGCATGGGTTATGGCAATCACCCTAGTAAGAACTCTTGGCAACATGGATTGGCATTGGAAAAGCGAGATCCAGAATTCACTAGTGAATTTTGGAGAGCTGGCATGAGTACGTAGATATGGTTGAGCCAAGTATACTAGGGAAAGAATAAAGGGAAGTGGAATGAGAGGCGACAGTGAAAAGAGTTCCGACTCATACTTTGGAAATAGGAATCAAGGAGCTACGAAATCATGAAGTCAAAGGCGGTCAAGGCCTGATGGAATTAAGCTCATGGAAATGCGGCTTGGACGCGCGCATCACATCTCTTTTTAAGAGTATATCTTTGATCCTCGGTTCACCTGTAGAGCTTACTTGTAGGCTATCTTTTGTGGACACCCTCTCGGTCCTATTTCCTGTTACAAACCCCATAAGGAGTTTTGACTTGTTTATCTTCTCGACCCTGTTTCAGGGAATCCTAGGTAGAACCCTATGGATGTAAACATGTATTTGAAACATGTTATGATTGATATGGTTGCAAGTGGTTGCAAGTGGTTGCTCATGGACGCGCGTATACACATTAGATGCTAGCTCGACTCGGTCACATTTCATATTGCATATGCACGAGTATTTATACTTGTTTATGGATGAAATTGGATGTGTCATCATGCGGTTGTTGCATATGAATGAATGATTGTGCACGCATATAGTATTTATATGATTAGGACTATTTGCATACATGTTGGATTCATGGCACTATACATACTTTTGCATTAGAAAGATTATCCAGGCCTGACCATTAGCATTAGCTAAGGAACATGTACACACACGTTTTGCATATATTCATACAGCATTAGAAATCATCTAAGGACAATGGTTGCTTGTGGATGATGTTTTGAGTAGATGGATGGTAGGATATTTTCTTCCTAACTTAGAGATTTCGGGGACGAAATCCTAAAAGGTGGGGAGAATGTAACAACCCGTATTTCAATAACATGTTAAAACGAGAATCAAGGCAGAATTTCATTTTAAATTCTGAATCAAGTAAAACGGGCTATGCCGTTGCATTCGTCTCGGAAAAATACGCGAAATAGAGTCCGAGTTTTCGAAAATCGGAGTCCGTATGACCCGGTTAAGGCCCAAAGAAGTTTTCGGGAAATTTGATTTTCGAAACATGCAGAAATGGGGCCAGGCGGGAAAATTCCCGCCCAGACATGTCGACAGGCATGTCGACAGGCATGTCGACATGCATGTCGACAGGCATGTCGACAGGCATGTCGACAGGGCTGTCGACTTGCCCTGTCGGCTGATTCTGGTCTGGTGCACCTATTTTCTATCTTGGCTAGGTTTTTGGGCCTGGTTTGAAATCTGACGGTTCAGGTTGGTCCTAGGGTTAATCTAAGGGCCTAAAACTATCCTAATCTCTATAAAAAGACCCTAAACCTACCCCTAAACCCTCATTATTCACTCATGTAACTAAACTATGGCCAAATTTCTACTCTCATGGCCTCCATCTCAAATCCCTAGAGCCTATGCACTCAAATCAAGTTCAAATCAAAAGGTGCAAGCTTGCTACACCAAATCAAGGCCAAATCAACATTGCTATGCGAGTTCCATGACGATTCTTCTACAAAGGAGGCACCTTTCTTAGCCAAGATGATTCATGCTCCTTTCCCTAGGCCTAACTATGTAAGTTCTAGCTACTTTTGGATCAAAACGGTATTTTTAATGTTGACATGGGATAAAATGAGGCTAAACATGATTATGCGAATCTATATGAACCTTACCATGCCTCTTGTGTTCATATTTATGATCTTAGGCCATGTGAGTGACTTAATCATGCCTCTCATGCTATGCATAACCTAGTTTAACTTGCAAGTTTGGATCTTTATGCATGAAATGCTAGCATGAACCTTTAGGAACCACTTTACTTATGAAACATTGGCTAAGGCAAGATTTTGGGGCTTATGCATGTTTATGAACCCAAACCCCTTATGCTAACATGCAAGTTTGTGGCCAAATCCTTTATGAGATTATGCATGCTCGTGGCCAATCCCCTCTTTTTAAGTTGTGCATGTTTATGGCCAAATCCCTTTTTGATAATATGCATGTTTGTGGCCAAATTACCTTATGACACTATGCATGTCTATGGCCAATCCCTTTATGATGTTATGCATGTGGAAGCCAAGCCCTTTTTGGCATCATGCATGTTTTGAGACCAATATGTGACATAGTATCCTTACTATGTTGACTCGCTTTGCTTGCGTTGGGAAAACACGATTTTGGGTAGTTAGATAAACATGAACATGTCGCAAAATCTTAACTTGAATATGACATGTGTTTATACTTGAAAATATGACTTGAAAGATAACATGGAAGATGACATGTAAGGATGCATAAAAACATGAGCTTGGGAATTTACCTATTAAGTTAGGTCTACCCTTTGGGAATTTACCTATTAAGTTAGGTCTACCCAAATGCTCGAAAACTTGTAACATGTTTTGGAAACATGATGAACTTAGATAATATGAGTATGGCCAACTCGAGGTTGGGTTGAGTTCGCAACGTAAAACTACCCGGAACCGACCGGCCTAACTAGTAGTTGCAAACAATAGGACCCAATGTGAGAAGTTGGTCATGTTGCGCTTAAGACCCGAGGTTAGACTAAGTTGTGGTGTAAATCTACCCGGACCCGCCCGGCTTAGCTAGTAACCACAACAAGGTCTAATGTGAGAGGTTGAGGGTGCATTAATTAAATTAATGCCACATAATAGGGTTAAGTTAATTTGATTAATGAGGCTTAACCAAATATGATATGGACAAATGGGTTAAGTAATTTGATTAGGCTAATGATCTTAACAAAACATGATAAGCTTGGGTAGGTTAAGTAACTTGATTTTCCTAATGACACTTGACAATTTTTATACGACTAGTGGACGGGATTAAGTTAACCAACACTTAATCAATCCAACACGATAACGTGATAAGGTTAAGTAAATTTTCTTAATGACACTTAACCGTATAATACAGTTGATGGATGGGGTTAAGATTAGGCTTAACTAATCTAAACATGGAAATCGGATAGGGTTAAGTTAGCCTAGACTTAATTAATCCAACTTGGTAATTTAATGGGGTTAAGTTAAACACTTAACTAATTTAACACGATGATTTGATGAGGTTAAGTGACCTATACTTAACCAATCTAACTCATTAATTTGATGAGGTTAAGTTAATCTATACTTAACCAATCTAACGTGAAAACATGATAAGGCTAAGTCACGAATCACTTGAATACGCTTGGCCGATTTGATGACAAGGTCAAGTTAATTTATATAATTAACCAATCTAAAATGATAATTAGACGAGGTTAAGTCATGGATTCCTTGATATACTTACATGGTTTGTAGGGTTAAGTCTTGTACTTGTATACTTAGCCAATTTTGACATGGTTTGTAGACGGGCTATGTTATGAACTTAAGTGACACTTATAACCCATTAGATAAGCCCTAATTCGGAGGATTAGGTAAATAACCATAGTTAACAAGGATTATGGAAATAAGGCTAAGTGGTAAACCTTAGTCAAGGGAAACTAAGTAATAATTCTTAGTCAAGGAAATTTGGACTATTTCTTGGATAGATTAGTAACCCGATACGTTAGGTCAATGTTTAAGTATGCGTGAAGGAGCAGGCTATTTGATTTAGATAAAGGCTCCAACGAATTGGGTAACGAAGCAGCGGCTTCGGGGAACGTGAGGATATTCTTGGGATCCCTCTGTGAGCTGCCGGGTCATTATACTAGGCTCACGAGAGGTTGAGGTCTGCGGTAGAAGAACCAAGAATATGCCTTGGTTGCTATGCGAGCGACCTAAAGACTGGGGTGGATGGCAGTGAGTCGACGAATACATAAGGTGCCCGAGATAGCAAGTTCGTCGATCATCTACCATCTTGAGTCAAGCATGTACGTACGGAAAGGCAGGGAACACCCAACAGACCATAATTGCTATCTAATTATGGGTGAGGTAGGCCGTAGGATGTGGGCTGGCCGGAGTGTAGTTCTCATGCAAGATTTTCTCTTGTGTTGCCTTTCACTAGTTGAGGGAGGGGTCTCGTGGGACCATAGCCACGTGTAGAAAAGCAGACCTTAGTATCTGCATCGGCAGATAAATCTAAAGCTCCCGACCGAGTCCTGTATTTCTTGGTTTGCCCTATGACAGGACTCGGGTGGCACGATGTGATACATGTGCATGCAGTAATAGAAAAACGATTCACGATGAATGCGTGGGAAAAAGGGCGCGGTTGAGGGTTAGCGTAATCCCTAGTGGCCTAGGTGGTTTAACCCAAACCGAAATACGAAAGCGTGCAATAGGTAAGCGTAATCCCTAGTGGTGCTAGGTGGCGTAAGTCCTATTAGTTCAAACGATGATTCATATGGAAGAGCCTAGCTAGAACAAGGGTGACAGTCCAAACGATTTCAAGGATAATACGACATGAGGAAGCCCGTACGAGGTACGGCAAAGGACTGAACTTATATACATGGAAAGAAACATATGATTTGAGTAACCTATATATGCGATATATTAGGTTGACATGGACCATTACACGACTTTGAGTAAGGGACATTCATGGTTAACACATAACAAGGCTGGGATACTAGTACGGAGGGTGCAGAGCAAATATACATGTTAGAACTAGGAAGAATATACATAATAGATACCGTGGGATGTTAGAAGGGGTAGATACCTTGGGATAATGTACTCGTTAGAAATCCGACGATGTGATACCTTGACTTATCATAACACAGTAGTTTATCATGATACCTTAGTTTACTTTGCCACAGTAGTTCAACCGGCTATCCTGGTTTATCTATCTTGTAGTTATCCTTATGTTTACTTTCAGTTTATGCATGTCATGTTACCTTTACCTGTTTTTATACTGGAAGTAGATAGGACTTACTCAGTCTTTTTGACTGACCCGTTTTGTTTCGCCTCTTTTCTTCCGTTCCCCCCCCAAGGTTTCAGGGAGGAAACAATGCTGTTTAGTTCGGACTTCTTCCGCTTGAAGGTCATCATGGATGGCTTGGACTTCTCTTGGCTATGGCTACTTTACTGTTTTACTTGGGGAATAATTTATTAAAAAGTCTTTATGCTTCTTTACTATTGCAAGACAGGTTTTGATGTACTCTGATGTAAAAGGCTTTAGACCTTATTTATTCATGTTATGAAAGTTTGATTTTACTTCCGCTATTTATATATGTTCTGTCTTGTGATATTTCTGTGCATGTTTACCAATAATGCCCCTCTAAAGCTAGTGCATTCCTTTGCGAGTGACCCTAGCGGAGGCGGGGTGTTACAATTTACATAGTTAATTGTTATATTATTTTACTGCATAATTATAGCAACTTACACTAGTTCAATCCACACAGCTAAACAAAGTGTATATGGAAGAGCACAAAAACCAACCATTTGAACATGCACAACTGTTACGCCATTCTGTCTAGGGAAGAAAAATGGAGCAACATACACCAAGAACACTCAGCATCACGATTTTTGCCGAGAAGACCGATGGAGGAATCAAACCCTGGTAGTCCTGATCCTCAAGAAAACACCCCTTTTTCTACAAGTTCTGGTGGTAGGCCTCCTGGTAAATTCAAAGGAAAAACTAGCAGTCACTGATTATAGTTCGTACTACGAACAACTAAATATCCGAATGGTTGCTTCTAAAGAATCCAATCGCCTTTTGGAGGAAGCCAAGAAAGCTAAGAGATATGGGAGAGCCCAGGAAAAACAGCGAAGACATGAAGAACATCAAATATCAAGAGACCGTGAGTTGGATGTTAGGGAGCATGAATTAGCTCGACTCGAATGTGCTGATGACAAGGCACTTATGACTGTCAACCTTGATACATTAAACCCAATGCAATGCTTATTGCAGAAACATGAACTAGAAGTGTGCCGCAAAAGACGCATTGGATAGGTCGTATTTATGTTTTCATAGTTTAATTGTAGTTGTTTGTTTTTATGTTGTTATGTATTTTCTAATTTTTAAGTAGCTTTGTTGTAGTAGTCATGGATGTACTGAGTGTCCTTAATTTGGTAGTAGTTGTTAGTGTTGTACCAGTTCCTTAATTAAATTTGGCTTTTAAGTTGTTGCTAACACTATTGCCAGTATGAACATGTTATAACGGAACAATAACGTAATATTTCATAACACTAGCATTAACCGATACATAAAAGCATACATATTATGAACCAAACTTAAGTTATTTAACTTGAATCTTTACATACGGTAATCCACTTCCTAATAGTTTCCCGTATGCTCCCAATAATGTTCCACTAATTCGTCCCTTAATTCTAGATGTGCTTGGGGATCTCTAACGTCCTGGATACGTTGCAAGTATTGTGCAAAAGTATTCGGGTCCTTATACGGCTTACTTGTAAACGCCACTGCTATATTCAGATAGTTCTTAAGTTGTAGTTCAAATCCTCCCCTTTCTTCTTCAACTATCATATTATGTAGTATAATACAACAATACATAATATCCGATATAACTGCTTGTTCATGATAGTGCACTTCTTGTTGTAAAATATGAAACCGTCCTGTAGAACTCCAAAAGCTCTTTCTATGTCTTTTCTCAAACTTTCTTGCTATTTTGTAAACTTGGCTTCTTTGGCATTGTTCGGCTTTTTGAATGCATGCACAAGTGTTTTCCATTTAGGAAAAATTCCATCTACTAAATAATAACCAACAGAATGGTCGTTATCGCCAATTTTGTAGTTGCACGGCGGCGACAGATCATTGCACAAATCATTAAACAAGTATGATTGTCGTAGGACATTAATATCGTGGATTGATCCAGGAACGCCAAAAAAGGCATGCCATATGTACAAATTAAATGAAGCTACGGCTCTAACACCAATGTAGCTTTTTGGTGTGTCCTCTGTACTGGCCTTGTAGTGCTATTGGACAGTTTTTCCACGTCCAATGCATATAATCTAAGCTTCCCAACATACCCAGGAAACCACGTTGATCTCCCATTGCTAACAATCGTTCAATGTCGTGTTCAGTGGGTGATCGTAGGTACTCTTCGCCGAAGACACGAACAACTGTTTTGCAAAATTCTTTCAAACACAGAACTAACGTTGATTCATCAATTCGTAATTTGTCATCTAATGAATCGACCGAGTTTCCATATGAAATCGTACATAGTGCCATAGTCACTTTTTTGTAGTGGTGAAACTCCAAGTACGTTGATTCCATTTCTTCTATGGGTAAAACATATATTGGATTCAGAAACCATGTTTAGTACTCGATCAAACACTGTCCTTGACATACGAAATCTATGACGAAAGTATACATCGCCATATACTGGGTTTGGCACAAAGTAATCCTTCATCAAATGATTGTGGCCCCCAGCATAGTCAGGTCCGTAGTGTATATCTCTTCTACCTACTTGGCTTCCTCCTTTGTATGATCTTGAGCTCTCTGCAATATCACGTTGCATCGCGTTTAAAGTTTCTCTTTGATACATCAGTTGTTGTTTGTTGTACTTCTCTTCGTCTTCATCTGATTCTCGAAGACGAAGATGATGAGGAATTTGTGAGACACCATAATCACTTTAAAGCATTCATAGTGTTAAGGATAATTTGTGCGGAATGTAAAATGATTGACTTAGTATCGCTATGCTACGGTTGCTTAAATAAAAGTAAAAGGGAGCCTACGCATACATTATCTTAGTTTTGAATAAATTATCTTGCAAACATTCACATGTAGAGAAAAAAGCATAAAAGTAAAGGGGGGCCTACGCATGCATACTAAATTAGAATCCTTTCAAACCAATAATGTTGGTATATGACGAAACATTAATTTGTTTTCCTTGGAAGATGAACAAACTTAAATAAATAAATGTTAAAGTTGGTTGTCTTGGTTCTGGCTATTCACCATTAAGCTTGCAAGTTGTGCATGAACTACCAGGTGCAACTTTAAACGTAGGAATCTCATCTCATTGAAAAAGTTGACCTATCAATGTCCACAGTGATTCAGTACACTGTCTTTTCACTTTATTACTTTTTGGCATCATTGTATCACTTTATGACAATGCTGCTGTATCATTATCTTAATTATGTTAATGATAAAGTTGATGCACTATATGGAATAACCTTTAGTGCCCCTTTGGGATTTGTTGCTGTATAAAGTGTCAGCAGTGATACAATGCAAACTGTTGTCCGTTGTTAGTGTATAGTGTAGATTCCTTTAATATAAATATGATATCACTTTCTTATTGTATCACTTTATTAATTCGTCGTTGTTTCACTACCCTAAATTTATCACGGGTATCCCTAGAGTAGACCAGTCCATGTTGGGAATTGCAACATTTCATTTTACAAATGTAGCCCTACTTTGTGTTCAAACGTAGCAATATATATGCACCTGTTTTATTTCTCTAACATAACAAAAAATCATACACTTTGTATTCATTTCATTTTTTGTAAGTCTTTGTTTTCAGTTCCAGCCATGGACAACTTGGAGATTGATGATGAAACAATGAATAATTGTTACGAAGCATTTGAATGGTCAAAGAATAATGTACAACACAAGGCAATGGTGGAATTCGGTGAAGGAGCACAAGTTCAGTCTAAATCAGTGAAGCCGAGAACAAAATCTTTGAATGCTCGATTGTGCGAAGTTGTAGCAAATCAAAGACCAGGTAAGCAGATCGTGTACGAAGGACAAGTAATCGAGCCCCTACATCCTATCGGTCCAACACTACCTAGTGGAGCTTATCCTATTTGTTGTTGTGGAAATGAATCGGTTGTTATTGTTGCCAAAACTGGAAAAAATGCTGGACGCCGTTTTTTTTGGATGTACTGCCTTCGAGGACCATTGGTATTACCCTAATGATGTTAAATGTTGTAATTTTATGCAGTGGATAGACCCCCCCCGATATGTCAACGCGGACTTCAATATGCACTGGAAGCGCAAGCCGAAATAAGGCGGTTGAACAAGATTGTTGTTGAGGCAACTAGAGCTGGATATATCAGAAATCAGTAGTATTCAGTTTTTGTTGGAATGATGTTTTTTTATTGTACTTTGAATTTGATATATGTATGTTATGTTGCTCTAGTTCCTATAAGTGTAGTTTGGAATGTCTTAACGTTTCTTATTGCCTTCTTCTCATTTAGAAATGCAAAATTCTTAAATGTTTTGTAATCTGGAAACATTTTTAAATTATCAACTTTATGGCCGAAGAAGTAGTCTGGCCCAATTAGTACATAACACGCCGACGTACCAAGGCTTAAAGATAACTCCATAGTTTACGTACAAACATCAAATTAAATAGACATTCAAACAATAATAAAATCATAATACCATAAGCCTATTCAGTTCCATAACGGGTCAACCAACTGTAGCGGAGTTTATACGCTTTGTAGCCAACAAATTCCCCACCATATTCGAAAAGGTAACGAGAATCATATGCTTGATTTGTTTTAAATATGTTTTCGTCTTCAACAGTTTCGATAATCTTTGTGCACCGATCACAAGCATATGCAAAACGATGATTAGCCATTTGGATTTCAACTGATGTTCGTCTAGTTGGCCGGGAACGGTGGTTGTTGCATAGCCTCGTGATCATTGCCCATCTTTCTTCATATGTTAAACCCCCTCCACTTGTCATTAGTAACTCATCTCTTTTATCCACCTTAATATAGGCTTTTACGAGGGCCAACAAATCCTTGGAAGAAAATTCACGAGTTGCAGAATTCAATGTTTGAACACTATTACTAGGTCGTTGATTTACTGGAGAAGGACGCGGAGTTGTAACCGCTCGATGCTGAATCGCTTCAGGCACCTCTACAGTTTGTGTATCAGGAACTAATCCAACTTCGTTATCGTTGATTCCATTCATACTCATCAAATATCTTTCTCATTTGTTCATCACTTATTTCTGAATCGTCCATGTAACCTATGCATTAGTAGAATAACTAGAGTTACTAGAAGTACGAAGTTTACAAATAATAGCCATTACCTTTAAGCAAACAAGGAAATAAATTTCTCACTTGAGACTGGAACGGTGCTGCTTGAAAAGATAAAAGGTATAGGATGGATTATCAAATATGCAGTATTTATAAGGATAATGTACTACCAACAGCTACAATTCAATAGAATAGAGTACTCATTACCGAGTTCTCATGATATTATGTTAGATTCCCTACAGTGACCATTCACATCTTTGCAGTACGAAAAGTAGATTCCCTACAGTATTGTGTCAGACGAAACAGTGTACTTATATATCTTTTATGAGTAGATGTGCTTGCTTCTGAATTAAACTATTACTTCTATTAATTGTGTAGGCCACACTACCTTTATAGGTGCATTATTAATTCAAGCATCCAATGTGCATGCATGACTTAAGACCACTAGAATTATGTAGATCCCTCACAAGAAACGTTGGCATTTACTGTTGATTATCCCACTACTCAACATAAATGCTTTGAATACTCAATGACTACTCAATGCTTGACTTATTATTTTCATATACTATTTTCATTTATTTCGGAAATGACTACTCAATGCTGGAGACGTTTGCTGGAATCCCAGCTATGAATGATGGAGACGCTTACAACCAATCAACAAATGTTACGATATTTATTTACTCATTACGCATCAACGCTTATGATTTTTATCAACAACGGTCATACTTCTAGGAGTTTTAATTTTTGCATTACATAACTTAGAAGCTTACAACAACGACAATTATAACAGTAAAAATTCAAAGTACAATAAAAATTAAAAGCTTACAACAACGACAATTACAATAAGAAATGACAAACCACAATCATACAAACTACAACAACAAACCACAATCACATAAACACAACTGAACACACAAACATCACATACACCTATCACGGCCTTGGGAAAGGTCCAGCTCTAGTTTTATCGACAACAATCTTGTTCAAGCATCTTATTTAGGCTTGCGCTTACAGTGCATACTGACGTCCACGTTTGTACATAGGAGGGTCAATCCACTGCTTAAAGTAACAACAATCAATTTCATCAGGAAAAACCTTGTGGTCCTTGTAGGCTTCACAAGCGAAAAATCGACGAGCAGCATTTTTTCAGTCTTGGCAACAACCACGATCGATTCTTTTCCACAACGGCAGATAGGGTTGGATCCAATCGTACATAGCGGCTAGGAAACCCGCCCTTCAAGTACGATTTCGTTTCCAGGTCGCTGATTAATGGAAGCCTCATCATTATTTTCCCAGTTGTCCATACCTCAAATTGTTAATGTTTAGTAAATGAATTATGAGCTTACAGAGCATAAAACTTGGGCACATAAATACATCTTCGAAGTTAACTTTATATCCATGCAATATACACCATAAACATACTCCATTGCTTTAACTTTACAGCGTGTCGGTGATATCACGCGTCAACAGTTTAACTGAGTAGACTAGTCTTTGCAGTGTTAAAGAAGTGTACATGTGGCAAAGTGCAGTCATTTGTCATGTTTTCTGGCAGAGTGTAGTCATGTCACTCTTTTACGAGAGTTTTCGGATCATAGTGCAGTCCTTAATACTTTGTCCTGTTTGGGTCGTCCTCGATATACGCTATCATTCTAAAACAGATTGCCTATAGTATTCCCTACAGTCGTAACAGTGACCGGTTACATCAGTATTTATTTTACTGCATACAAAAGCTTCGAAAATCACATAACGTAAATCATAGTGCAGTTAGTGACCGTTCACATCATTACCAACCTTGCAGCTATATATATATATATATATATATATATATATATGTTAACTTACTCACAACTTACCTCAGTCAAACAACTTTGTTCCCATTCTTAAAGCACCTCCTTCTATTAGCACTCATTGAAAATGCCTTTTTGGTCATCATCTACAGATTTCGAGGTACATGTGTACGAAGAAAGGAGTTTACAAGAGCTTGAAGACGAATTCCAGTTTCTGAACCAAATGATACCTCAAACTGAACCACCGTACGAACAGTGAACATTCAACTTCCACATGAAACGCAAGTACCACCTACTCAAGTATCATATGAACAGTTGGTCGCTCAATCAACGTAAGAAGTAGAGTTCTATAGAGTACCACTGCATGAACATGTAGTTGATTCCTATCTAGTTCGTTGCTACTGCAGGCATGCGGTTGAAGTTGTGGTTCGAGCAGAGGGCAACAATATAGGTCGGCGCATGCAGCAATGTCCATCCTATCCAAATGGTTGCAATTACATGGAAAGGATAGACCAACCTTTGTGTCCTCGGGGAATAGCATATGCAAATGAACATCTCCAAAGTGATGTTGACCAGTTGCAATTGAATGTCATGAGATTCCTTAAGACTAAACGTAAAATTTAGTTTACTTAAGTTACTATTTCCTACTTCATGCTTTGATGTTTTAGTTCACACCTACTATCGTAAGTTGTTGTATTTCTAAAACTGTTGTATCTTTATGCTTACTGTTCGCATCTACGCACGTCCATTACAAATAATCTGTATTGGTTAAAAATCAACTGTACGAGTATTAAAAATAACAGGACAAGTTACAAGGTACAAAAGAGGGATATAGAAAGATAACAACTACAATACAACCATTACAAGATGATATCCAAAATACATGCTTCTTACACACATACAGCTTACATATTAGATTCCAGTCTAACAAATAAGATAACAATAAGATCATACATAAGGGTGTTTCAAAATGTAAAATTACTAGTACAACAAACTGAAAGGATAACGTATGAATACAGCCAGCTACACTAACATACTACATAAAATGAATCTAAGGTGCATCAAAGAACCACGAATCAACCCCAAGAGGTGCTGCTAGTCCACTATCGACAGAGTCATCAACATCGTCATTTACTCATCATGTCAGATGATATCGCTCATCATCCTCAGCAGTTAGCTCGTTAATACGAGCCGTCAACTGATCAACTGTGCGCTTATGCTCTCTATACATCGTATCGTGAAGGCCAATATGCATAAGATATAGTTCCTCATAAGGAAGAATAGAAGGATCTAGAAATTGTGTAACAATAGGCCATGAAATATCAACGTACGTATCCTAACAGGATGTGGCAGGAATGCCCACAGTCTAACTGTAACTCGTCGGCATAGTCGAATGAGGTGGTTGATATACACGTAAATGTGTATATTTTATCCGCTTATTTATCTTATTTTCCCTTTAAAATAATTGATACTTTGTATTTATAGCTGTATTTTCAGATTGTTGACAAGAAGCATGGTTTAGAGCATTTGATGGATAAAGCATGAAGAATTTGCTTAAAAAGAGTGAAGTTTAAAATTGCTAAAGCTTGAAGAATCTAAAGCTTGAAGAACGGTTGCAATTATATTTCAGTTAAGAAGATTTGGCTCAATAAAGACTCAAACTGCATTCACATTAGCTCATTTGGAAGGCCTCTTACTCATGTTGCGTTCACACTAGCCTATTTGCTAGACCACTCACTCTAAAGTTGCGTTCACACTGGCTTATGTGTTATTTGGGTTATTTCTTTAGTCCCACATTATGTAACTAGCTAGCTAGCCTTTGTCATATCAGCTATAAATACGTATCTTAGTCTTGTAAAGAACACATTAGGTTTTATTCTGTAATTCTCTTCTTGGAATAAAATCATTCTCTCCCTTTCTCTATACATCTAATAGATGTTTGTGACAGAAACATGTATTAGATCTGGTTAATCTTTTGGCTATTGATGATTATGAATCTGATCTATGTCATTATACCCTAATTGCTTTCACTTATTGTTAAAACTCTCTTTTATTTAATTTCTGCTATTTTCTTTGTTTTCAACCAATCAAAAGTTAGGGATAACTTAATTGGATTTATTAATAAAATAATTTGGTCCCAGAGTTCGACACCCTCTACAACGATCCTTGTTGTTTAGGAAAGACGAACGGATTTTACAGTTGTTTACAATTGTATAATTTGTTCGCAAACAGTGGTTGGGCATGCTGATGCGACTGAGGAGCCAGACAAGGCTGGTCCGAATGAGGAGACTGGCAAGGCTGGTGCGAAGGAACGGACTGACAAGGCTGCCGAGGAGGCTGATGATGAGGAGGCTTATGCAAAGTAAGTGTACTCTGAGACATGTCGCGTAATACAGATGGAGCACTAACCGTAGTGTAGTTGGAAGGACCAACTAAATCAACTGCGGCGGCATGAACAAATGTTGTCGTATTAGAAGGTGTATAAAACGATCCCTAAAAAGAAATATAATTTCTACCGGTAATGATAAATATGTCAGTTGGCCACCACTCACCGGCATACTGTTGTAAATCAACACTGGAATAAACCAGTAAATGACCTGTATTGGAGTGGGGGTCATCGGGAACAACGTCAACATCAAATAAATGTCGCCAGCAGAGCTCCCCCAAGTACCAATAACATCCTAGAGCGGGTGGTGACGATACCAATGGAAATCGTCTACCTAACAGAAACAGAGCGTGCTGCTGGGTTGGGCCTACCAAGAAAAGGGAACCGGCAGATGGACGCCACAGAACTAACTCTCGTGTGGTCCTCATCTCTTTCTAGTTACGAGCCACTGTAAATACATGACGACAATCACCTCTTGGTACAAGCCGCCGGTTTTCGGGCGTCCAAGCTTTCACTCGAGGGTAGAAATGTGGTAGTGTAAGATCCAATGTTGGACAAGCTATGTTATGAAAGTACTCAAAATACCAATACTGCAGCACCTCCCAAAAACCTGTAATCGACGACCCACGGTCCCTAATAGTGCACTGCTGGTCCAAACCCCTGTACAAATGAGCTACAATCAGCGTACCCCAATCATATGTAATAGGACTACTGTCGAACGACAAGCCCGCAACGACAGTCATATGTTAAGCCTCACTCTCGTAAGTCCAAATGTGGGAATATACTTGCCAATAGGTCATACTGCTGATATAGTTCATCATAAGGTAAAGTTGCATCCTGACCAATTGGTATGCCAGTAAGCATGGTAAAATCTAGTGGCGTAAAATCCATCTCTCCAAAACTAAAGTGAAATATATGTGTAGTATTCCACCAACACACGACTAATGCACCACATAACCGAACATCATTATTATACAGGTTTTCAATACTTAATATGCAAAATAATAATATTAAAATCAAGTAAATATATTACATTTTATAACATATGTATTATGTAAGTGGGTTCATCAAAATAACTTACTCAAGAAATCTCCAAATCCAATACTTTTAAGGTATCCCGCAATAATGCCGTATGTGTCGTACGCACGAATCGTCCTATACAAATGGACGATACTAACCTACGATCCACGTGTACGATAATACGAGCCTATTAACATACAAAAGAATTACTTATTTTTTGTACGACACATTTTTTTTCAAGTTCCAACTAGTACACTAACCAGTTTAAGAAGTTATACCTCTAACGACGACTTCAAGGAATCGGTAAGGTGTCTTTCGCCTTCGGCCAGTTCGCAAAAATCAGCTAATTCTTTGTTTCTAGTCAAATTAATATCGATATGTGGATCCAGCGTAGCATAAACACCAGCTCTAGCAACCTATCTTCTCTGAACGGGCCTTGAACGACGAGCGTCGCTTGGACAGGTGTCTTCAACCGGTTCATTCTCCTCATCTACATTGTTGTTGGCTGCATTACTACTCCCAACACCTAGAATAGCTTTACCTAATCTTCTCATTTTTTTATGAGTTTAAGGATGCGGCGGAAGAGGAAAATGAAATAGGGAGGGTGGGGGATCGAATGAAGCTGCAGAGGAGGGTTTAAGAGGAGAAAGCAATCGGGTTTGTACACCCGATTGTTGCCTAAGGGTATACACCCTTAGCCTGTGTTGATGAAACCGGCTAAGGGTAGACGACTTCATCAAAACCAGCTTAGGGTGTATAACCCTTAGTCGTTTGGGTGGGTTGCTCATGTCAACCCCTTTGAATTGACTACGAGCAACCCCCCACGTTAGGGATGCTCTAATGTCACTGCCCATACTTTTTGAATCCTTAATTTTAGCTAATACACTTACATTGTGTTTTCTTAGATTTCCTCTTCCATTTTGATTGTTTCGCATGAACCGTCTTGCTGTTTTCATAAGACTATTTGACATGCGCAATCAAAAGTTCATAGCACACTCGGAACTGGTAACCATGAGGTCTTTCTCTCATTCTTATTTGAGAATAACTTTCTAAAATTCCCGTCGTCTTTTCAGTGCTATATAAACAAAGTAAGTATAAAAAGAAATGTAATACAAGCAATCAAATAGTAAACTTATCAAATGAAAATATCCATTAAGTCTACTGAGAATAATTTGCTTGACTTTAAAAATCCGACTTTCATAAAATTGATTCTGCCTGTGTATCTTACTAAAACAATCCACTATTGCTTTTTCGTTATTCTCTCTATCAAAAAATTTATGGTTGTAAGGTATCATCACTTTCCCTTAAAATAAGCTTTTGCTTTGATCGTTGTCATGGTTAAAATCCCCTGAGTGGTCAGCTTAACAGTAGTAGTGACACTAGTCCACCGACGTCCATTTATTGGAGAAAACAACAGAGATAGTAGCTATGTTTGGTGATGCTTCTTTTTCGAATTTATAAGTACCATCATTTCCACTTATTGGAGAGGGTCGTCTCCATCTGGATTGAAAATGGTATTGTTGTTATGAATCATGTTGAAGATCATGCATTCCATGAACATTGTTGATTGTTTCATGTTTGAAAAACTAATTTAGATGTATGACTGTGAAATTGAAGTGTGACGGAGTTTGAAGAGGAGAGAAATATTTAGAGATGGAAACATACCACCATTTCAAACAAACACACGAACAACTGCTTGTTTAGTAAACATCCATACACAATTCAGGATTATGAATCCCAAACTGAATCCAAGCATATATTCAACACCTAAATTACAGACCATCATCGACCATTTTGAATTCGACATTGTTGGAGGTGACGAATATTTCGGTTAATAAATTTTGTTCGTATATTATGGATTGCTGAAATGCCTCGCAAGCTTTTAAAAAATTTGCTTTTGTGTGTGCCTTAGAGAGCTTCTCCAACAGAAGCTTGGATTTCAGAAATGCTAAAATCCACACTGGTAACGTGCCCCAACAGGAAACTGATTTTACCTATAGTGTGGCTTTTGAGGAAAAGAGTTTCAGAATCTGCAAACTCTTGTAGCGCTGGTTGAACAAGCACTAAAAATCAAGCGTTTGTTGAACAAAAGCCTGACTTCTATCGCTTGTTCAACGAGCATTAGAAAGCATGCATCTATTTAACAGACATCTGGAATTTACGCTTAGATTAATTACTTTTTCTACAAACTACTTTGTATTAGTAGGTAGTTGATATTTACAATTGTTGTTAACATGTTGTATTGCTACACCAATATGAATAGGTAGTAAGCATCTTGTGTAATGCACGTTATCGTTTTGAACTTAATAATTGTATTTTACTATGAATTTAAGAATTTTTTGTTATCCAAATTAACGAAGCAGTTGAACAAAGCTCTAATTAAACAAAAACAATTAACGATTACATTACAAATTAGAAAAACTTAAATAACAGTAGCATACAAACTAAGGATACATAGTTTTCACTGGCTCCTAACAAAGTTTCAGAGATGGTCAGTTAGAACAATTTGGAGTCTTTGATGATTGTAAGTGTTACGGTAGGACATTTGGCTTTCTACGTGAAACTCAAGCTCTATTTCACTTCCAATCATATATTCGCGCCAAACTTCAGGCGGTAGAGGAGCTTTGTCATAATTGAAATCTTCTTCCATGTCTCTTTCATCCTCGATAATCATGTTATGTAAAATAACACATGTATACAATATCCTAGTCATTTTAAATGGTGACCAAAGTCTACAAGGGTTACCGACTATAGCAAATCTGGGTTGAAGAATACCAAATGTACTTTTAATGTCCTTCTTGCATTGCTGCAAATATTGCTTGTTTATTGTTTTGTGGGTTTGAAATTGTCTTGAA
Source organism: Allium sativum (assembly GCA_030737875.1). Lineage (NCBI taxonomy): Eukaryota > Viridiplantae > Streptophyta > Magnoliopsida > Asparagales > Amaryllidaceae > Allium > Allium sativum. Next base: position 706,654,374 of record CM060916.1, on the reverse strand, counting down.
AATGGTACTTCGTTTTAGGTATATACCTTCTCCTAAATAATATCCTTGTTCGTATATGTTACCCTCTAAAGTGAAATTACATGGCACTGGTCTACCGTTATCCAGATCATTAAACAACATTGAATGTTCAACTATGTTTAAATCATTGTTCGACTTCGGCATTCTGAAAAATGCATGCCATATCCACAAGTCATACGACGCAACTGCTTCAAGTATAATTGTTGATGTATGAGACTTACCCTGATAAGCTCCACCATATGCTTTTGGACAATTCTTCCACTCCCAATGCTTACAGTCCAAACTACCTAACATTCCAGGCCATCCTCTACTACCATGTTGTTGACGTCAAAAGTTGGTCACTAGTGACGGTCAACCCCCAATCGTGTGTAGAACACACGAATATCAATCACAGAGTATGGAAAAGTAAGTAAAAAACAGGGAACACACAAAATTTTTTGTAGTGATTCGTCAAAATCGGTGCCTACGTCCACTTTATATTTACTAATTTTTTTTATGATTACAAAGTACAATCAGTTTTTCTCAGTGGAAGAGAAGAAAAGATTATAATATCTTTATAGTACTTTGAGTGTACGGTCGGAAGTTTTCCAGTATACCGAGCGTGGATTGGAAGGGGAGAATTCAACATGCCTTCCCATTTTCGGTAATGGGGTATTTATAGTTGGAGGAGTGGGATGAGCTGCGTGCCACGTGGCATGCCTCTTTTGCAGAGCTTGGACACATGGAGCTCGATTCGGCTGAATAGTTATGGCGGTGGGACCCGGTCTACTGCTGAGTAATAGTTCTCTCGAGAAGTGTGGCTTGCATGGCACTTGAACTATGGTTTATCAAAAGCAGTGTTTTGGCCGGGTGCGCTTGACCACTTTAATTGTCTTGAGAATCTGATTTCCTTGGATAAATCATTTGGATATTTCCAAGTAAATCAGATCGATCCGAATTTTAAGGAGAGGTCGACTCGATTGACTAAGAGAGTGATTATGCAGGTAAGAGATATGCCTGTAACGACCCTGGGATTTTGCGATCCTGGTTATCGACATAAACTCAATGTCGACTATCCAGGCATCAGAAATACCAGATAGTTAATAAAAAGAAGTTAGAGGGTTAGAATAGATAAGATAGAAAAGTAGAATAGATGAAGAAGAAGATCACAACAATAAAATTAGAGTAACACGAATCTCACAACGGAACGAATAAAATATAACATAACTTTGAAATAAAACCAATATATGCATACAATAACATTTATTAGAGTATGACACTTACAACACAACGGAAATAAACAATTGCTATAAAATCCTGAAGACTCCGACTCCAAGCTCTCAGTATATCTGTAAAATCCAGACTACTTGACTGGTTGTACAAATTAGGGCACCCAAGAGTTTAGGAAAAACAAAGCAAAATAAACTCCGGGTCAGTCATGGGACTGGTGTGAGTAAACAATTTAGAACAGTTTGAGAAAATAAATGATATCTCATAAGACCTAGCCGTATAACACGGAATGGGTTTTTCCCCTATTGGAATCCAAAACACTGGATTCAACATTTCAAAAATCCATTTGAAAGAACAATAATCTTTATATCAAAATCTTTTTAATATTATAATAGTGTATATCAATCACAATATAATAATCATCTAGTAGAACGCTTTCATCTCACGTTCCACATACATAATATATAATCAAAAACCGCGGGCGCTTATTGGGTAATGGATTCCAACTGGAAAGTTATAGGACCACCTTCGGAAAGTGTATCTCTAGAGAGGAATACACCGGGTTCAACAAGAACATCTTGCAACCCTGGCTAAACATGACCGGTCACTCATTTCACTTGAGTGTACCGAATGTACTATCACCAACGGTTGGGTTCAACAACCGTTTCCCAAAAGGGACAGCATCGAAATAGATTATAGAAGTAAATGGAATTTCTCTAGATCAGGTGACAATACACCCTAATTGGCAGCTAACCACTTAGCCATGCGACCTACCCGACTTTATACCATTTCCTGGTTGTGAGGCTAGAGGCCATACGTATAGATCGCACCTTTATTTACTTTGAATGTCACATCGTCATACCCGTCAAATCACAAATTAATTTCCCCAAACATACCACGGGTATACAGTTAAGAGAAAAGAATTCCTCCACCACCAAACGTAAATACGTTTGAAGAGGTCAACTCACACGATCTATTAAATCTACTCTGTCAGACATTCTTCCATATAGGTCGTCCTGGGACTGGACAAACCGAAGGCACTATTCTATAAACAGGACAACCCTTGCATAACTCTGTCTTCAATTATCTTCATCATATTTGGTTGCAATGCTAACGCCCATACATAGTGGTTTTCAGATAATGAATTTGATCCCGGTCTCTCCTTATTGACGATGGAAAAATGGTCTAAAACTTTGATAGTCGGTGATTTAACTATCAAAGAAAAACATGTGTGCAAACAACGATATTATTTCCAGATGGAAATTCTATCGATCAACCATCAATCAACATTTATTCATTTCCCCATTTCTTGTTTCCATGTATTCATCAAATCCTTAATTTCTAAAATTAGAAAATATACGTTATTAACTTTGGAAAACGTTTCCATTTCTGATTCACGCATCAATATATTTCCATCTCTATCAGTCTCTAACTGTAAACTAGTAAGAGAACAACTTCCCAAGTATAAATCCCGAAGGCCGAAACCAACGTCAGATCGATACCCAGAAATCCATTCAACTCAACTAATTTCCAGTCAGTTTCTAATTTTAGTAATTCCATTTAATTTCCTATTTCAAAACCCAAATTCCTTTATAATATTTTATTTGCAAAATATTTACTTAAATCCTTTATTCACATTAAATATGAATAATATTTCTATTATATAATCAAAACAGTTTGATTTCATATTTAAAAACAATACCTCGAACCTAAATTCTATTTATATTTTTATTTGTACAATTATTCATACAATTCTCCTTTTTTATTTCTAACACTTAAATCTCATTTATAATTCCCTTTATATAATTCTATTTATTCTATATAAATCCTTTTATATAACTCTATCCATTTTATATAAATCCTTTTATATAATTCTATTTATTCTATATAAATCCTTTTATATAATTCTATCATTTTATATAAATCCTTCTATATAATTCTATTTATTTCATATACAAATATTTCATTTTCAATATTCACCTTGAAAATTTCCTTTTTACATACAGTATTTCGTATGGTATTTAAAATACCAAATAACATGACCAGTGTCATCATAATCAATCACAGATTATATATCACATCATATATCACAATATATGAAAACAAACAGTATTATAAATATTGAGGAATCCAGTTGGATCTCTCCAACCTGTTTCCCTGCATCACAGATATTAAACAACATAAATAACATCGATTTCATTTCAATATGAAATATTCTGATAAACAAAATCAATATTTGATTAACGATTTATATATATATCGTTATCTATAATTTCAACCAATACATCAGCAATTCAACCAAACAATCAACACACAACAATCAATCATCATTTACCAATACTAGATTATATTTATAAAAATATACACTGTACTGAGTTAGTGAGATTTACTCACATTGGATGATCATCGTTAAATAACGATAATTGTCGCTTGCTTTAGAAAGACAATTTATTTTGCTATAAATTGTAATGAGCTCAATTCGCTCCTAGCCAGTTCCATTCTGTAGCCCTCGTCCATACAATCCCAACGGATCTGACCGCTCGAAATTCTGTTATCGTATGTGCCAGATACGATAATTTAAAGTTAGTACACTAATTTAATTTAATTAAACACACACACATATATATATATATATATATTTATTACCGGGTTTTACCTAGTGTTGCTCGGCCCATTAAGGAAACAACCCGCTCCAAATGCCTTCCTTCCCCAATAAAACTCTCAGACATCCACTCCTCCTTCCAAACTCCATTATCGTACTTTGACACCATCATCCTCCTCCATACTCAACCGTCTAATCCAAAAAGACTTCCAAACTTTACCTCATCTGAAACTCATTCCCCTTAACTGCCAAATGGTTAACTCGATATATACTTCCTCGACATCGCGATCTCCCATTTTCTACTATAGGAAAAACTCGCAACACCTTTTTTCCCACTAAATCCATAATCCGATTTCACCACCCTTTCCCATTTCGAACTCTCTATCATCTCCCCTCCTACCTCGTGCCATACATACACAACTCGCACCGCCAGTACCAATGTAGGTTCATCGGCCTAACCCGCGGCATATACCATACCACTGAACCTTTTTATTCCCAAACCTCACCAAAAATTCACAAATCACTCTACTCGATGCCAATGTCACCACTACAAAATTGGTCATGTGAATTAAAACCTCAATAGTTTAAAAACTCGAACCCTAGTTGCTGTAGATAAAAACGCAACGAACGAAACATGGATCGAAGTAGGTAAAACAAGTACGGAATCAAAGAAGACACCTTCAGGAATCGAAATATGTATAGATTATGATTTTTAGAATTTCATATGAATTTTTATGGATTTTAGGAAGTCACGATATTATTTTTAGAAGAGAATTGGTGGCGGCTCATGTTTTGACCATGAAGAAATTTTTAGTTAGGGTTAGAATGATAGTGGCCTATTTATTGTATAGGTATATATTTTTTAAATCGATTTTTATATTAATTTCTATCGAACCATTACTTGTATTTGTAATCTAAAAATCCATATGATCACATATGATATCCAAAAATCATGAAAACGGGCACGCAACTACAGTTCGACACTACGGACCCAACGAAACTGGTTTCGTCGAATTCTGAATCCGTTTGCTTGCACAGCTTATTTTTTAAAGTTAAATTATTGACTATTTTTCATCTTTAAATTCCACACGGCCACATACTGACAATAAAATTACGAAAATTGAAATATAACGATAATTTAATATTCCAGATCTAATAAAATTGGTTTCGTCGAAAACGGAGTTCGTTTGCAAAACTGGCTATTTTTAAAGCTCCAAATAAACCCATTTAAATATTAATATATTTAAAAATAATTAAATTAAATAAAAATAATTTAATATTATCGTATATATTCACACAGAATATCATCTAGCTCCAAAATACACATATCTGGATTAATAACTCGATATTTCAAATCCGGGTTAAATCGATATCCCATTTATATTGAAAATCCATTTATAATATAAATAAATCGTTACAAATTATAAGGGAATTCCACACCGACTTTTCCAAAATTTGATTTGGACACAACTCATAATCTACACGACAAAATCTCGATTTTTCTCTTTTATTAGAAAAATATACTTCACCAGCTCCGAACGTTTCTTATTTCACAGAAATCCGGCTTAAAACGGATTCTATATATTCGTTTAAAGTGCGAATCGTCAAATTACGAACTACCGCGCCATTTCGAGCTCGATTTTAATTATAATACAATTATACGTTCAATTGTCGTTTAAATAATATATTCGTTATTATAATTCAATTCTAAACTGAATTATATCTTCTAAATAATCCAATTCACACAATATTGTGAATTCCCCTATTTCCGACTATTTCAGAAATTAATATATTATTCTATTATTTATATTAATTAAATATTCAATACTATTTAATTCTGGTCATTTTAAATTACCAAACCATTTTTTAAATAAATAAATAAATTATTTACTATCTGTTAAAAATACGGGTCGTTACATTCTTCCCCCCTTAAAATAATTTCGTCCTCGAAATTGCTAAGGTAGAAAACAAACCCTATTAACTAGGTTAAAAATTATTTGTTTACTTCTTAACTTCAGTTTCAACTGAACCAATTTATTTCAACTAAAATATTTATTCATTCCTAGTAACGAAAATTTTCAAAAATCCTACAAAATTTTCTAATACCTTAACTTTTCGAAAAATTTCGCCAGCACCTCCTTTGTACTGGTCAATAGCTCAAACTCCAACTCGCCTCTCTATGCCTTCTTCAACCTAAAAGAAAATCAAACAGCCAAGCGTCTTACCAATTCGGCTCATCAAAATTTCAAACCTGTTACATAATATAAACTAGTACCTTTTGTCGGGCATACCATTATGTCATTTCCATCTACTGCCAATTCAGCATATACTAATGTCATCCCAATCAAACTCAAATCACTTTTATCTCCAACACAACCATTCGTTTATCCAAGCCAAATTCCAATATCAATATCAAGTACCATTCTTGATTTTCAATTTAGTTTCACAAATATCCATCTAATTTGTTGTAATTCAAACAATCCGTTTCTGGGGGTTTTTAAACAGTTTTGCATTTCAAAAATCAAATATTCATTTCGGAATATCAAAACAACTCTTTTTCCAAAATAATTCGAAAACAATCACTTTGGTAGTAATCCATCACTTACAACTCGAAAATGAACACTGATGACGTGGCCTGCATCATCAGAGTTATTTCCCAGCAATCGAAGTGAGTTCAATACTATCTCACTTTCAAAACCCATATTTAAACATTTCCATTTTTCAAATCAAATTCAAAATATCATTCAAAATTCTTGTAAAACGATTTACAATCCCCCAGGATTATAAAATTCACATATATTCAATCCAGATTCATTTACAAACACCTTTCCAAATCCTTAGGGTTTTAATTTCAATTCTGATTTAAATTCAGATTTAATTCATTTCGTAACACTTATACGAATTTTGATTGGTTATTTACATAACCGTTTCAATTATATTCTTATCTGATTATAATCACAACCAACACATATAATATACGATAATACTTCAAATATTAATCATCCTTTTATATCAAAATATAATTTGGAAAAAATTATTTCATTTACCCTCTTTTCTAAACATACAGTGTCAGTTCATCATATTCGAGTGTTTATAAACCCCTACCGATACAGTGGACCAAACTGATCGACCAGAACTCATAAACAACTCAACCAATAAATCTCCACAATATAAAATGATTTTTATATCAATTAACAAATACGCGCTCATATATATATATATATATATACATATATACATATACGCTCAAACTCAATCTAGGGCATTGCTAACCCCATCTCTACTGAGTCATGCCACAGAGCCAAGATAATTACTTAACCTTTAGCTCTGATACCACTGTAATGACCCAGGGATTTCGCGATCGTGGTTATCGACATAAACTCAACGTCGACTATCCAAGCATCGGAAATACCAGATAGTTAATAGAAAGAAGTTAGAGGGTGAGAATATATAAGATAGAAAATTAGAATAGAAGAAGAAGAAGATCACAACAACAAAATCAGAGTAATCGAATCTCACAGCGGAATGAATAAAATATAACATAACTTTGAAATAAAACCAATATATGTATATAATAACATTTATCTGAGTACAACACTTACAACACAGCGGAAATAAACAATTGCTATAAAATCCTGAAGCCTCCTGCTCCATGCTCTCAGTATATGTGTAAAATCCTGACTACTTGACTGCTCGTACAAATTAGGGCACCCAAGGGTTAAGGGAAAACAAAACAAAATAAACTCCGGGTCAGTCATGGGACTAGTGTGAGTAAACAATTTAAAACAGTTTGAGAAAATAAACGATATCTTATAAGACCACGCCGTATAATACGGAATGGGTTTTTCCCTTATGAGAATCCAAAACACTTGATTCAACATTTCAAAAATCCTTTTGAAAGAACGATAATCTTTGTATCAAAATCCTTTTGATATTATAATAGTGTCTATCAATCACAATATAATAATCATCTAGCAAAATGCTTTCATCTCACGTTCCACATACATAATATATAACCAAAAATCGCGGGAGATTATTGGGTAATGGATTCCAACTGGCAAGGTATGGGACCACCTTCTGACAGTGCATCTCTAGAGAGGAATACACCGAGTTCAACAAGAACATCTTGCAACCCAGGCTAAACATGACCAGTCACTCATTTCGCTTGAGTGTACCGAATGTATTATCACCAACGGTTGGGATCAGCAACCGTTTCTCGAAAGGGACAACATCGAAATAGATTATAGAAGTAAATGGAATTTCTATAGATCAGGTGACAATACACCCTAATTGGAAGCTAACCACTTAGACATGCGACCTACCTGATTTTATACCATTTCCTGGTTGTGAGGCTAGAGGCCATAACGTATAGATCACATCTTTATTTACTTTGAATGTCGCATCGTCATACCCACCAAATCACAAATTGATTTCACCAAACATACCACGGGTATACAGCTAAGAGAAACGAATTCCTCCGCCACCAAATGTAAATACATTCGAAGAGATCAACTTAAGAGATCTATTAAATATACTCTGTCAGACATTCTTCCATACAGGTCGTCCTGGGACTGGACAAACCGAAGGCACTATTCAGTAAACAGGACAGCCCTTGCATAACTCCGTCTTTAATTATCTTCATCATATTTGATCGCAACGCTAACGCCCATACAGAGTGGTTTTAAGATAACGAATCTGATCCCGGTCTCTCCGTATTGACGATGGAAAAATGGTCAAAAACTTTGATAGTCGGTGATTTAACTATCAAAGAAAAACATGTGTGCAAACAACGATGTTATTTCCAGATGGAAATTCTATCGATCAATCATCAATCAACATTTATTCATTTCCCCATTTCTCGTTTCCATATATTCATCAAATCCTTAATTTCTAAAATTAGAAAATATACGTTATTAACTTTGGAAAACATTTCCATTTCTGATTCACACATCAATATCTTCCCACCTCTATCAGTCTCTAACTATAAACTAGTAAGAGAACAACTTCCCAATTATAAACCCCGAAGGCCGAAACCAACATCAGATCGATACCCAGAAAGCCTTTCAACTCAACTCATTTCCAGTCAGTTTCTAATTTCAGTAATTCCATTTAATTTCCTATTTCAAAACCCAAATTCCTTTATAATATTTTATTTGCAGAATATTTACTTAAATCCTTTATTCATTTTAAATGTGAATAATATTTCTTTTATATAATCAAAACAGTTTGATTTCGTATTTAAAAACAATATCTCGAACCCAAATTCTATTTATATTTTTATTTGTAGAATTATTAATACAAATCTCCTTTTTTATTTCTAACACTTAAATCTCATTTATAATTCCCTTTATATAATTCTATTTATTCTATATAAATCCTTTTATATAATTCTGTCCATTTTATATAAATCCTTTTATATAATTCTATTTATTCTATATAAATCGTTTTATATAATTATATTCATTTTATATAAATCCTTTTATATAATTCTATTTATTTCATATATAAATATTTCATTTTCAATATTCACTTTGAAAATTTCCTTTTTACATTCAAGTATTTCATATGGTATTTAAAATACCAAATAACATGACCAGTGTCATCATAATCAATCATAGATTATATATCACATCATATATCACAATATATGAAAACAAACAGTATTATAAATATTGAGGAATCCAGTTGGATCCCTCTAACCTGTTTCCCTGCATCACGGATATTAAACAACATAAATAACATTGATTTCATTTCAATATGAAATATTCTGATAAACAGAATCAACATTTGATTAACGATATATATATATCATTATCTATAATTTCAACCAATACATCAGCAATTCAACCAAACAATCAACACAAAACAATCAATCATCATTTATCAATACTAGATTATGTTTATAAAAATATAAATTTTACAGAGTTAGTGAGATTTACTCACATTGGATGATCATTATTAAATAATGATAATTGTTGCTTGCTTTAGGCAGACAATTTATTTTGCTATAAATTGTAACGAGCTCCAACTCGCTCTTAGTCAGTTCCATTGCGTAGCCCTCGTCCATACGATCCCAACGGATCTAACCGTTCGAAATTCTGTTATCGTATGTGCCAGATGCGATAATTTAAAGTTAGTACACTAATTTAATTTAATTAAACAAGTATAATGTATTTTTATTTATTACCGGGATTAACCTACTATTGCTCTACCCATTAAGGAAACAACCCGCTCCAAAATGCCTTCCTTCCCCGATAAAACTCTCAAACATCCACTCCTCCTTCCAAACTCCATTACCGTACTTTAGACGCCATCATCCTCCTCCATACTCAACCTTTTAATCCAAAAAAACTTCCAAACTTTACCTCATCCGAAACTCATTCCCCTTAACCGCCAAATGGTGAACTCGATTATACTTCCTCGACATGGCGATCTCCCATTTTCTGCTACAGGAAAAACTCACAACACCTTTTTTCCCACTGAATCCATAATTCGATTTCACCACCCTTTCCCATTTCGAACTCTCTATCATCTCCCCTCCTACCTCGGGCCATTCATACACAACTCGCACCGCCAGTACCAATGTTTGTTCATCGGCCTAACCCGCGGCATATACCATACCACCGAACCTTTTTATTCCTAAACCTCACCAAAAATTCACAAATCACTCTAATCGATGCCAATATCACCACTACAATATCCGTCATTGAATTAAAACCTCAAAAGTTTAAAAACTCGAACCCTAGCTACTGTAGATAAAAACACAGCAAACAAAACATGGATCAAAGTAAGCAAAACAAGTATGGAATCGAATAGGATGCCTTCAGGAACCGAAATATATATAGATTATGATTTTTAGAATTTCGTGTGAATTTTTATGGATTTTAGGAAGTCACGATATTATTTTTAGAAGAGAATTGGTGGTGGCTCATGTTTTGACTGTAAAGAAATTTTTAGTTAGGGTTAGAGTGATAGTGGCCTATTTATAGGATAGGTATATATTTTTTAATCGATTTTTATATTAATTTTTATTGAACCGTTACTTGTATTTGTATTCTAAAAATCCATATGATCACATACGATACCCAAAAATCAAGAAAACGGGCATGCAGCTACAGTTTGACACTACGGACCCAACGAAACTGGTTTCGTCGAATTCCGAATCCGTTTGCTCATACAGCTTATTTTTAAAGTTAAATTATCGACCGTTTTTCACATTTAAATTCTGCCCGACCACATACTGACTCCAAAAATTACGAAAATTGAAATATAACGATAATTTAATATTCCGGATCTAATAAAATTGGTTTCGTGGAAAATGGAGTTCGTTTGCAAAACTGGCTATTTTTAAAGCTCCAAATAAACCCATTTAAATATTAATATATTTAAAAATAATTAAATAAAAATAATTTAATATTATCATATATGTTCACATAGAATATCATCAAGCTCCAAAATATACATATTTGGATTAATAACTCGATATTTCCAGGTTAAATCGATATCACATTTATATTGAAAATCCATTTATAATATAAATAAATCATTATAAATTATAAAGGAATTCCATAGCGACTTTTCCAAAATTTGATTTGGATACAACTCACAATCTACACAACGAAATCTCGATTTTTCTCTTTCATTAGAAAAATATACTTCAACAGCTCCGAACGTTTCTTGTTTCACAGAATCCGGCTTAAAACCGATTCTGTATATTCGTTTAAAGTTCGAATCGTCAAATTGCGAACTGTCGCACCATTTCGAGCTCGATTTTAATTATAATATAATTATACTTTCAACTGTCGTTTAAACAATATATTCGTTATTATAATTCAATTCTAAACTGAATTATATCTTCTAAATAATCCAATTCACACAATATTGTGAATTCCCCTATTTCCGACTATTTCGAAAATTAAATATATTATTCTATTATTTATATTAATTAAATATTCAATATTATTTAATTCTGGTCATTTTAAATTACCAAACCATTTATTTAAATAATAGAATAAAGTGTCGTTCATTGGGGTCAGTCGGCGAGCCTTGTAACATTGGGCTCCAATATATCGAGCCGTGACTGCTTTTGCCAAAAAGTTGGTCAACACTCTCCCCCCGAATACATCTTCTTTGGTAAAGGGAGATGTGTTCTAGATCTTCTAAAGAATGTTGCATCGGAGCCCAATGTGCATACTAGCTATAGTTGCGCTTAACCATATTAGGGCCAGAAAACCAATGATCTAGATGGTTGCATTAAGGCCGGGAAACAGACGATCGGTATAGATCGTATTTAAGGCTAGAAAAATGACAACTGCCGAAGATCGTATTATGGCCAGGAATTCTATGGGATTAGCCAGTGACGGATTTTGTCATAATACCTGCATAGATAGTATAGGCCATTCTCAGTTTAGACATGGTTGTGAGCTTAGTCAGGAAATGGTGGCGAGTATCAATTATACTTGGCTTATAGGTTTGGCGAGTATAAGCTATACTCGGCTTTGCCCGGTGACACGGTATAGTTGATTGTTCCAGGGTTTCTATAGTCGTGTCTTGAACATGTTTCCGTAAGTATTCAGTAGGTTTGAGTATAAACCATGATTTATAAAATGTATCGTGAAGTTTGGCGATTGGCAATTTACACTCGGCTTAAAGTGGGGGCAAGTATCAGCTATACTCGGCTTATGGAAGTGGCGAGTATCGAGCATACTCGACATATGAAATTTTAACCGTACTCGGCTTACGGAGACTGTTGGATATGATCGCGAGTATCACGCATACTCGACTTATGGAAGGTGGGTCATACTCAGCTTGTGGAGTTGGGTTAGATATGATGGCAGACAACGACCACAGCTTAGAGGCGGTGGCTAGCGCTGACCATATTTGAATCGGCAAGCATCAATCATGCTCGGCTTTGAATCATTTCAAACATAGTCTATGTTCGCAAAGAAAACTTTATTGCTGCTGAAGAGATATTACATAAAAATGGAAAATAAATTCTAAGTGGGGAGATAGCTGAATCCAGAGCACGCGTAGTAGCTAACTCCGTACGTGTGTACTTCAACATACCTACATTGTTCAAAGAAAACAATAAAAATACAGTTCTGACATCTTTAAAAATGGGAAAAATCTAAATCTTATTAATTGATAATGATGTCGCGATTGATGGGCTTAGAGTCCTTTCCGTTTCTAGGAGCTCTTGGACTGACCTGAGGAGCTTGGGTAGAAGACTGTAGCGGCACGACCTGTGTAGGTTTCTTAACATACTCGGGCAGTTCTCCACGCCTAACCTTATCCTCAATGAGATCTTGCAAGTACTTGCATTCACTGGTGCCATGGCCTGCCATGTTATGGTATGTAGTGCTTTCTAGAGTCAAGTTCCTTTTGGGTCGGCTCCCTTCGAGGGGTTTTTGGAAAGGGTAGAGTTCCTCGTACGTCAAGGTAGATATCGAGCAAGGAGGAGTTAAGTTCGGTGTATTGATCATATTTGTTCTCCCTTTGGAGTCGTACGTTGCGATCATTCTTGTCTGATACTTTTCCTTTGCCCTTGTTCTGGCCATTGGTGTTGGATGGACCTCCATCCTTGGTGTCGAGCACCTCGAGGCTCTCCATCTCGATGCTGGCATCCTTTTGTCGGAAGAATCAGTTTGCTTCGGCATTGTAATGACCTGCATTTTTCAACGGTATAATAATTAATTTATTTAATTATTTAAATGGTGGTTTAGAGAATTTAATGGTCGTTTAATTAAATAATAGTGAATATTTAATTAATATAATAATTAAATAATATATTTAATTCTGAAATAATCAGAAATAGTGAATTAACAATATAATGTGAATTGGGGAATTCAAAATATATAATTCAGTTTAAAATTTAAATTGAATAACAAATATATTTAAATAACGACAGTTTGAACGTATATTATATTATAATTAAAATCGAGCTTGAAATGGCATGGCAGTTCGTTATTTGGTGATTTGAACTTCAAATGGATGTACATGATTCGTTTTAAATCGGATTTCTGTGAAACAAGAAACGTTAGGAGCTGGTGAAGTATATTTTTCTAGTGAAAGAGGAAAATCGGGATTTCGTCGTATAGATTTTTATTTTTGTCCAAACCAAATTGCAGAAAAAGTCGCTGTGGAATTCCTTTATAATTTATAAAGAAATTAATTATATTTTAAAAAAGGAATTTCATTATAAATCGAATATCGATTTAATCGGGATTTGAAATATCGAGTTAGAAATCCATACAGGATTTTTCTGGAGCTGTATGGTATTCCACTGTGAATATATACGATAGTATAAATTTATTTATATTTAATTTAATTATATTTAAATATATTTATATATTTAAATGGGTCATTCAGAGCTTTAAAAATAGCCGGTTTTGCAAACGAAGTCGTAATTCGACGAAACTAATTTTGTTGGATCCGCAATGTCAAATTATTGTTAGATTTCAATTTTCGTGATATTTGAAGTCAATATGTGGCCGTACGGATTTTTAGAGTGAAAAACAGTCAGTATTTCGACGGTCAAAAATACGCTCTGTGAGCAAATGGAGTCGGAATTCGACGAAACCAGTTTCGTTGGGACCGTAATATAGAACTGTAGCTGCATTCCAGTTTTCATGATTTTTGGGTATAATATGTGGTCACGGGGATTTTTAAAGCCAAATACAAATAGCGTAGAAGAAATATTAATAAAAATATTCGAATTTAAAAATATTATTTTCTCTTCTATAAATACCCTTACCCCTTAAACCTAATTTACAACTCCAATGGTCAACTAAAAAATCGCGCCGCTCATTTCCCTCTTCGCATAAAAAGTCTCGATCCAAATTAAAATCAAAGGGAATTCTAAACAAAATCTATAAATAATATTATACATATATTCAAGTTCCTGAGGTGATTTCCTTCGTTCCAGTATGGGTTTCGGTGTGTTCGATGGTCATCGTGGTGCTTGCGACGCATTTTGCTGTAACTCGAGTTGAGCAGTAAAGTAGGGTTTAAATTCCTGGACATTGTATTTTTTAGTTTGCGGAATCAACAATATTTTCGGATTGAGCGGATAAAACCGCATCAGTGTTCAATTTTTGGGGTTTATGTGTTGGAAGAAGTGTCGATGACTTCCAGTGGTATTTCGATGGTACGGTACGACGAAGGGGACAGTGGAAAACTGAGTTCGATGGTGATGGGTCGAGCGGATGGAGAGTTGGATGAGAGGAATCATGGTGCTGCCGGTTTCAAGTTCGGTGAAGAATTGGAGATGTGGTGGGAGTTTGAAACTCAGTAATGGCATTGTTTATTTGCGGGTTCTGTTATTCGGTGGAAGGAGTGGTGTTTGGGAAGTCATCGTGGAAGAAGGAATACCAGGGAAACGGGTTTGGGCTTTGACAAAAAGGGGTGAGCCCAAATTAATTAAAATGGTTTTAGTTTTGAAATTAAATAAGTGTATAAAGTTGTAATTGTTATAACTTGTCCGTCCGTTATCAGAATTGAGCGAAACAAGATCCGTTGGGATCGTATGGATGAGAGCTCCACAATGGAACTGACTGGGAGTGGATTGGAGCTCGATTGAATTTATGGCGAAATAAATTGGTTGATTCAAATCAAACAACAGTTTATCATTCTTTAATGATGAACAGCCAAAGTGAGTAAATCTCACTAACTCTGAACAGCTTATAATTTCATGTTGTATTTTTAGAACTGTTAAATATGGGTTGATTGACTGTGTGTTGACTATTTGATTGAATGGCTAGTTAGTTAGTTGAATTTCTATATTGATTCTGTTTAACAAAATATATCATATGGAACTGAAGGTGATGTTGATTTTAATGTGTAACATCTGTGGATGCAGGGAAACAGGTTGGAGGAATCCGACTGGATTCCTCAATAGCTATTCTATTATTTTCATATATTGTGATATATGACGTGGTTTATAATTTGTTTTTGATTATATGTGTGTGGACGATATTTGACATCTTGACTTGACATGTTAAACACCATAACATACCGGAATGTGAGAAAGGGGAATTTTCAAATGATATTTGAAAATAAAATATTTATAAAATCAAAAGGGTTTTATAAATGAAATATTTATAAATAGATATCTTTATAGGTGAAATTATATAGAAAGGGAAAATCTTTATAAATGAAATATTTATAAAGAAAAGGGGATATTTATAAAATCATAAGATTTTATAAATGAGATATTTATTGGTTAAATAAATAGGAGATGTTAAACGAGATACTTATTTGTTAAGTAAATAAGTTATAAAAAAGATATTGACTTGGGAAACAGAATAAGTTATTAAAAGGATTTTTCTATGTGTTAAATAAATAGAATAAGAAAAGGAGATATTTATTTGTTAAATAAATAAGATAAGATATAAGGAATATTTATTTAGAAAATAAATAAGATATTAATAAAGGAAATACTTAGGATAAATAAATAAGGTTAATAAAGGAAATACTTGGAAATAGAACCCCAAAAGGAAATATTTGCAAATAGAATTTGAAAAAGGAATATTTGTAAACCATTTACAAATAAATATTTAAAAAGGAAATATGGGTAAAGGCATTTAGAAAACAAATAGATTATAAAGGAAATATTTATCTTTGGATAAATAGATATATATAAGTCTGAACTTATATATGAAGAAGTAAACAGATAAAAGGAGAAGATTGATTTATAAATGATATTTATAAATTAAGCTAAATATTTATCATTTGGATATATAGAATATATAAGTCAGGACTTATATAAAGAAGTAAGAATCGATTTCAACATCGATGTTTGAAAGTGAATAAGGACAAAGAGTTAATCAGTTAGGGTTAACCAGTTAGAGTAAAACCATTAGGGTTAACCAGTTAGGTTAAACCAGTTAGAGTTAAACCAGTTAGAGTTAATCGATAGAGTTAAATCGAACTAGAGTTATTGAATAGAGTTAAATCGAACTAGAGTTATTCAAATGGAGTTAATCGAATTTAGTTTATTTGAATAGAGTTGAAATGAGTAATCGAATTTAGTTATTCGAAGAAGTGAATCGAATCAGAAATATTCGAAGTGAGATAATCGAATCAGAGATATTCGAAGTGAGATAATCGAATCAGAAATATTCGAAGTGAGTTGATCGAATCTAGTTATTCGACAGGAGTTAAATCGAATAAGATTTATTCGAAGAAAGAGATTATCGAATATAAGTATTCGAAAGTAAGCAAATCGAATATAAATTATTCGAATAAGAGTTAATCCAGTAAGAGTTATTAGGTTGGAGTTATTCAAATAAGAGTTATAGATTAGAGTTAACAGAATAGGAGTAAATAAATTAGTTGTCGTTATATTATTCGAGTTAGGAAATAAAAGTCATATTAAAGATAATATATTTCAGATGCAGGAGATTATAACACCATTGTTATAATCACGTAAAACTTGTAAAAGATGGGGGTTCGTAAATAGAATCCGAGGGTTTGTAAGGAAGTGTTAAAGAGTTAAAAAGGTGAATCTTATCTATTTCGAGATTTGAAAGGTGGTTCAGTTAAGGTCTGAGAGGTAGCTATACCCCAACTTGATTGACTGCGTTTTTAATTAAGAAATGGTTACGGTACGAGGGGAAGTGGTTAAGTGGATTTAGTAATTTAGTATAGTGGTTTGAGTCGTCATCGCAATATAGTTTTAAACATCTATTTAAAATCCCAATTAAGAAGTTTTGGAAATGTTTTCCAAACGAGAATCAGAAATGTTTTCTGATAATAGAAAATAAGAATTTAGAATATATGGGAACATGAGATAAGTATATTAATGAAATAAAGATATAAATGTTGAATGATGATTGATCGATATAATTTCCTCCGGGAAATAATATCTTTGTTTGCACACCTGTTTTTCTTTGATGATTAAATCACAGACTATCGAAGTTTTGACCATTTTAACGTTGTAAATATGGAGAGACCGGTTGGATTATTATCCAAAGAACCACTTTGTATTGGCATAAGCGTTGCGAATCATATATGCCAAAGATAACTGAAGACGGAGTAAAGTGGAAGGGCTATTGAATAAGTCTTAGATAACAGTGCCTAAGATGGATGTACTGAATAGTGCCTTCGGTTCATCCTGTTCC
The DNA here is from genome assembly GCA_030737875.1 of Allium sativum. Classification (NCBI taxonomy): domain Eukaryota; kingdom Viridiplantae; phylum Streptophyta; class Magnoliopsida; order Asparagales; family Amaryllidaceae; genus Allium; species Allium sativum. Next base: position 706,636,425 of record CM060916.1, on the reverse strand, counting down.
TGGATGACTTGTATGGATGAATGTCTGACAGAGTATTTCCAGAATGGTCACGTACATTGATTTCTTCAACCGTACCAAGAGTGGAAGCGGAGAAGGAAACTTCTTTAGGTAACATGTAATGTACTGTTGTAGATGTCAATTAGTGATTTTCGATTGATCTGACAATGTGGCATTCGAAGTGAATCTGATGTGATGATAAGGCGTAACCTCAAGCCTCATCAACCGGTAAATGACAGAAATCGGGCAGGTAGCATGGCTATGTAGGTCGCACCTATTAGGGTGTATAATCACTTGATCTAGAGTTTCATTTACTTTAAAAAAATCTATTGTTGATGCTGTCCCATTCGGGAAACGGTTGCTGATCCCAACCGTTGGTGATATACTTTCGATACACTCAAGCGAGATGAGTGGTCGGTCATGTGTGGCTGGGTTGCAAGATGTTCTTGTTGAACCCAGTGTATACCTTTCTAGAGGTACACTAACGAAAGGTGGTTTCATACCTTGTCATAGTTGGAAATCCATTACCCAATACGTGCTTGCGGTTTTGATTGTATACTATATTTGTAGAATGTGAGATGAAAGCGTTTCTGCTAGATGATTATTATATTGTGGTTGATAGACATTATTATAATATCAAAAGGTTTTTGATATAAAGATATTTTGGATTCTCATAAGGGAAAATCCCGTTTCGTTATATGGTGTGGTCTGATGAGATATCATTTACTTTTTCGAACTGTTTTAAACTGTTTTACTCATACCAGTCCCATGACTGACCGAAGTTTATTTTGTTTTGTTTTCCCTAAACTCTTGGGTGCCCAATTTTGTACAGGAAGTCAAGTAGTCGGGATTTACAGATACTTGAAGAGCTGGAGCAGGAGGCTTCAGGATCATATAGCTATTGTTTATTTCCGCTGTGTTGTAAGTGTTGTACTGTGATAATGATGTATATTCAAGTACAGATTTATATTTCAAAGTTATGTTATATCTATTATATGTTATTCGTTCCGCTGTGAGGTTCGTGTTACTCTGATGTTGTGTTCTTCTTCTTCTTCTATTCTAAGTTTCTATCTTATCTATCCTCACCCTCTACCTTCTTTCTATTAGTTTCTTGGTTTCCAGTTTTGTAACACCCCACCTCCGGCAGGGTGACTCTTGCAAGCACTCTGACTTTGGAGGGGCGTTTGAATCAGGTAAACATGCGTAATGATATATCACGGCAGAACAAGAACATATGTATATATGTAAACAGAGTAAATAACATAGATAAAACAGCGGAAGATTTTCAAACCATTTCAAAAACAAGCCTGGTACAACATAATGTTAACTTTCCAATTACACAAGTCTAGATAAAAACAACATTACTGAAAAACTGAAATACATAAGTACTATCCCCAAAATAAGTGATAACCATAGCTAGCTTCGTGTCAAGACCGTACATGAGCTAAAATCCCACAAGCAAGCGATCAGAAATCCAGCTAAGCTCCAATATTCCCTCCCTGAGAACCTGGGGGGGGGGGGGGGAACGGAAGAAAAGAGGCGAAAGAAAACAGGTCAGTCAAAAAGACTGAGTAAGCCCTACTACAATCAATGTAAACTGATAAAGTTAACTGGCATGAGAAGCAGGTATGATCATAAGGATAACAACATACTAGCATGGTGATTAACTAACAAGGTAGATAAAGGTGTCATCGCATAATCAGGGTTAAGGTTTTGCACCACAGGTGTACTAGCAAACTAACATGACTGGAATAAACAAGTATTGATCCCTTGGCCCAAGCTTTGGCCCAATAACATGAAATGACCCTAATACAAGGTCCAACCAAACGGTCTAGTCGATCGGCTCCCTAAGCCTAACTCGTCACGTGTTGGTGTCAATACGGCCCAAACATAATTGTAGTCGAACTGTGCCGGGTCCACCCTTCGGGTGTATCAAGCCCTAGGGTGCCAACCCCTGGACACCATAAACATGAGTGCACAGTCTCGATCTACTGGTACCCATGCTTGACTTCTCCAAATACGGACTACGTGCACGACCATAGTCCGTCCGGAACTACATCGGCGTACCACCCTGCCGTCGTTTATTGGTCGCTTACCTCCAGCCCAGTAATCGTGCCCCCTCCCTAGCCTAGTCCCTAGGGTCTTAATGATACAAACTTGGGATTACTGCTGGAGTGGGCCCCCATTGCTAGGATTTTCTAGTGGATTAAGTACGGTTTAACCCTCTTGCTAATCATGGATTAACTTGGTTAAGTGTAACAATGAGTTCACGACTTAACCCCGATTAATCTACCAAGCCCAAATTGGTTAAGTATTAAGTGGACCATGACTTAACCCTAATCATGAGGCATTAATTAATTAATGTGCCTTAACCTCTCACATTAGACTTTGTTGCGGTTACTAGTTAAGCCGGTCGGTTCCGGGTAGCTTTACACCACAACTTGGTCTAACCTCGGGTTCAAGGTACAACATGGCCAACTTCTCACATTGGGTCCTATTGTTTGTAGCAACTAGTTAAGCCGGTCGGTTCCGGGTAGGTTTACGCTACAAACTCAACCCAACCTCGAGTTGGTCACACTTATCTTTTCTAAGTGTCATGTCCATCATGTTTCCAAAACATGTTACAAATTTTCAAGCAATTGGGTAGACCTAACTTAATAGGTAAATTCCCAATGGGTAGACCTAACTTAATAGGTAAATTCCCAAGCTTATGTTTTTATGTCTTTTAAGTTTACCCAACCCCAAACGCAATCCCATCGCTTACATATCGCAATAGCGCATAAAGGATAGAAAGAGGGAACTTGGCATAATCATGACATAAAGGTATTGAAGCCACAAGTTTAACATGGTGGCATATGAAATGTTCATATGTTCATATACTTGCATATTACATTTTTAGGCCTCAAAAGCATGCATAAAACCAAACTTAGCATATTGGTGATACATGGTGATAAATGACATGTAGAAATGGCCATAAGTTCGCATTTAGCCTCACATGCAAGTTATCATAAGGGATATGATAACTTACATGTTGCCAAAATGCAACCTTTAGCCTAAAGCTTGAAGCTTTATGTTCACATACTCAAGATAAGCTTGCATAACATGATAACATGAACAAAATGATCATCCCAAACTTGCATAACATACTTGCATATCATAACATGGCATACTTGCATATCATAACATGGTAAACTTGCATAACATGACATGATGAACTTGCATATCATAACATGGCAAACTTGCATAACATGATAAACTTGCATATCATAACATAACAAACTTGCATATCAAACTTGCATAACATAACTTGATGAACTTGCATAACACATCATAGTAAACTTGCATATCATGGCAAACTTGCATATCATACATTTAACTTTAGAGTTTAAGTATGAAAGTAGAATAGGGCTTACAATGCTTATGAGGACTCAAATGAGTATAGCAAATATAAGAAAGCCCTTATGCAATCAATTAAACCCCATGCAAGCTTTAATAGAAAAACCCTTAAGCCAAAGTGATCAAAACCCTTGCTTTATGATGCAAATATAGAAACTTGACTTGAATGCAAGCTAATGATGCTCAAACAAGCTTGGAAACACTTGTATGCATGGAAAATCTCATAAAAATTTATTTAGGAATTTATGAAGAGAGTGGAGACCATGAGAGGATTGATTTTGCCATAGTTTAGTTGTATGAATGAATAATGATGATTTAGGGTTAGGTTAGGGCCTTATTTATAGAGATTAGGACTAGTTTCAACCCTAGGATTAAACCCTAGTTCCAATCTCAGCCCTCAAAACCGAATCTGGCCCCCAAGCTCAACACAATCTCTAAATGGTGCACCGGGCTAAACAGCCCGGCTGGACCAAGTCGACAGCCAAGTCGACAGGGCTGTCGACTTGGGTCCAACCAAGTCGACTCCCAAGTCGACAGGGCTGTCGACTTGGGTGCTCTGGCGGGAACTTTCCCGCCTAGCCCAATCTGACCTAATTTTTCAAATTCAAACTTGAATTTGAAATCTGTTTTTACTTTGAATTTTTCTGAAAACTTCGTTAGGCCTTAATCGGGTCATACGGACTCCGATTTTCGAAAACTCGGACTCTATTTCGCGTATTTTTCCGAGACGAACGCAATGGCATAGCCCGTTTCCCTTGATTCAGATTTTAGAATTAAATTCTTCCTCGATTTACATCATTACAGGTTATTGAAAATACGGGTTGTTACATTCTCCCCTCCTTAAAGGATTTCGTCCCCGAAATCTTCAAGTTAGGAAGAACGTATCCTACCATCCAATCATCCATCTACTCAAAACATCATCCACGAGCAATCATTGTCCTTACAAGATTCTAAATGTTGTATGAACATATGCAAAGGTGTGTGTTTATGTCCTTATCTAATGCAAATATCATCAATGCAAATTATGTTAGTGAAATGAATCCATATGTATGCAATTCCTAACATAATGTATAACATCTATATGTGTGCACATAACATACATCCATATGCAACATCCATGTGATAACACAAAAATTTCCATCCACGAATAAGCATAAACACTCATGCATATGCAATATGGGGAGTGTGTGAGCCGATCTAGTGCCTAACGTGTATAATGCATCCACGAGTAACCACTTGCAAACACTTGCAACCACTTGCAACCACCAAGCATAACATGTTTCAAACACATGTTTCATCCAAAGGGTTTCTACCTAAGGTTCTCATGACAAGATTAACACGATAAACTAGATAAACATGGATAGCAGAGAGAAAGATATGCTAACAAAGAAAAGAGATTGAGAGTGTACCCTCACAAAGGAATGGATAAGGCCCACGCATCTTCTCCTCGGTTTCCCAAGTTGCGTCTTCTTCGGCTTCACCCCATTGAGCCTTCACCAACTTGACCTCTCGATTCCTTAGCTTCTTGGTCTCCGTCCCTAAGATACGAATCGGAGCTCTCCTCAAGGTAGCTTCTTTCTCCACTTCCACATCTTTCAGAACACTTGGCTCAACAACCTCTGCTGATTCATGTAAACACTTCCGGAGATGCGAGACATGAAAAACATCGTGTACTCCGGCAAGCTTCTCGGGCAACTTCACTCTATAAGCCATCTGCCCGATCCTCTCTATAATAGGGAATGGTCCAACAAACCTCGGTGCTAACTTCCCAACGGCTCCAAATCGGACCACATTCCGCAAAGGAGAAACCTTCACGAAAACCATATCCCCAACATCAAACTCCAAATCAGTTCTTCGCTTATCAGCATAGGATTTCTGTCGGTCTTGGGCCACTTTCATCCGTCTCCGAATCAACTCGACCTTCTCGGATGTATCTCTGATCATATCAGGCCCAAGTATAAGCTTATCTGTAGTCTCCCACCAACATGTAGGCGACTTGCACGGCCTCCCATATAAAGCTTCGAATGGTGCCATCCCTATGCTTGCCTGATAACTGTTATTATATGCAAACTCAACAAGAGGAAGATGGTCTTCCCAAGTACCACCAAAATCCAGAATACAAAGCCTCGACAGATCCTCGAGTACCCTATTCACCCTTTCGGTTTGACCGTCCGTCTGTGGGTGATAAGCCGTACTTAGATTCAACCTCGTACCAATGGCTTCTTGCAAGCTATTCCAGAACTGACTTGTAAAAATTGGGTCACGGTCACTGACTATACTAGAAGGGACTCCATGTAGTCTCACAATCTCACGAAGATATACAGACGCTAGCCAAGATGCGGTCCTCTTGCTCTTCACCGGAATGAAATGAGCACTCTTCGTAAGTCTATCCACAATAACCCAAATGCTTGTATTCCCTTTCCTTGACCTTGGTATCCCATCGATAAAATCCATGGAAATACTCTCCCACTTCCATAGTGGAACGTCTAGAGGATGCAATAGCCCACCGGGCTTCTTCGACTCGGCCTTAACTTGCTGGAAAATGATACATCTAGAGACAAACTCTGCCACATCCTTCTTCATCCCAGGCCAAAAGAAAATGCGCTTCATATCTTTATACATCTTATCTCCGCCCAGATGTATAGTCAACTTAGAGTGATGCGATTCCTCAAGAACTTTTCTTACTAAATCTTCTACCATTGGAACACATAACCTTCCGTCTCTCCTCAGCCAACCCTTGTCATCAATAGAATATCGAGCGAGATGACTAGACGCCTCTCCTCGAACCAGCTTATCCATAACCTCAACTATCTGAGGGTCTTCTCTCTGCGAAGCCCCAACTTGATCAAGAAGGGTAGGTATGAGTTCCAGAGATGCCAAAGAACCGGTCATCGACTCAACTGCAAAAGAGAAATCAAAGGTTGCCACATACTCTAAATTCTTCATCTCAACGAATAGAGGACTCAGAGTCAACCTTTTTCTACTCAATGCATCTGCTACCACATTCCCCTTGCCAGGGGTATAAGCTATCTCAAAATCGTAGGACGCCAAGAATTCCATCCATCTTTGTTGCCTCAGATTCAGATCCTTCTGAGAAAAGAGATACTTCAATGACTTGTGATCGGTATAAAGCTCAAATCTTTCTCCCAGAAGATAATGGCACCAAGCCTTGAGTGCATATACTATTGCTGCCAACTCTAAGTCATGAGTGGGATAATTCTTCTCATGCACTTTGAGTTGTCTACCGCCAAAGCATATCACTCTTCCTTGCATCAGAACAGCTCCTAACCCCGTGCCACATGCATCGGTGTATACTATAAATAACTTCCCTCCATCGGGCAAAGCTAGAACAAGTGCTGATGTGAGAGCTCTCTTGAGCTTTTGAAAAGCAAGCTCGCATTCTATGCTCCAAGCAAAAACTAAATTCTTCTTCGTCAATTTAGTGAGAGGAGCGGAAATCTTCGCGAAGTCCTTGATGAACTTCCGGTAAAAGCCTGCAAGACCTAGAAAACTTCTCACTTCGGTTGCATTCCTTGGAGTCTTCCAATCCTGAACTGCAACTACCTTAGCGGGATCCACCGCTAAACCTTGCTTAGATACTATATGCCCAAGGAATCTAACTTCCCTTCTCCAAAAGTGACACTTGGAGAACTTGGCCTTCAACTGATGTGCTCTAAGCGTATCCATCACCTCCACGAGATGCCTTGCGTGCTCTTCCTCATCCTTAGAGAAGATCAGAATATCATCTACGAAGACCACGACAAACTTGTTCCCTGAACACCCTACTCATCAAGTCCACGAAATATGCGGGTGCATTAGTCAAGCCGAACGACATGACAAGCCATTCGAAGAATCCATCTGGAGTTCTGAACGCAGTCTTGTCTATACTATCTTCAGCTACCCTGAGCTGATGGAATCCAGTAGCAAGATCAAGCTGAGAGAAAACAGAAGCACTGACAAGCTGATCAAAGAGATCATCAATCCTCGGTAAAGGGTGTCTGTTCTTCTTAGTCAGCTTATTCAACTCTCGGTAGTCAACACAAAGTCGGAGAGAACCATCTGCCTTGGTAGCAAATACCACAGGCGCTCCCCATTCAGATATACTTCGTCTGATGAAGTTCTTCTCAAGCAACTCTTTCACTTGCTTACTTAGCTCCCGCCTTTCACGCGGAGCCATGTGCCGAACGGGCAAAGAAACCGGCTTTGCATTATCCACCAGATAAATGCGGAAATCAATCTCTCGCTTAGGGGGCAACCCCCTAACTTCATCGAAAACATCCGGATACTCTCGAATCACTCTCACAGACCGAAGAGTTTCCATTGACGAGTCGAGTGATTCAAGATAGCACAGCATGACGGGACCTCTCGGATTACAAGAAATTTCTAGGGTGTTTCCGAGGCGAGTCACGAGCCTCACAACCCTATGCTCACAATCAAGAATGGCTCCATATCTGGACAGCCAATCCATGCCCAATATCAATCCGTATCCCCTAAAACCAAGAACATAAGCACTGCACAAGAACTCTACACTCAGTATAGAGATCCTAAAATCCCCACATATCATAGACAAATGGGCGGAACCCCCAATAGGATTTGAGACACAGACGGGATCATCTACCAAGCTAGTACTAAGGTGCAAACTATCAACAAGATCAGATGAGATAAAGCTATGCGATGCACCAGAATCAAACAAGGTACGAACTGGAAAATCAGAAATATATACAAGGCTCTCAACAGAAATACTACCTCGATCGGGAACTGGAGCGGTATTGAGAGCATGAACTTGCCCTCCTGAAGGTCCAGCACGCTGAGTCTGACCCTGGCCTTGCCCTTGCTTCTTCGGGCAATCCTTACTGAAATGTCCAGTCTTACCGCAGAAGAAGCATTCACTATTCTTCCTTTTCCTCTTCTTACAATCCTTAATAAGATGCCCAACTGAACCGCAATAATGGCACTTCTCCTTGTTGTTCTTGCCCTTGTTGTTGTTCCCCTTGTTGCCTTGACTCTTGTTCTTGTTCTGATTGCCTTGACTGCTTTGACCACTTGGATTACCCTGATTTCTTTTTCCCTGGGAATCAGTCTTCTTGGCTTGAGTATCATTCATCTTGGTCTCTTTCTTGACATCTCCCTGAAGTAACGCCATATCAACCAAACTCTCAAACGTGGCCCCATGGGGAATATGTGACATAGCCAATCCCTGCAACGGCTCATTCAATCCTCTAGCAAAACGAAGAGCCTTCTTCTGAGGAGTATTCACCATATCCAGGCCAAAACGAGCTAACTGATTGAACTTGTTCACATACTCTTTGACAGACATATCTCCTTGTCTCAAAGTTATGAACCTCTCCATTTGCAGATTCTCCTCAGCAGAAGATAGAAACTTAAGCACGAACCTTGCCCTGAAATCGGCCCAAGTCTCAACAGGCCTAGTACCATTGGTGACTTCCCACCAATAAGCGGCTTCATCCTTCATAAGCCAAACAGCCAACAAGATCTTCCTCTGATCGTCTAACCCAAAGATAGCAAACAAATCCTCGGTCTCTTTCAACCAATTTCTGGCCTCTACAAAAGTCTCAGTGCCTTGAAAGTTCTTGCCACCCATTGCTTTGAAATCTTTGCAAGTCTTTGCGAAGTCAGCTTGAGGATGCTGAGGGGGAGGAGGAAGAGGAACCTCAACGACAGGAGGAGGAGGAACATTAACTACCGGAGGAGGAGGAGGAACATCTGCGGGGCCGGCTTCGGTCGCCCTAGCCTCCAAAAGTCTCCTATACCAAACAGGTACGTGCACTCCCTCCGGAATAGCAAAGTTATCGGCCATACTGAAAATGAAGAAAAAGATAGATTCAGAATGGAGAAAAACGAAGGAATTTTGCTAATGGCTTTTTGGGGAATAGCCTTTAAAATAAACTAGACTTTTCTTTGGAAAATACTTTATACTTGGTTTTGAAAATAGTTTTCCAAAAGTTTTCTAAAAACCTTTTTGTTCCTTCTCGTAAACCATATGCTCTGATACCAAATGTAACACCCCACCTCCGCCAGGGTGAATCTTGCAAGCACTCTGACTTTGGAGGGGCGTTTGAATCAGGTAAACATGCGTAATGATATATCAAGGCAGAACAAGAACATATGTATATATGTAAACAGAGTAAATAACATAGAGAAAACAGCGGAAGATTTTCAAACCATTTCAAAAACAAGCCTGGTACAACATAATGTTAACTTTCCAATTACACAAGTCTAGATAAAAACAACATTACTGAAAAACTGAAATACATAAGTACTATCCCCAAAATAAGTGATAACCATAGCTAGCTTCGTGTCAAGACCGTACATGAGCTAAAATCCCACGAACAAGCGATCAGAAATCCAGCTAAGCTCCAATATTCCCTCCCTGAGAACCTGGGGGGGGGGGGGGGGAACGGAAGAAAAGAGGCGAAAGAAAACAGGTCAGTCAAAAAGACTGAGTAAGCCCTACTACAATCAATGTAAACTGATAAAGTTAACTGGCATGAGAAGCAGGTATGATCATAAGGATAACAACATACTAGCATGGTGATTAACTAACAAGGTAGATAAAGGTGTCATCGCATAATCAGGGTTAAGGTTTTGCACCACAGGTGTACTAGCAAACTAACATGACTGGAATAAACAAGTATTGATCCCTTGGCCCAAGCTTTGGCCCAATAACATGAAATGACCCTAATACAAGGTCCAACCAAACGGTCTAGTCGATCGGCTCCCTAAGCCTAACTCGTCACGTGTTGGTGTCAATACGGCCCAAACATAATTGTAGTCGAACTGTGCCGGGTCCACCCTTCGGGTGTATCAAGCCCTAGGGTGCCAACCCCTGGACACCATAAACATGAGTGCACAGTCTCGATCTACTGGTACCCATGCTTGACTTCTCCAAATACGGACTACGTGCACGACCATAGTCCGTCCGGAACTACATCGGCGTACCACCCTGCCGTCGTTTATTGGTCGCTTACCTCCAGCCCAGTAATCGTGCCCCCTCCCTAGCCTAGTCCCTAGGGTCTTAATGATACAAACTTGGGATTACTGCTGGAGTGGGCCCCCATTGCTAGGATTTTCTAGTGGATTAAGTACGGTTTAACCCTCTAGCTAATCATGGATTAACTTGGTTAAGTGTAACAATGAGTTCACGACTTAACCCCGATTAATCTACCAAGCCCAAATTGGTTAAGTATTAAGTGGACCATGACTTAACCCTAATCATGAGGCATTAATTAATTAATGTGCCTTAACCTCTCACATTAGACTTTGTTGCGGTTACTAGTTAAGCCGGTCGGTTCCGGGTAGCTTTACACCACAACTTGGTCTAACCTCGGGTTCAAGGTACAACATGGCCAACTTCTCACATTGGGTCCTATTGTTTGTAGCAACTAGTTAAGCCGGTCGGTTCCGGGTAGGTTTACGCTACAAACTCAACCCAACCTCGAGTTGGTCACACTTATCTTTTCTAAGTGTCATGTCCATCATGTTTCCAAAACATGTTACAAATTTTCAAGCAATTGGGTAGACCTAACTTAATAGGTAAATTCCCAATGGGTAGACCTAACTTAATAGGTAAATTCCCAAGCTTATGTTTTTATGTCTTTTAAGTTTACCCAACCCCAAACGCAATCCCATCGCTTACATATCGCAATAGCGCATAAAGGATAGAAAGAGGGAACTTGGCATAATCATGACATAAAGGTATTGAAGCCACAAGTTTAACATGGTGGCATATGAAATGTTCATATGTTCATATACTTGCATATTACATTTTTAGGCCTCAAAAGCATGCATAAAACCAAACTTAGCATATTGGTGATACATGGTGATAAATGACATGTAGAAATGGCCATAAGTTCGCATTTAGCCTCACATGCAAGTTATCATAAGGGATATGATAACTTACATGTTGCCAAAATGCAACCTTTAGCCTAAAGCTTGAAGCTTTATGTTCACATACTCAAGATAAGCTTGCACAACATGATAACATGAACAAAATGATCATCCCAAACTTGCATAACATACTTGCATATCATAACATGGCATACTTGCATAGCATAACATGGTAAACTTGCATAACATGACATGATGAACTTGCATATCATAACATGGCAAACTTGCATAACATGATAAACTTGCATATCATAACATAACAAACTTGCATATCAAACTTGCATAACATAACTTGATGAACTTGCATAACACATCATAGTAAACTTGCATATCATGGCAAACTTGCATATCATACATTTAACTTTAGAGTTTAAGTATGAAAGTAGAATAGGGCTTACAATGCTTATGAGGACTCAAATGAGTATAGCAAATATAAGAAAGCCCTTATGCAATCAATTAAACCCCAAAATGCAAGCTTTAATAGAAAAACCCTTAAGCCAAAGTGATCAAAACCCTTGCTTTATGATGCAAATATAGAAACTTGACTTGAATGCAAGCTAATGATGCTCATACAAGCTTGGAAACACTTTTATGCATGGAAAATATCATAAAAATTTATTTAGGAATTTATGAAGAGAGTGGAGGCCATGAGATGATTGATTTTGCCATAGTTTAGTTGTATGAATGAATAATGATGATTTAGGGTTAGGTTAGGGCCTTATTTATAGAGATTAGGACTAGTTTCAACCCTAGGATTAAACCCTAGTTCCAATCTCAGCCCTCAAAACCGAATCTGGCCCCCAAGCTCAACACAATCTCTAAATGGTGCACCAGGCTAAACAGCCCGGCTGGACCAAGTCGACAGCCAAGTCGACAGGGCTGTCGACTTGGGTCCAACCAAGTCGACTCCCAAGTCGACAGGGCTGTCGACTTAGGTGCTCTGGCGGGAACTTTCCCGCCTAGCCCAATCTGACCTAATTTTTCAAATTCAAACTTGAATTTGAAATCTGTTTTTACTTTGAATTTTTCTGAAAACTTCGTTGGGCCTTAATCGGGTCATACGGACTCCGATTTTCGAAAACTCGGACTCTATTTCGCGTATTTTTCCGAGACGAACGCAATGGCATAGCCCGTTTCCCTTGATTCAGATTTTAGAATTAAATTCTGCCTCGATTTACATCATTACAGGTTATTGAAAATACGGGTTGTTACATTCTCCCCTCCTTAAAGGATTTCGTCCCCGAAATCTTCAAGTTAGGAAGAACGTATCCTACCATCCAATCATCCATCTACTCAAAACATCATCCACGAGCAATCATTGTCCTTACAAGATTCGAAATGTTGTATGAACATATGCAAAGGTGGAGATTTATTGGTTGAGTCATTTATGAATTCTGGTCGATCAGTTTTATCCACTGTATCGGTAGGAGTTTTATAAACACTTGAATACGATGAACCGACACGATATGTTTTGAAAGAGGGTAAATTAAAATAAGTTTACCCAAAGTATATCTTGATATAGAGAAGATATATATATCAAAATTATAATATAATTTTGATATATTGGTTGTTATTATAATCGAGTAAGATTATAAAAATGCGAAATGGTTATGTAAATAACCAATCAGAATTCATAAAAGAAAGAAATATGAAAGCAAATGAATGAAATCTGGAATTTAAACCAGAAATTGAATTAAAATTCTGGAAAATTGGATAAGTGTTTGTAAATGGATTTGGATTAAAAATAAGGAAAATTTAAGATCCTGGGAGATTTTAAATTGTTTTACAAGCAGCGTGAATTATATTTTGAAATGAATTTCAAAGTGGAAATGTTTTGAAATGATTTTATAGTATTGAACTCACTTCGATCGCTGGAAAATAGATTCTGATGATGACAGCAGCATCACCAGTATTCATTTTCGAGTTGTAAGTGACGAATTACTACCAGAGATACTGTTTTGAATTTGTTTTGGGAAATACAAGTTGTGTTGAATTTCAAAAAGGAAAAATTGATTTTTGAAAAGAGTAAACTGTTTAAAAAAAACTCCCAGGGAAAGACTGTTTGAATTAAAAATAAATTTAACAGAAATTTGTGAAAGCAAATTTGAATTAAAGTAAAGCTAGTAAAGTGGTAACTGAGATTGAATTAGAATGATATCAAGACAAATTGGATTGTGAGATTCAAATTTGAAGTGTAATGTAACAATCAAGTTAAGAGTTGGGAATCGAGAAGAAACTCGAGTTGAAATGATATTTGGCTCGGATATAAACGAATGGTTGTGTTGTGGATAAAAGAAGATTGGAATTTGATTGGGATGACCCTTGTATCCGCTAAATTGACAGCAGGTGAAAGTGATAGAGTTGATATGCCCGACAAAAGGTACAAGTTTATATTCGATACAAGCATGAGATTAATGAGCCGAATTGGCAAGCCGCTTGGCTGTTTGATTTTCTTTTGGGTTGGAGAAGGCCCAGAGAGGCGAGTTGGAGTTTGACGTATTGGCCAGTACAAAGGAGGTTATGGCGGAATTTTTCGAAAAGTTAAGGCGTTAGAAAATTTTCAGGATTTTTGAAAATTTTCGTTGTTAAGAATTAATTAATATTTTAATTGAAATTAAATTGGCTCAGTTGAAACTGAAATTAAGAAGTGAACAGATAAGTTCTAACCAGTCAATAGGGTTTGTTTTCTACCTTAGCAATTTCGGGGACGAAATTATTTTAAGTGGGGAAGAATGTAATGACCCTCATTTTTCAATGGTTTAATAATTTATTTATTTATTTAAATGGTGGTTTAGAGAATTTAATGGTCGTTTAATTAAATAATAGTGAATATTTAATTAATATAATAATTAAATAATATATTTAATTCTGAAATAATCAGAAATAGTGAATTGACAATATAATGTGAATTGGGGAATTCAAAATATATAGTTCAGTTTAGAATTTAAATTGAATAACGAATATATTTAAATAACGACAGTTTGAACGTATAATTATATTATAATTAAAATCGAGCTTGAAATGGCATGGCAGTTCGTTATTTGGCGATTTGAACTTCAACTGAACGTACATGATTCGTTTTAAATCGGATTTCTGTGAAATAAGAAAAGTTAGGAGCTAGTGAAGTATATTTTTCTAGTGAAAGAGGAAAATTGGGATTTCGTCGTATAGATTTTTATTTATGTCCAAATCAGACTGCAGAAAAAGTCGCTGTGGAATTCCTTTATAATTTATAAAGGAATTAATTATATTTTAAAAAAGGAATTTCATTAAAATCGAATATCGATTTAATCGGGATCTGAAATATTGAGTTAGAAATCCATACAGGATTTTTCTGGAGCTGTATGGTATTCCACTATGAATATATACGATAATATAAATTTAATTATATTTAATTTAATTATATTTAAATATATTTATATATTTAAATGGGTCATTCAGAGCTTTAAATAGCCGGTTTTGCAAACAAAGTCGGAATTCGACAAAACTAATTTTGTTGGATCCGCAATGTCAAATTATTGTTAGATTTCAGTTTTTGTGATTTTTGAAGTCAGTATGTGGCCATACGGATTTTTAGAGTGAAAAACAGTCAGTATTTCGACGGTTAAAAATACGCTGTGTGAGCAAACAGAGTCGGAATTCGACGAAACCAGTTACGTTGGGACCGTAATATCGAACTGTAGCTGCATGCCAGTTTTCATGATTTTTGGGTATCATATGTGGTCACGGGGATTTTTAAAGCCAAATACAAATAGCGTAGAAGAAATATTAATAAAAATATTCGAATTTAAAAATATTATTTTCTCTTCTATAAATACCCTTACCCCTTAAACCTAAATTTCAACTCCTATGGTCAACAAAAAAAATCGCGTCGCTCATTTTCCTCTTCGCAAAAAAAGTCTCGATCCAAATTAAAATCAAAGGGAATTCTAAACAAAATCTATAAATTATATTATACATATATTCAAGTTCCTGAGGTGATTTCCTTCGTTCCAGTATGGGTTTCGGTGTGTTCGATGGTCATTGTGGTGCTTGCGACGCATTTTGTTGTAACTCGAGTTGAGCAGTAAAGTAGGGATTAAATTCCTGGACATTGCAGTTTTTAGTTTGCGGAATTGAGCGGATAAAACCGCATCAGTGTTCAATTTTTGGGGTTTATGTGTTGGAATAAGTGTCGATGACTTCCTGTGGGATTCCGATGGTACGGTGCGACGAAGGGGACGGTAGAAAACCGATTTCGATTGTGATGGGTCGAGCGGATGGAGAGTTGGATGAGAGGAATCATGGTGCTGCCGGTTTCAAGTTCGGTGAAGAATTGGAGATGCGGTGGGAGTTTGAAACTCAGTAATGGCATTGTTTATTTGCGGGTTCTGTTATTCGATGTAAGGAGTGGTGTTTGGGAAGTCATCGTGGAAGAAGGAATACGAGGGAAACGGGTTTGGGCTTTGACAAAAAGGGGTGAGCCCAAATTAATTAAAATGGTTTTAGTTTTGAAATTAAATAAGTGTATAAAGTTGTAATTGTTATAATTTGTCCGTCCGTTATCAGAATTGAGCGAAACAAGATCCGTTGGGATCGTATGGACGAGAGCTCCACAATGGAACTGACTGGGAGTGGATTGGAGCTCGATTGAATTTATGGCAAAATAAATTGTTTGATTCAAATCAAACAACAGTTTACCGTTCTTTAATGATGAACTGCCAAAGTGAGTAAATCTCACTAACTCTGAACAGCTTATAATTTCATGTTGTATTTTTAGAACTGTTAAATATGGGATGATTGACTGTGTGTTGACTGTTTGATTGAACTGCTAGTCAGTTAGTTGATTTTCTATATTGATTCTGTTTAACAAAATATATCATATGGAACTAAAAGTGATGTTGATTTTATTGTGTAACATCTGTGGATGCAGGGAAACAGGTTGGAGGAATCCGACTGGATTCCTCAATAGCTATTTTATTATTTTCATATATTGTGATATATGACGTGGTTTATAATCTGTTGTTGATTATATGTGTATGGACGATATTTGACATCATGACTTGATATGTTAAACACCATAACATACAGGAATGTGAGAAAGGGGAATTTTCAAATGGTATTTGAAAATAATATATTTATAAAATCAAAAGGGTTTTATAAATGAAATATTTATAAATGAAATATTTATAAACAAATATCTTTATAGGTGAAATTATATAGAAAGGGGAAATCTTTATAAATGAAATATTTATAAAGAAAAGGGGATATTTATAAAATCATAAGATTTTATAACTGAGATATTTATTGGTTAAATAAATAGTAGATGTTAAACGAGATACTTATTTGTTAAGTAAATAAGTTATAAAAAAGATATTGACTTGTGAAACAGAATAAGTAATTAAAAGGATTTTTTATGTGTTAAATAAATAGAATAAGAAAAGGAGATATTTATTTGTTAAATAAATAAGATAAGATATAAGGAATATTTATTTAGAAAATAAATAAGATATTAATAAAGGAAATACTTAGGATAAATAAATAAGGTTAATAAAGGAAATACTTGGAAATAGAACCCTAAAAGGAAATATTTGCAAATAGAATTTGAAAAAGGAATATTTGTAAACCGTTTACAAATAAATATTTAAAAAGGAAATATGGGTAAAGGCATTTAGAAAACAAATAGATTATAAAGGAAATATTTATCTTTGGATAAATAGATATATATAAGTTTGAACTTATATATGAAGAAGTAAACAGATAAAAGGAGCAGATTGATTTATAAATGATATTTATAAATTAAGTTAAATATTTATCATTTGGATAAATAGAATATATAAGTCAGGACTTATATAAAGAAGTAAGAATCGATTTCAACATCGATGTTTGAAAGTGAATAAGGACAAAGAGTTAATCAGTTAGGGTTAACCAGTTAGAGTAAAACCATTAGGGTTAACCAGTTAGGTTAAACCAGTTAGAGTTAAACCAGTTAGAGTTAATCGATAGAGTTAAATCGAACTAGAGTTATTGAATAGAGTTAAATCGAACTAGAGTTATTCAAATGGAGTTAATCTAATTTAGTTTATTTGAATAGAGTTGAAATGAGTAATCAAATTTAGTTATTCGAAGAAGTGAATCGAATCAGAAATATTCAAAGTGAGATAATCGAATCAGAGATATTCGAAGTGATATAATCAAATCAGAAATATTCGAAGTGAGTTAATCAAATCTAGTTATTCGACAGGAGTTAAATCGAATAAGATTTATTCGAAGAAAGAGATTATCGAATATAATTATTCGAGAATAAGCAAATCGAATATAAATTACTCAAATAAGTTATTCGAATAAGAGTTAATCCAGTAAGAGTTATTAGGTTGGAGTTATTCAAATAAGAGTTATAGATTAGAGTTAACCGAATAGGAGTAAATAAATTAGTTGTCGTTATATTATTCGAGTTAGTAAATAAAAGTCATATTAAAGATAATATATTTCAGATGCAGGAGATTATAACACCATTATTATAATCACGTAAAACTTGTAAAAGAAGGGGGTTCGTAAATAGAATCCGAGGGTTCGTAAGGAAGTGTTAAAGAGTTAAAAAGGTGAATCTTATCTATTTCGAGATTTGAAAGGTGGTTCAGTTAAGGTATGAGAGGTACTTATACCCCAACTTGATTGACTGCATTTTTAATTAAGAAATGGTTACGGTTCGAGGGGAAGTGGTTAAGTGGATTTAGAAATTTAGTATAGTGGTTTGAGTCGTCATCGCAATATAGTTTTAAACATCTGTTTAAAATCCTAATTAAGATGTTTTGGAAATGTTTTCCAAACGAGAATCAGAAATGTTTTCTGATAATAGAAAATAAGAATTTAGAATGTATGGGAACAGGAGATAAGTAAATTAATGAAATAAAGAGATAAATGTTGAATGATGATTGATCGATATAATTTCCTCCTGGAAATAATATTGTTGTTTGCACACCTGTTTTTCTTTGATGATTAAATCACAGACTATCGAAGTTTTGACCATTTTAACGTTGTTAATATGGAGAGACCGGTTGGATTATTATCCAAAGAACCACTCTGTATTGGCATAAGCGTTGCGAATCATAAATGACAAAGATAATTGAAGACGGAGTAAAGTGCAAGGGCTATTGTATAAGTCTTAGATAACAGTGCCTAAGATGGATGTACTGAATAGTGCCTTCGGTTCATCCTGTTCCTGGATGACTTGTATGGATGGATGTCTGCCAGAGTATTTCCAGAAAGGTCACGTACATTGATTTCTTCAATCGTACCAAGAGTGGAAGCGGAGAAGGAAACTTCTTTAACTAACATGTAATGTACTGTTGTAGACGTCAATTAGTGATTTTCGATGGATCTGACAATGTGGCATTCAAAGTGAATCTGATGTAATGATAAGGCGTAATCTCAAGCCTCATCAACCGGTAAATGACAGAAATCGGGCAGGTAATGTAATAACCCGGAAATCTGGACCAGTTTAAATTTTTTATTTTGGCAATTTTAGCGAATTTTGAATATTTAAAATAGATTATTTTAAATAATATCGTCGAGAAATTTATTTTGAATATAATTCGAATGTATATATTATATACGTACTCGTTAGAATATAAATAATTATATATAATTATAAATAGAATTGAAAATGGCGCGGTAGTTCGATAATTCGATTTCAAACTTCAATTGAATGTACCGTGTGCAAAACAATCCGGATTTTAGTGAAACCAAAAACATTAGGATCTAATTGATAATATCTTTCTAACAAATCCGAAAAACCAAGATTTCATAGCGGGAATCAAAAGATATGTCCAGTTGAAAATTCTGAATAGTCGTTATGGAATTCAGGCCCTTAAAAATGGGAATTTGGCAAACGACCTCGGATTTCGACGAAACCACTTTTGTTGGATCTGTGATGTCAAATTATTGCTAGATTCCAAATTTCATAATTTTTCGAATCAATATGTGAGCGTGGAAAAGGAAAACGCGTTTGACCAATTTCAGTTGATTTTAATCGACTGGAAATTGGCCATTTTTCTAATGGTCTCGAAATTCGACGAAACTAGTTTTGTTAGGACCATATCGTCAATACGAAGCTAGAAAATATTTTTTTGGAATTTTTCGAGTTAGTATGTGACCCCGGTAATTTGAAATGTACGTTTGAAATTCAATATAGCGATTTAAATTTAAATTCAACGGAAACTGATTGTAACGATCAAATCAGCCTGCGATACATATCCCGTTGTGTTCGGAATGGGGGTAAAATGCTATGGACGACAGGCGGTGGGCCTCGTTTCGAGGTCGTATGTAAAAGTCAACTTTTTGCAAAATAAATAAATAAATAAAAAATTAAAACCCTCCCTTTCCCTCTTCCCCTTAATCTCGTTCTAGCCCCCCCAAGTATCATTTCAAACTGAAATAAAAAAAGAAAAATAAAATAAAAAAATATGGCGGGGGGGGGGGGGGGGGAATCGCGATCGCCGCCCCCCCCCCATTTACTCGCCGCCCCCGCCTAGGGAGGACCACCGCCGCCATCTCCAGTTACCCCCCCCCCCCCCCCCCCCCGCGACTCGCTCTCCTCTTCTGCCTTAGGACCCGCGACCCCCCCCCCCTTTCAGCTCAAAATTGAAGCCGCAACCACCCAAACACCCGCCGCCGCTTTTCTTCTTCCTCCTCCTTTGGCCGTTGAGCTAGGGCTCATACCGCCGAACCCCCTAGCTTCCAACTCCAGCGCTGAAGACACCTCCCCGGCCTCCTCGACTGACGTGAAACACCCCTCCTGCCTGATTTTCAACTATAAGTGTTATTTATTTAATTATTTCTATTTTTATTTATTTTAGCAACTAAAGATAGGATTTTTAGATGAGATGAAATGGTTTTGAAAATTAGTTTTCCTTTTTAAAGGAAGTATTGAATTTTATTTTCAGATTTTAAAATTCAAAGCAGAATAAAAGGTATAATTTTTATAATATAGGAAAGTTAAAAATATGATCTTTATACTTTTAAAGTAATAAAAATATGATTTTTATATTTTTAAAGTATTAAAAATATAGTCTTTACTATATAGAAGATGTAAAAATATGATTTTTACATAGTAGAAACTATAAAAATGTAATCTTTATAAGATAGAAAAGAGGAGATTTTTACAATAGAAAAGATTTGATATTTTTAAATATGAAAAGACGATATTTTTAAATATGAAAAGACGATATTTTTGGATATGAAAAGACGATATTTTTAAATATGAAAAGACGATATTTTTGGATATGAAAAGACGATATTTTTAGATATGAAAAGACGATATTTTGAGATGAGTAGTGAAGTAAAAATATGATTTTTACTTTGAGAAAAATATAATTTTTATATTATAGAAAGGCGAATTCTTTATTTTTATAAAGGCGAAATCTTTATTTTTATAAAGGCGAAATCTATATGACATCGTAGTAAAAATTTGATTTTTATATATTGAATAGTATAATAAAAAAATTCGATTTTTATATATTGAATAGCAAGGTAAAAATTCGATTTTTACATATGTAATGGCTACAGCAACGAAGATGACAAAAATGCGATAACGATGAAGATTTCTATCAAAGAAGAGTCAAGAGGATTGGATAGCTATCGGTGAGAATTTCTCACCTTTCAATTTCTTTTTCTAGTTATATATATATATACTAGGATGCAGACGGTGCTTAGTAGCACCCGACACAATCGTCCACAGACCATGGACTTGTTTGTTTGGTTGCATAAATTAGTTAGATGATTTGATTTGAATTTGGTAGTTTGGTGATTTTGATTGATGTGTGAATGGCGTGGGCCTTCACTAGACCGGGGATAAGGCTAGGCCTCGTCCCGTTTCTAGTATCGTGCCGTTATGCCGCCGAAATTTTCTAAAATATGTTAGAAAAATAAGAATATCATTTTATTTAAAGAATGAACTGAATAAAAATTCATGTGTTAAAATAAAATGTTTTATCGTTAAAAATATAATTTTTAACGTGAATATAAATATAGTGAATGTGAATAAATAAAATATTCATTTACAAACCGGACGGTTTGTTTATGTACACCTATTTGAATGACATTGATTGGGACGATAAATTTTACACATCGCCCAACTGCACAAATAAAATCTGTGTTTGATTGTTTGAAACCCCACACGGGTGTTGGGATGAAATTTGAAGTTCACTCATCCTGATTGATTAAATTTGTCGATCGATTGATTGACAGGCTGTTATAAGCGTTAGATATCTTTATTTGATGCTTATACAGTGTAGTGCACTTTGGTTGATGGTTGATTATTTTTCAATGCTATTATATACGTGTGATGTATGAAAATCCATATAATTAATATTATATGGTGATTGATTGGGCCTCATTCCAGTTTAGAAAATAAAGAATATTGTAATATAAAAGTTCATGTGTTGACTGCACTCATCCGTTGAGATTAGTCATGTGTTGAACGAAATATTTTTATAATAAAATTTACATCTTTATCAATATAATATAAAGGTTCATGTGTTGACTGCACTCATCCGTTGAGATTAGTCATGTGTTGAACGAAATATTTTTATAATAAAATTTACATCCTTATCATATATAGAATTAGAAATCGGCTGGAAAATAGATGAGATGAGTGGTCTCCTGGATATTGATCTGATGTTGGTTTCGGCCTTCGGGGTTAATATTCAGGGAATCGTTCTCTTACTAATTTACAGTTGGAGTCTGATTTAATATCAAATGATAGATACCTTAATTTTTATAAAATATATCAAATAACAAAAATAGTCACACGAGGACAGTACTCATTCGTTGAGATTAGTCGTGTGTTGACAAAAATAAATATTCATTTGTTGAATAGAATATTTGAAAATAGAAATATATGAAGCCGTGTTGGTTAGATTGACGCCATTTTGATGTAAACGATATTTATATCGATTTTATTCATTCTAAAAGGAATATTGAAAAGTGATTTCGAAATCGAATATTTCAAATTGAAATTTGAATAGGAAAGAAAACGATTTCGAAATGAATTGAATATAAAACGATTTCGAAATGAATTGAATATAAAACGATTTCGAATTAAATGGAATAGAAAACCAATTTGAATTGAATCGAATAGAAAACCAATTTGAATTGAATCGAATAGAAAACCAATTTAAATTGAATTGAATAAGAAACAAATTCGAATTGAATTGAAAACGAATTGAAGTTTGAATTGAATAGAAATGAATTTTAAAACGAATTTATAAAGAAGAATTCAATTTTGCTTTGAATTGAAATGGAATTGAAATTGCTTTTG